>PVJD01001006.1:0-317179 GCA_004026545.1 Mormoops blainvillei | reverse complement strand
ACAGAGCAGAATTCTGAAGTATCAGATGAAACCTTGAGGTGGTAGAAAACAATGGACTCTTGAGTCGGAGCAACAGAGAATAAAAAATGCTAATTTCTAATAGACTAAAGTCATGTACTGAAGGAGAAGAAAGAGTCCTATGGTTATTTAGAGGAGAACAGATTATTCATAGATTTTTTTTCTTTTCAGATAGGTGCCTTTGTTGGGATAATTGTTCACAGATGTGACAGTAGCTTACATATCTAAGGGAAAAAAATCAGTTTGTGATGTTTTTTAAATTCAAAGCCTTGGGGTGGTACTCTGTCATATCACCTACAGCATATTGGTAACCATGGTAGCACTAGCTAATGGGGATGGGTAATGTTTTGGTGGCCCAGGATTACTGTCTTTTTAACTTTCTGGTGAGCATCTGCTAGGCAACAACAAAGCCAGAAGTGGTCTCTGTTCATTTGGCTTTCATTCAGAAACTATTTTACATCACAATAAGTCACCAGTCTCCTTACCATCAGGTCCCTGGTGATTAAGTATTCTCTTACAGTACCTGATAACATCATGACTATCCTGGTAGTTACTTTATGTACATCCTCTTCTCTTCAACAGTGAGCCTTTTAAAGTTGGATTCATTGGGAAAAGGGAGTCTTTATTCCTCAGTATGTAGATGGGTATGTTTGAACAATGGAAAAAGGCAATGTACTTGGGACCTAAAAGAAAAACTATTCTTTTCCTTCCCTTCTTTTTATTTCTGCCTATTTTTAATGGAATTTCAAGTATAATTGAATGTGTCTCTTGGGAATGAAAGCTACATTTGATTAAGCCGATCGTATCGGCATAGGTGGGGTAGGTTTTAGGGGACAGGAGTAGCAGTTTCGATATAGCCTGGCTTTCACTGGGTAATTTTATGGTCCAATCTACAGAATTGTAGACCTTAGATTTGGCAAACTCTTAGAAGTGATCTGGGCTAATATCCCATGCCATGGAAAATTTGTTCTTCACCGTCTTTCCAAGACAGCTCAGTGTCTGCCTGAGATCTGGCCTGAAGTCCACTGTCCTGGAAGCGTGAGCTCACTAGCACGGCAGGGACTGCCCTGTGTGCTCTGTGACTGACGGAGGAGTATGTGATTAGTGACTCTAGGCTCTCTGGCATGAACATATGGAGCTGGTTATGATTATGCCTCATAAAGACACTGGCGTGGCACCTCAGTTGCCTGTAGAGTAGCTCTAATTATTTGGAAGTACTCACTGCCATTCCTTCAAGCCTTGGAACCAAACATCCAAGATTAAATCCCATTTCTGCCCCTTCCTGTGTGACTTTGGGCAAATTCCTAACCCCTCTGTTTTCCATTTTCTGCATGTGAAACAAGAAGACAATATTTAACTAGGGAGTTTGTGAAGTGTTCTCTGAGACCTACTTGTAGAACTGTTGGAACAGATTAATCATAACATCAGTAAAGAATCTAACACATAGTAGGTACTTTACACTGCCTGTACTCTGTAGGCCTGAGTCTAATCTTTTGCTAGGCATGTGGTACGGGATTCTGAGCTCAGAGCTCCAGTGGTCATCAGTCCAGTACAGGCGAAACAGAGCTATTGCTTTATGTGTGCATTGTATGAGTTTGTGTATGGCATTATGTGAGTCTTTTTAAGGAGGGTAAGACAGGATGTGGACAACTGAGTAGGAAACTTAGGAACTGTGCACTGGCAGAGGTGGGTCTGCTTTCCTAAAGCTATGGCTGCATGGTGGTTGCAAAGAGCAACCTCATTAGGTTGCCTGGAGGCGTGAAGAGAGAAGGGAAGTACAGGCTTATGTCAGAATTTATTAGCATCAACTAAGAATTCTAACCCAAAACAAGCAGTGGAAAGTGAAAACTTCAGTTACACTATTGTTTGGTCTACATTAAAACAAGCAGTTGGAGTGATTCCTATTAGTCTCACTGGTTTTATTTTTCATCTTTGTTTAGAAACAGTCTAAATAATTAATTTTTTGAAAGGGACTATCTGTTGCAACTATTTATAATGCCTATTTTAAAACTACTCAGTATGCATTAGTAAAAATTTCAAAGGCCCAGAAGGGTGAATTAGTCCTTTGCCTGATGTTTATAAGAGATTGGCAATGTTGAGAGAAGGAAAAGCTACATTTTCTCCATCATCTTTTCCCATTTCAGAATGTGTTTACTTTGAGAGAGAAGGGTCCCCTTTTATTCTCTTGTTAGGGCTTTCATTTTGGAAAGCACATTATTGATTTTTAGGTATAGGTACTAAGATACTATTGCACTCTTTCCGAAAACCTGTTAATGGTGATGTGTAACTTCCATAAAATGGGGTAGGCAGATGCTGATACAGCACTTCGCTACTAGTTCCCAGGGAAGATACTAATGCCGTCTTCATCCGAAAACAACCTAAAACTAGGGAGAATGGCTAATGCTCTGCAGTGGTCTGGCCTGTCTGTTCGATAGGAGTACAATAATGCCCTCACTATATCAGTGGAGTGGGTTGCTTAGAGAACCTATAACATAAATCTCAAGGTTTTTATTTTATAGCCCCAAGGGACTTTATGAAAGATTATATATGTTTTCCACAAACTGACTGCTATCAGTGTTATTTGGAAATGGAAAACATTTCTGCCTCATTTACATTTAGTGTGTTATTGATATTAAATGTACCTTAAATACTGACAAATTGGCTGTCAGATACGGCTGGGTGGTAATAATAAACCATTAAGTTGAGTGCCCTGTCTTTTAGCCACACTGGATGACTGAGAAAGTGTGGATGTGTACTTGCACACACACGCCTATCCTTCAGCACTATGAAAACCTCCTGGCAGTATTTCCCACTTCTTCAAGTCCTTTTATTCTATCATTTGGAATCAGGCCAAATGGCAACAAACCCATTATAATTTCACGTCCACATTATGCAAATGTTGAGAAGTTTTTTATTAATAAGAGGTTCAGTAGCTATATAAGGAAACAATGAATTTAGCTACTTTTAGTTTAAAGGATTTATTTTACAAGGTACCTTGTCACAATAGATTGTTTCCTTAGGGAGAAAATATTTAATATGCAAATGGTTTTTAAAAGATTCTATTAGGAATATTTGAATTATATTTAAATATAAAAAGATAGGTTTTGAAAATATGTAACTATTTTGAATGTTATATCTTTTCTACAATATCTTTACAGATAACTATTAATTGGATATATGATATATGTTGTTTATTTTTGTAGTTAAAACAGAGCCAATGAGCAGCAGTGAAATAGTTTCAACAACAGCAGACGGGTCTTTAGACAATTTCTCAGGTTCAGGTAAGGAAGAAGTATTAGATTTTTATGTTAATACACAACATTTTTTCCAGTTTATTTATATATACAAATATGTATACGCATGTGTGTTTATGTATGGTATGGTGTGTGTGTGTGTGTACACAATATATCATATAAATAATACACGTTTTCTCAGAGTCACATATTTGCAATTCTGATGTTTTTATTTAGTATGATAAAGTGTTTGCTGGAAATGTTGTTATCCGATAAAGGAGATAAATCAAAAGTGATTTTGTTCTTTTTTCTTTTTTCTACTAAATTATCTTCATTATATTAATGACTCCTTCTCTTTTTCGTCTCATTTGTATGATTTTTCCAGTCTTGCAAATTTCTTGTTTCGTAAGGGAATTTCTCATTTTAAAGTAATATACACTGAAGTGTTGTTGAAAGAACATCATATCTGCAACTCCAAAAAAAAGTGAGAGATACATTGTATTCATACACACATGTATAGAGAAAAAGAGAATAGAAAATAAAGCTACTGTAATAAAATGTTAGCATTTAGGGAATTTGAGTGAAGGGTATTGGAAGTTTTTCCACTTTTCTTGCAACTTTTCTACAAGTGTCAAATTATGTCAAAAAGAAAAATTGAACATTGAGAAGCATCAGTGGACATAGCCTACAGCAGTTTCTGTGGCTGGGTGGGTTGCACCCAGGGCCCACGTGCCTGATCTGTCTCCAACAGAGTTCGTGGCAGACAGTATGTGCTCAGAAAGTTTATTGAACGGATGGTGGTTTAATGAATAAGAGGAGAGAGTGAACACAAGGAAGAGAAAAATGTCTTTCAAGTACATGTGGTCAAAGGAGAAAGAGAGGAGGCAGTCATTGGAAAGAGGGGTATAGGGTTGAGGGCGGCATTGAAAAATTCTGGGGGTTTTTGCTGCCAACACAAACTTTCCAGAGGTAGAGCTCAAGATATAGGCAAAGCTGGGGGATAATTGGAGAGACTTTCCTGATGGGACCTCAGTGGCTCAAATCCCAAACGGAAGTGAACAGCCTAGGAGAGGAATAACTTCCATGGAAACATCAGGGAAGACGGAATGGCGAGTAATGGAGATGAGATTGAAGCGAAGGAGGAGGCAATACATTGAGGGAGCTGCTGCCTGATTTCTCTGCTCTAACCCTCCAGCGGCTCCCATCCTTCTCTGGGTAAAAGTCGGGTTCTTACAATAGCCCGCGAGCACCATCAAGACTGATTGCCTGCCTCCCTTGCTTTGTGCTATTCCTCCAACACACCAGTGGGTGTGGGAAGGTAACAGACGTGCCTCCAATCAGGGCCCTTGCGATGGCAGCCCCTCTGCCTGGACTGACCACCTCACCACCTTTAAATCTCTGCTCAGATCTCACCTTCTCAATGAGGCCTTCCCTGACCATACTTGACTGTGTTGGAAAGCTCTCACTACAAATTCTCAGTCCCTTTAACATGCTGAATTTCCCCCCTATATGCCATGATATTTAGACTCCTTTGCCAACATGAGGCCTGTGCAGAGGCTATCCAGCCATGTAATATGAAAAATGGAGAAATTTATTGAAGAAGATACAAGATACATGAAACATTGTACACAGGGCAATGATGCCTCAGTCCCCTTCAAAGTAGGCATCTTGGAAACTCACACAGCTCTCCCAGTCACCATCAGTAGCCCCATTGTATTTCCCTGAATCTCATGGGTGGTCTAAAATCTCTTCTCTTTCAAAGCTGATTTTAGTTTTGGGAAAAGCCAAAGTCACAGGGTTCTAGATCATGCAGCAGGGATATAGGGGGCCGAGTCACCTGGGTGATTTGATGTCTTGCCAAAAAACGCTGCATGAGACATGATGCATGAGTGGCAGTGTTGTGACAAAGCTGCCAGTCACCAGTTGCCCATAGCTGCGACTTTCTGAATCATCTGAATAGTTTCCACAGGGGAATGTTCAAGCTTAATGCAAAATTTGATGCAGATTCATTGCTCTACTCACTCATTTTAAATGCAACAGCCACACAGTACAAATGCTCGCTCAGTGACATGTGTACCTACCTGTACCACCCCCACTGACTACTACAGTGAAGTTGTCATTCCAGTCCATTCTCCTTGGCTGCCAGGTTACATCGACGTGGCGCCAACCATTCTCATATTGATAATGGCTGGACTTTTTCTGGACAGACCTCGTGTATCCTTTCTCTCTGCGTTAGGTTTATGTTGTTCTCTCACCTTCACCAAAATGCAAGCTTGTCAGGGCAGGGATTTTGTCTCGTTCCATTCATTTGTATCGCCAATACCTGAAAAGTACCTGGCACTTAAATATTTGCTAAGAGAAATAACGAATGGATGAATGAATGAATGAATGAATGTTTCTACTTTTTCCTCTGATTCAAAATGAGAGTAATAGGCTTGTGAGCTTGAAGAGATGGAGATGATTGAAATAAATACCGCAGCCCTGACCAATGTGGCTTGTTTGGAGCATCATCCTTGTAACCAAAACGTTGCAGGTTCAGTTCCTGGTCAGCGTATACATACCTATGTTGTGGGTTTAATTCCCAGTCAGGCATGTACAGGAGGAAACTGATGTTTTTTCTTTCATATCAGTGTTTCTCTCTCCCACCTCCTCTCTCTCTAAAAACAATGAAAAAAAAAGTCCTTGTGTGAGGATAAAAAAATTTTTTTAAGTAATAAACGCTGTGAGGACTTGGGAAGCACGAGACTGCTTGGGAACAAAAGGAGGATTGACATAGAGCCAAAGGTCCAAACAAAGATGAAACTAATGAGTTTAGACTCTTTATGGTAGCGCGATTTTTCTCTATAAGGCTTAGCTGCCAAGGAAAGACATTTGTCTTGATCCAGGGTTGAGGATTTCCAGGTAGGGCATGGAAGAATATGGAGAGAAAAGAATTCAAAATGTCAGTAAAAGAATGATTTAAAGTAATTATTCATGAATCTGGGAGAGACAGAAAGAACTCAAAGGTAGAGATAATAAATTGTAAGGGGATAAGGTCATCAGGAGTCTTGCATCTCCTGATGAGGCTGGAGAACAGGTGAGATGGGAACATAGGAATGAAAACTCTGGAAAGGGAGGTTGTTCCTTCCTTAATTTTAAAACCCAGTAATGCCTTTACCACATGCCTCTGCAGTTAATGCTCTGTACTTCCCTTCCTCATCCTTTGTCACTACCTTTAAAATCAGTTTTCATTGTCCTTCCGTCTAGTGCCCTGTGAGAATAGGGATTCTCTTTGTCTTCACCCTTACAGTCCCAGCAGCCACCGTAGAATCAACTACATGCTTGCTTGATGGTCAGTAAATGTTTCTTAAGTAAACAAATAATTCAGTCATTGCTGTTGTGAAATGTTAAAAAAAAAAAAAAGGTCCAGGATGTGGTATTGTGCTTGACGGTTGACATATAAGGCCAAAGATGAGGGACTTGTTGGGGAGATGGTCAAAATACTAAATTTTTGATAAATGCAAGGCAGTGTTTAGGACATGTGTCACTATGGAAGTGTTAAGTCATGGACCTCAGAGAAGGAAGGGTTTTGTGGGAGAGCAGGAAAGCAATGGTTTGGAAGAAACAGCAGTGAGGATATGTTTTCAGGTCTTTGTGGCACCTGGAATCTGAGAGAATGAGCAGCCTCTACTTGGAAAAGATATGCAGGGGAAACATGGGCCTTAGAGAAACGTGCAGGGAGAGTTTGGTGAAAAGGCTGAAGTTGCAGAGCATCTTGTTCCCCACAGACTGATTCTCTATGCTGGACACAGGGGAAAGGATCGGCTAAGCTGGGGGGCTGGGCGAAGGTGTAAGAAGCCGGGAGCATCATGGGGATGGACATTCTTTTCATGTCCTTTTCCTTTCCTTTCCCTTCCTTTCCTCTCTCCTCTCCTCTCCTCTCCTCTCCTCTCCTCTCCTCTCCCCTCCTCTCCTTTTTTTTTTCCTTCTCTTCCCTTCTTCCCTCCTTCCCTCCCTCCCTTCCTTGAGTAAAAATGCAAAAACCATGTCATGCTGGAGTGGCTGTGAGCAGGACTTAGGGTCTATAGAGAAAGAGGAGCAACTGAAAGCAGTGTCCAAGCACTGAACTCCGAGATGGCCTTTGCCTCTGTGGTCAGCACTCCTATTTTCTTCTCCATGATGGCTTAAAATTTTACACCCTGGCTCTTATGGGTGTCTTGAGGAAAGAACTAGGACAAAGTAGAGTAATAGCTCTCTCTACCTTCGACCTTCAAGGAACCTTAGCATTTTAAGGCTTTAAGGAGTCAGGAGTCTTACTCTTCCAGGAAAATCACCAGATATCCTGGTGTGGGGATCTTGGAAAAGAGGGATTGATTTTCCAAGGCATGTGGCTGAATTAAAAATTGCAAGTTTGTTTATTAGGTTTTTAAAATATAGTGACATTTTGGTAATTTACTATTTACCAATGAAAAGCAATGTTTTAATGATTTAAATGTTAAGAACAATTGGGGTTGAAAATAATGTGTTTTTAGGGATTGCAAAATGTCTTCGCCTGCTGTTTCTGGCATTTCCATAAAGCCTAAATGTGTTATTAATTTGTTTTTTAAAAAAAGCCAGCCGATGATATTAATCATATAAAGTTGATGTCTGGTTGTATTTGGAACCTGGAAATAGAAACAGGAATGCTTGTAGGGGAAAAAAGATACCATGTGTGGCAAATACAGTTTTTAAAATTTTTAAAAATTGTTCATAAAAAAACAATGTAACTTTTTGGGTCTGATTCCTCCATTCAACAATTATGCATTGAGCACCTACTATATGCCAGGCAATATTCTAGGCAGTGGAATATAGCAGTGAAAAAAAAAAGTAGACAAGGTCCCTGCCCTCAGGGGGCTTCCATTCTTCTGGGAGAGCCGGTAAATAGGGAAGTGGTAGTGTAAGAAAATAGTGAAAATTGCTCTGAAGGAAACAAAAGCAGGTCAAAGGATATAGTCAAGAGCCGATGGAGGTCTCTTAGAGGGAAGGCCCCTCTGGGAAGAGGGTATCTGAGCACAAATCTTAGTGAAGTAAGGGAATAAGTTTGGGTAAATCTAAATATAATTGCAGGATTAAAACAGGGCTTGGAGAGCAGGGAAGGGGGTGGGGTGTGGTCACCACATGATCTAATTTACATTTTTAAGCAATTACTGTTTGTTGTGTGGAAAATGCTCTATGGGACAAGAGGAAGCGGAGGGTAACAGAAGCTGGGAGATGAGCCTTTCCCTGGTTCTGAAGAAAGAGGACTGTGTTAGCCTGTGTCCTTCTTAGGAGAGCCACCGAGTCAGGATTAAATGTGCCAGGATTCTGCTGGGGAAAAAGAGTGAGGAGAGAGGGAAGGGAGGGGAGGAGGGGGAGTGTCCAGTACCATCCTCTGGTGGCTGCAGTGTTGGTGATTGGAACAGAGTAGAAGACAGGAAGAGAGAAGTTGCCAGATGTAGGCGATATTTTGAAGGGAGAGCTGACTTGACTTCTAATAAAAAGGGTATGAGGGAAAGAGCAGAATCAAAACTTACTTTTGGGCTTTGGACCTGATTATCCAGTGGAATAATGAGATGGGAGCCTGGGGGAGCAGTGAACTGAGAACTTGCTAACTTTGAGATTTCTGTTAACTTTTCCTGTGGATCCTCAAACTTGGGAGTATTTTTTATCTTGGGTTCTCCTCTCCCTTCTTACAACAAGATCTGGGGAGCTTCTTCAACTGATATGTTAGAAGTAGGAAAAAGAATAGGACAGTAATAGAAAACAAATGTGCTAAAATAAAGAGGTGTTAGTTGCTCGTGTGTTCCCAAGGCTCTAGCATGTGTAATTTGGAGTTTAGTAATGGTAAGGGGACCATTTTATTTACCTTGACAGATCATCTGGGAGCGTTCTTTTTGCTTTAGGTTATTCCAGTCCCGCAAAATTAAAATTCATCTGAATTTCTAGATTATTATTTAAAAATTTAAAGGTCTTTTAAGCAATTATGGGGATAAAATACTTGAGTCACACTATGGAAGATTCTTGACTTCAAGCCACACAGAGATTGCAGGAGTTTTAATTTAGAGGAAGCCCAAAAGAGACAGCATCAAATATTCAATAATTTTGGGCCCATGTAGTTAGGAAAGTAGCAACTAGACACTCAGCATCGTAGGTTCTTATTCACATTTATTTCACAAGAATACTATTTAGTCCAATTCCTGTTGCCAAAGATCTGAGTCAAGTTTCTTATTCATGTTTATACATAAGCTAAAATAATTTAACCATTCTTCAAGTCATTATGGTTTTTAAAAAAATCCACTTTGCTCATTACCTAAATCTCACATTTTCATTGAACAAATATTGTTTATCGATTACTTACCGCATGCCAGGACCTATCTGGTGTTGAAACAAAGAGTAAGAGGTCCTTGGCCCCAGAAGCTAATGCTCGGCAGGGAGATCTAACATCGACAGGCTACATATGCCGACTGTGGTACAGTGTGGTAAGTGCTGCATTGCTAGTGTTTATAACATTTCAAGAAAGTACAGAGAAGGAAGCTGTTATTCTAAAGAGACAATGATGTTTTAGCCCCAAAGGAGGAGTGTTTGTCAGGCAGAGGAAAAAAGAGCATTACAAGCCAGAGGGTCTGGTATGAAGAAAACCAAGACAGACATGAAGATGCAGGGCACGTAGGGGGGGAGCTACAGAACACTAAGCCCAGGGAAGGATGGAAGCTTGTAGCTCTTTGTATACCCTGCCAAGGATCTGGAATTTTTCCTAGGGATAATGTGAGCTCAGTGGAGAGACTGCAAGCTGGAGAATAATCATGAAGAAGTTTCCATTTAAGATAGATCACGGTGGCGGTAGTAATCGGAGTCAAAGGGCAAGGGGCGGAACTCAGGGACGGAAGCTAGAGGGCTGTCACACTCACCCAAATGAGACACACAGCGAGCCTGAACTGGGAAGGGAAAGAAGGGATGGAGGATGCTGGAAGCACAACAGGCAGTTTCTAGATTTGGGAAGAGTGACTTAAGGGTTAGGAAATGGCGGGGGTGGGGCGGGGGCGGAATGAGATGATTCTGAGGTATCTAGTTTCCAAGTAGGCTGTCAAGAGATAGTTTATTTTGGTGAAAAGAGTCAGGCAGGAAGACCAGCTTTCTCACTTAGTTGCTTGGACGTGTCACTTAATTTCTATCCCCAAATGTAAATGGGAGCAAAGAATCCTGCTTTTAAGCACTTTGCTAAATAGGTGGTGATACCGTCCATAGAGCAGAATTAAAAATACAGAAGGAAGGGCAAATTTGGGACAAAAATAGTGGTTATCTGTTTATCTAAGATAATAAACATTTACTATACAAATACTGTATTATACACTTTATATTGATTATTTCATTTAGTCTTCACAACACTCCTACAGGTAGTATTATTGCCATAATTTTACATGGGAACATATCAAGGATGAGAGGGACCAAATCCCCTACGACCAAGTAGATGAGTTTCTATTTGAATCCGAGCTGAAATTAGATTCTGATTCCAGAATATGAGGGGGACACCCCCCAAAAGCCAGAATTATCTTCTGGAGGGTGGGCCCCTTGCTAGGTGAGTGGTCTCATAACCCGTCTGTATCAGCCTACTAGCTGGTGTTGTGAGAGGCTGCGTTCAGCTTCAGTAAGTTTTTTTTGAAGACCGTTTCAATGCGTTTGCCCATTTCATCATGGGTGATTTACAAGCACACCTGCCCACACTGTGCTGAGTTCTCAGCAGTTTCTGACCAAAACCAGCATGGCCTCGTGCCCCACCCTCCCTATTTACCCGATCTCGCCAGGTGACATTTTTTTGTTTCCCTGAATGAAAAAGGTCCTCAAAGGAAAACGTTTCACCAGTGTGGAAGAAGTAAAACAAAAAATGGCAGAAGCACTAAAAGGCATCAAAACCAATGAGTTCAAAAACTTTTGGGCTGTGGAAAAAACATCTTAATAGGTGCATTGCATCAAATGGAGAGTACTTTGAAGGTCACTGAAGTTTAAACATATAAGAATAAATAATTTTTTAATAAATAAATCCTGGGTTTTGGGGGCCCCTCCTCATATGTGTCTACCACAATTTGCAGCCTCTCAAATCTCTTTTTTTTCATGTGTACACATATATACTGTGTGTTATCTAAATCAAAGTTTCATGGAACTTACTATACTCTGTAATAACCCTGATATCTTCTATTTTATTATTCTAAATGAAAAAAAAATGCTAGGTGTAACCTATAAAGTTGAGTTTTATGACCTTTTTATGGGTCCTGACCCACAATTTGAAAAACACAGGGATAGAACTAGAAAAGAATAAAAGAGATTTCTGTGGTTTCCATCACCAGGTGGCATTCGGTTTTTGTTATTGTTGTAGTTTCATTTTTTAAAACTTATCTTTAACTGTGATTGTGCAGGAAGGATATGACTCCTCCAGCAGCTCTGTGGGATAAATCTACTTTGCCCTTGACTTTTGTTTAGTCTTAGAAAAGGACCATAGGAAAGGTTGTAGTCACAGATGACCTTGGCAAGTGGTAGTCTTTGCGGTCCAAATGTTCTCTCACTAATCCCTCCCTTCTATAAACTGTAATATATAACTAATTCTCCTAAGGTTATTTGTGTGTCACCTCCCTACATGTGACAGGCAGAACTTGTCTTTGTGTCTGTAGCATCTAGTCAATGCCTGGAACAGAGCAGTGGCTCAACATGTGCCAAATGACAGAGGGACACCAGCTGACTTGGCCTGCTCTTTCTTCAGTGTGGACTCTGTGTCTGCCAGACCGATGGCCAGGTGGTTGAAGTCCAGCAGCAGGAAAGAGGAGTGCCAGTCCAGATTGATCCTGATATCACTGGATTAGGCCTGTTGGCTTTACAAGGAAAGGGTTTTGCATAGATATTGAGATTTGAGTTTGATTTCACCACTGTTCTCCCAAATGCAAGCTTGAAAATTAAATTTGCAAAGCACAAATGTACTGATGCGACATCATGAAAAATCCATAAAACTTTGAGAGCATGGAAACCTATGAAGGTTTTTTTTCTTTTCTGCTGAACTTTTTGGGGTGACATTGGTTAATAAAATTATACGGGTTTCAGGTGTACAACTCTATAATACGTCATCTGTATATCCTATTGTGTGCTCACCATCCCAAGTCAAGTCTCCTGCCATTTATCACCCCTTTACCCTCTTCTCTCTCCCCCCACACACCTTAATGGTTTTAATGTAGAATACAATTAATCAATAATAGACCCTGTGAAGAGAGGGATTATTAGTGAAGGAGAAAATAACTATATTACATCTTATGATAATTATACCCAGAGAATATACTTCTTAGCCAGGTAGAGGATAGAGTTTGAGGAAAACAATATATGTATGTATATCTGTGTGTGTATAAATGCAAATGTGTGTAGATACATATGTACATAGATACGTAGCTCTTATTTACAGGGAATGAAGCTGAAAACTACCATGTTAAGGCCTGACATGAGCATAAATGCATTTTTGCTTCTCTTGTTCAGAATGAACATAAAAGATCATTTGATAGGAGAGTTTAGTGCATTTCTGAGACATATGAATTAAATGTATGTGATTAAAAAGAATATACCCGGCTGGTGTAGCTCAGTGGATTGAGTGGATTGAGCATCAGACTGTGAACCAAAGGGTTGCCAGTTGGATTCCTCAGCCAGGGCACATGCCTGGGTTGTGGCCCAGGTCCCCGGTAAGGGGCACATGAGAGGCGACCACACATTGATGTTTCTCTTCCTCTCTTTCTCCCTCCCTTTCCCTCTGTCTAAAAATAAAATAAATAAAATCTTTTTAAAAAATTTAAAAAGAAATAAAATTCTGCTTAAATGCTTAACCTCTTTAAAAAAATACAACGTTCTACTTGGACACTGAAGTTGAACACCAATAACTGAAGGCAGAGGAACTCGTACCTCAGCACAAGAAAAAACAGGCTTAGCCTGCAACTTGAGATGTTTAAGATAGTTATAGGAATGCATTTATTTTTACGAAAAAACATTGCTAAATCAGAGCAGGCAAAAGAAAACCTGTCCTATTTCTGCCCACTGGAGAGAAGATTAGACTGTGTTTCTTGGTAATCCAGTCTCAGGTGTGTGTTCCCCTTGAGCAGAAACAATAGGCCAGGTGACCTTCTGGGTCCTGCCCAGCCCTGCAGTCCAACTTGACATCTCCGCTTTCAGCGTCGTTCCGAACAGTAGCCAGGACTCCTTGTACTCTTCAAGTACTGGCACTGAAAAGCCCATGACAGCATGTTGACAAGTATTTTAAGAAATTGCGACTATGTTTTCTAAGAGTTAATTTAAAATTAGAGGCAGTTTCCATAGGTTTCTTAATATAGTCTAACTTTCTATTAGGTTGACGGTATGAAATTCCCACATCTGCAGGTTAGAAAGGTCTTTATGGTCAACCTACAGTTTGAACTATATCCCTACTCGATACATATTTTTTATCTTGCTTTGATTGTTGCGCATTATTTTTTTTTTCTAGCAATTGGGAGCAGTAGCTTCAGCCCAAGACCAACTCACCAATTCTCCCCACCACAGATCTATCCTTCCAAGTAAGATGTATTTTCTCTTAATAAGCAGCTTTTCTGAGTAATCTTTTACCTTATTTCCAGTCATGTCTTGTGCCCATGTGTTACATCTTAATTTAAAAACAAGCGCATTTCATAGAGACTTAAATGTATTTAAGCAAATTTATTTGGGGCCTCTCCTGGAAGAGACTGAAGTGTTCATTTCAGCACTTTGTATCTTGTATTTGAATGTTATACTTTAAGAGACAGACTGTAACTGGAATTTGTGATATGCTTGTGAATCAGTTTCCTTGCATGTTTCCATCTAATGCATGGGCTTTCATTTTCTGTCATTTCTGACAAATAGCAGAGCATACCCACATATTCTCCCTACCCCTTCCTCACAAACTATGGCTGCATATGGGCAAACACAGTTCACCACAGGAATGCAACAAGCGACAGCCTACGCCACCTACCCACAGCCGGGACAACCGTACGGAATTTCCTCCTATGGTGAGTAAGTTGGCTATTTTTTTTTTTTAATTGGTGTCATTATCTAGTGGGCATCCCTGAGTGGCTCTGAGAGACTGTCACCTTGGGCCACTTTAGAAGGTGCTGTCACCTTTTGTGTCTACATTCTTAAGGTGACTGTTTCAAATGAACATTGTGAGTGACTTCTGGCTACTTATCTTGAGGTCAGAGGTGGCAAATAGGTGGCATGGTTCATATGTCCTCTTGGGCTCATTTTATTCCATTTATATCTCAACTCTTAATTTGCCATTTGAGCAGTTGGCTCTAGAATCCCAAGTATTTTGGTGCATATTTGCGATAAAGCTTCTGTGAATGAATTCTTTTGGGGTAAAGATTCATTTCCTATTTATCAGATGCCTGGCCATGATTAGGGAAGTACAAGCGGAATTCAACAAACCCTTGCTCCAAACCTGAGGGTGGTAGTATTATCAAATTTCAGCATTATCAACCATTAGGAAAAGTGATCTACATATCTCAACTTGGGCTGCACTTTAAAGAGGCAAACCAGGAAACATTTCAAGCTCAGCTCCCCATTTGTGCCTTCCCACCTGGAGATTATCTTTATCTTGGTGTAATTTAACTCAATTGTTACAGGGTCAATACCTGTAAATTAAAAATAAATCAAGCAAAACCTCAAAGTTTAGTTTCAAAATACTTCAGAATTTTAAAATACCTTTCCTTCAATTGAATTGCAATTCTTTTTAAACAAGTTGCAACTCATTTGAATAGAAAAATATGAATTGTTGGCATTTTATTAAGAAAAAATAAAATCTTAGAAAGAAAAGTATGTAACTTTTGGAGGAAATAACTGGTAGAATAAATAATTCTGTGCTTATTGAACAGAATTATGTTTTGTGATGAACACTCTAAATATGTTTCTTTTGCTATTGTTTTGTAATACTCTTTTTTACAGTATAGTGAAAGAAATGTTTTTCTGTAAGCATTTAATTAATAATTAGAAGGTAAATTAGTTCATTTCCTTCACTTTCTATCTTTCCCACAAACCAAATCAACCATATATAAATTTCTTATAAAATACATAGAAATTAAAATCTAAATTGTCTATATATGACTTTACCCTGTATAGTTTTATTTCAGAACTATCAGGCTGGAATGGAATCTAGCTAAATGGCTTTAAACCAGACTTTAAAAGCAGCTGTGAAATGGACTTTCTAGAATTATCTTTTATTTCCATACCTTCCATTCAAGGTGTCTCAAAAATAATATTATATATAAGTCAAATTTATCTAAAATTTACTTAGTTTAGTAAATTTAGTAAAAAAAGAAACTATTATTTGGCTAAAAGGGGAGAGAGGACCTATAATCTGAATTATGTAGCTTAAGTCTATAATGTGAATCACGGATTCCCCAACTTCTGCTCTTAACATTTGCTGTCAGCTGACTATTTGAAGTCCCAGGACGGACAGCGCCAGGGCGCTGCAGACACGCAGCGCTGCTGGGGGCAGGCGCGCTTCGGCTACTGCTCCGGCAACCACTCTCACAGCCCCTCCCCGTTCATCCAGTCATGCGAGGGCCCATTGCCGGCATCTGGGCCGTGGGGTAGGGGCTCCTCCGGTTCTGAACCATTAGCAAATGTCCCTGTTGTCTGAAATGATTGTTCCGGGTGGGTGAGATGAGCAGAGTGTCTGAGATTAGAATCAGAACTAATAGAGTAAGGACAGGAAATTTAATATGACAGGTAGGGACTGGGGCGGTGGTCAGAGGAAGGCTTATTGTAAAGGGCTTTGATCCCTGGGCTTTCCAAGCTTATAACTCTTCTGGGAATAATTCTCAGTCCTTATCACTTTCCTGATCACCTTCTTTCTTCTTTTTTTTTTTGGACCTTGAATACAAGGAGATGCCCCCAGGGCTTCTGACTTGGGGCAGTGCAGTGAAAAATATGGCTGCTTTATCCCCAATGCTTGAGCGCATAGTTCAGGATTTTTAACTGCTTATAGTTAAGAAGGTCCCGATGATGGTCTTAGAACATTTTCTCCAAGGATTTGTGTCCCCTGACTTTTTGACGTAGACCCTCTAAGAAAAGATAGGCAAATCTTTCATAGTATGAACAACAACAAATCAGTGGGAAGAAGTTCATACTATTCTTCACTAAATCTGCCTGAAGTTAATGAATAAGATAGAACTGCCAGTTTGTGGGTAGAAGCTATGGAGATAGGTGTGGCTACGGGCGTTTTCTACATCTTCCTGCTTTTCCTTACCTGTTCTTATCAAAAAGATTCCTGTTCCTCTATGCTAACAACAGAGGTGGTACAGATAGAGACTGGAAGCAGATCATTATAGCCTCAGTGGAGAAAGAAGGGGGACAATCGGTATTATGACAGCGTGGAAAGAGGGGAGGTCCTTAGAGCCATCAAACCACCTGTCCAGGGCGGTTGCTTTTCCGGGGACCATGTTTATAAGTATGTGTTACTCATTGATTTGGGTTTGCCCATACAGACAAAAAATCACATTTTTAAAAATGTTAAAGTTAAGATTTAAATTTTAAGTCCATTATGAGTTTACTTACTGATACTCCAGGAATTATGTAGCCGAGCACACCAGGGCTTGGCCACATGGCGCCTCAACAGATGACCCAACAATTAGTGTTGAAGGAAAGAGGTTTTTATTTATAGGCTTCCAACCTCAGAACCCTCCTCTCCCACAAGACCCAGCACTTCCCTTGCTCCCCAAAAGGCTATAAGCCAAAACCATGCCCAGAATTCCCCATACCTTATCTGTTCTTAAGCCAGCTGCACAAACAGGTTTCCATCCCCTCTGGAAGGTACTCTTGTGAGTTTCAGAATCGCCATCCTCTCGAAGCAGCTCTGCCCTTCAGGATCTGGAGTACTTCATTCTCAGCCTCTGTGTAATGGTTCAGGGAAACATATGCTATGTTACACTGGATTACGGTGGAGTCCAGGGAGGCACACGTTCCAAGAGAGTGGCTTCTCCGTACATCCTTCAGAGAAGCAGGAATCTGAAGTTCAGCATTCCCAGTCACAGTTCAGCTCCAAGCATCTCCCATGAACCTGGGCTTGGTTAGGCAGGTCCTCACACAGCTCCATCAGCTCTTTCAGGTCCCCACGTAGCTCCAACAGGTCTCTCCTTACATCCTTTCAGACCGCATGGCTGCTTCCTCTCTCTCAGCCCACATGGCTTCTCCTTCCTTCTCCCTCATACCACCCTTATTTTAAATGCTTGGCCCAGAACTCCCTATGTGACCTTATATCCAGCTCCTCCTGTGATATGCCTCTTTTGCCAGTTCCCCCATGTATTTTACCTTCTTTCAGCTGCCATCTTTAGTCAGGGCAAGAGTTCCCATGATGCACAGACATCCAGGGTGGGCATCTACCTCCTTTGGCTATGTCACAAGTCACTATATGCTCTTAAAAGTCACATACACCTTTCACCCTTGGTGGCAGCCCTCTCTGTTCAAGAAAGACACAGCTATTAACTTGCTATTGTTATTCAAAGTATCCTAAACCGTATCATCCACTTCTCCCTTCCCCCAGTCAGTGGCTTTGGGGGGTTTTCTCCTATTTTCAGGGGATTCTCACTCTGCACCCCGTTATGATTAGAGGTGGCTCTCTCAGCCAAGAGTCAGAGATTCTTCTACTGCCTTAGGACAACAAATTAGCCTCATTCTGGTAATGAACATCCCCTAAAATGGAGATAAACAGTGAGACTGCTGTGTATTCTAGATCCCACAGATATCATTTCTCTTAAGTGCAAAATAAAATTATTCAAAAATGTGAGTTCCCTTGGCAGACTTTTTCCTCTCCTCCCTCTCTGGGAATTAAGGACAGTTGTTAACTTTCCTGACTGTCTTTAATTATGATCCAGGGCTGAGCCCTCTATAACAGCCCTGCCAGACTTCAGTCTTAGGATTAGGATGTCAGCCTGGTGCTTTAGGAAGTACTGGGAGTCCACAGATACATTATTTATATTACAATATGACAGACAGAATGCATACCTTAGGCTACACTTAAAACAATTTGACTTGAATTGTAATAATTATGTGTGGTGCCAGGTGGGCACTAGATTTATCAGAATGATCACTTCATAAGTTGTATAAGTGTCTAATCACTGGGTTGTACAACTAAAACTAATATAATATTGTACATCAATTGTAATTGAAAAATTTTAAAAATTATTTTTAAAAAAATTAAGTATTCATCTTAATAAAGTCAATTGATTAGCAATCTTAAAAAATTATATTTGAGTAAATACTTGGAACTACAAGGAACAAAACGGAACTACTGGACAATTTGTTTGTAAATCACTCTGTTGTTCTGCAGAATTCAGTCCTTACTATCCTGCTTTGTGTGTGTGTGTGTGTGTGTGCGTGTGTGTACTTCCCGCTAGGGTCTGAGTGTTGGGAAAGGTTTTTGCTTGTGTTGTTTAGTTCTGTGCCCAGAATTGCTTCCTCTGACTTCAAAATAAGTGTGGACTAAAAACATCCTTGTGGTAGGAAGAGTAAGGAAAAAACAAAAGAAAAAAGAAAAACAATGATGTAAGGCTAGAGACTCTAATTAATGACTTTAAGAAAAAAGATTTTAATTCTGATATTAACATAACAGCTCTTGGAATAATTTAAAGCTTAGTCATGACCATTTCTTGACTATAGAGGAGATGATCTTAAACTGTTGTAAAACAACGAAACCAAGTACAAAAGTGATGTCACTGGAGTTCACTTTTATAGAAAATGGAATTCAGAAGGACACTAAGGATGAACAAAGTGAGTAGGTGTTCAATCTGTAGTAATACTGGGTTTTTTAAATTAAAGTTACAGTTTAGGGTATTTTACTCTAAGTATATCTACACTTTATTATTGAAATAATATTGGGAAGTTTTTGTGACAAACTATTGTGGAAATGTTTTTGTATATTTATCAGCTTTTGAAAACGAACAGATAGATAAGCTATCACTAACTGATTTAGGTGCATTGTGGGCAGGCATCAAAACTGAAGGTGGATTGTCCCAGTCTCAGTCACCTGGACAGACAGGATTTGTCAGCTACGGAACCAGCTTTGGTACCCCTCAACCTGGACAGGCACCATACAGCTACCAGATGCAAGGTCTGTATACACACTGATGTGTCTCTTTTCATTAATCCTGTAGACCAGTAGGTACTTTTTAAAAATACAGTATGCAAAAAAAAAAAAAATTTAATTAATTAATTTAAAAAAACAAAAAAATATATAGTATACTATATTTTGTGCAAAATTGAAACATAATACATGTTATCTTATATATACATAAAGAAACTGTGAAAGAATATAGAAACTGTTAGCAGTTATTAATCATGTTTGTGGAGACATTGTGTTCTGGGCAGATCAGCGCAGTGGCGGAAAGGAGACAATTTCTTACATACATAGACACATATATAACATTTATATATTATGTGTTACATTTATAAAATATGTTGCCATTGTAAAAACTTTATATATATACATATCTCATATATATATGTGCATGTGCGTATATATGTATATGTGTGTATATATATATGTATGTATATGTATACATACATATATACATATCTCCTCCCTTGCCCCTACATTTTCCCCCCATACTACCCCTCCTTCCTCCCTCTCACAAAGTCCATGAATGGATTCCATGTTTTCATTTCCTATAAGATACTATTCAGTACCTTGCTATCTACTTTTTGTCTACTACTACTGCCCTGAGATTGCTCTCGTTTTCCTTGCCAAAAGGCCCCAGACTTTTTGGCTCTTTTCTTATTTAACTTGTTAGCAGCATTTGATCCCATTGACTCAGTCTCCCTCTTCAGCCTCATCAGTCACCACATCTACCCTCACACAGTGTAGCCCAGTAGGTACTTCTAAAGTAGAATCTGATTTGATTTGGAAATAGTGGGTGTCGGTGGAAAGTATATCTTCGAAGCAAGATACTTGATTCTACTTTTGCTCTTACCTACTCTCCTGGCCTACATTTGCACATTATAACATCAAAAAAGTCTGTGTGAAATCGAAGTGTTCTGCCTTGGCTTCTTGTGACATATGCTAAGAACTCAGGTCTTAGTGTGTCCAGTCAACCTTTCTAAAAGGTTTTTCCTCAACATTTTCCTCATTTTCATTATCACAGCTCTAGAAATAGAGCATGTGATAGATGTTGACTAAATAATCTACCAAAGACCAGCAGATCAGATTGACAGCCACTCAATGCATCTTCAAGGACCAGCCCCTGGGTTCTGATTTTGAAGCTGTAGACCAAACACAGTGGAAGCACCTATCTGTAGCCTCTTGTTTGCCAGGGCAAAATGAGATGAGTACAGACAATGTCAAGTTAAGTGTTTAAACACTCTTATAGTAGGTTGATAGTAAATCTTATGTTGGTTAAATCAAATATTAATTTTAAGAAATGGGACTTGTACTCTCTCTCTCTTATTTTTTCATTTCATTCTGTTAGTAATACATGACTATTGTATTTTGCTAAATTGTCAGTCCAAGAAGCATTAGGGGGAAAGCTGGTCCTGCACCCAGTGAGTTTGAGAAATATTACACTTGAGAGTCATTTTTGTCTTTCTGTCCTCAGATCAAAAGCTTATGCAGCAGAAACAGTTCTAAGGGGGCTAACCAGCTACCAGAGTATAAGCGTAGTGTTAGAACAGAGAAAAGAAAGGCAGTGGAGAAATAAAAAGAAGGTTAACTTAGAGGGGAAAATACCTCTTTATTTTGAGGAAGAAATAAGGACATTTGTAGCATCAAATATAGGATTGCTTTTCTACCCATTGGTTTTTTTTGCGGGCTTATTGGATATTGCACTAAAACTTTTTTGTGTGTTTGTGCATCCCTTTGTTGAATGACCCTTCCAGAGGGATTTTAGAACTTATTTTCTGTGACTGAGTTAATATTTCAGATAGGTATTTCTATACTAACATTTCACCTAATTTTAGATTATTGTATATAAAATGATTTCCACATATCAAGACAAATAATATGCTGTTAACTTTCAACTTAACTGGCTGATATGATGATGGATAATTACATATTATATATTATAGATTCCTTATGGTCAAATTTGGATGAATAATTAGATTCTATTTAATACGCATTTCTTAAATATTAAATGCATGATAAAAAATACTTCAGCATTATTAAATGATTTTTGTGTGCCCTGTTGTGGGAGTCTATTAATGTTTGAGAGTCTTTTCAATACATCTTTTCTTAAAATATAAAAATTTCTATAATTTCTAAGATTGCTTTGATAAAATTCTCCAAATTCTGTTATTTTTAATTAATAACAGTGATTTTTTTTTATTATATCAATCTCATCTTGTACCAGTACTGAAAGCTCATGAAGTAAACCCTCAGAGACTGGGAAACAGCTTTCTACCTTTGCGGCGAGATTGCTAGAAATTTCTATTTCTACTTTATCTCTTTTGTACATTTAGTGAAAGATTAGAACTTAAGTTTAACTGAGAAAGACAAAGTGTTTTTGTTCATAGACAACTGTGGAGTTCCCCCCAGTGAAGGGAAATGCTTATTAGTTTTTGACATCTTCCTTCTCCGGTCAGTCCGTGTTTTTGGAAGAAGTTTTCAAATGGTGTGAGGAGGTCTTTTTACAAACACCATTGACAAACCTTATGCAAATAAGTTGGTGGAATGGGTGAGTGTGGATGGACAAAGGAAGCCTGGAGACCCCTGGGTCACTGTGCTGATAGTGTAGATAGTGTCTTCAGGGCTGCTCACCAATCAAAGGACACTGACAGCGAGCTTGAAGAAGAAGGGGTAAACGCGCGTGTGCGCACGTGTGTGTGTGTGTGTGTGTGTGAGAGAGAGAGAGAGAGAAAGAGTGAGTGTGTGTCAGTTTGTGTGGGGGTGTGAGTGCCTGAGCCCATACATGCAGCTACCATGGGCAGGAAAACTACTTGGTAGAAACTGTTTCAGCCTTTGAGTGACTGACAAGTTTCACAGAAGATCTGCCCAGACTGTTATAAGCAAATTTTATTCTCCTTTTACCACATAAAGAGACAACTGACTTGAAATCAAGTTTTTAGTTCTGATTTTTGAAAAATGCAAGTCCCAGACCAATTGCTAGCATTGCAACCCGTTTACCCACACAACCGATATGGCAGAGACTTGTAGTTCCATCCATGAGAGGCTGAGTCATACGAAGAAAGTGGAATTTTATTTAGCAGTCTGAGGTAAAGAAGTGCAAAAGATTTTCACACACAAACACACACACACACACACAAAACAATGAAAATTAAGTCAAGTCACTTAACTGGTTAAGCTTCAGCTTTGAAGAAAACCCAGCTCTCCACGGTAACTTAGCTCTGCTGACTCCAGATGTTTGCCGGTAGAAACCACCTTTACTCATATTGCCATCTCCACTACCTGGTAGCATGTCTAAAATTTACAAGTGTTTGTTGGAAGTGGAGAAGCCTATGCCACAAGGACAGAAATTAAGATTCATAAGGACTGTAAAGAAATGAATTAGCATAATAACAGTCCCGATCAGCTTGTTATCATGGGATATTCAAAGCATCCTTTGCTTGTGCTCATACTAGGAGGTGGAGTGGAGCTGACTGGAGCCTTCCCAGCACCTGGGTGGAGGCTCAGAATTCCTTCCTGAGTGTTTTATTGCCCTGGAATAGCAGCGATGATGCGGGACCTTTCTGTCGTTCTGTACCAAGAAGGGGTCAGGGTTTGCCTTGATAGATGGGAGGGGCTACGCAGATGCACACGTCTAAGACCCAGAGGGTTCTGGAGACTCCATGTTGTTTATTTTCCTTTAGGCTTTATTGCTCTCTCTTAGAAAAGAAAATAACACAAAATCTAGTGCCCTCTGTGTATATAACGTTGTTTGTTCTGTTAAAGAGATTTGGGTTCAAACCGGTGAGGAGAGACAATAAATTAAGGGCAGAGGTTTGCTACGGGGCTTGGAAGGGTGCCCAACTCTGCAGCAATCTACACCACACTTATCTGGGGCTCGTATGATATGCCCGTGACCTAATACTAATAATCTAATAAAGGACACTGCCCTCACCTCCTTTGGGCTGCCCGTCTATAGTTTTACAAATAGAGAAAATGTGTCAGTTTATCCGTCAGAGCCTCAAAACTGCTGAGCAAAATGCACTGTTAACGTTTTTCATTAACCCTAGAAATGGTATTTTTCAAAAGAGAAAATACCAAAGTCCAAAATACAGGGTTTTAGGAAATATGCAGTAAAGTTTTCTCCTAATCTGCTGTGATAAAGAGTTTGAGTCTGGCACTTCCTGGTGTAAAATAGCACGATAGACGAGGGAAGAGCTCTCGCAGCAGCTCTGATACTCAGATTTCCCCCACAATTTCTTGGCCACTCTACTCACACCTAGATTTTAGTTTGTTTTTCTTGCATTCTAGAATATTTTTCTTGTCGATTCTTTCCATTTCAGTTCTTTAAGCATCGTGGCATATTTCAAGTGACAAGTGCTGAAAATTGTAGGGCAAGCTTTTGCAGTCCAGTTTTACCAGTAATTAATCAGTGATTAATACCAATACTATTGTCCATATGAGTTTTTTTATTTAAAATATATAGAAATCGATCCAGAAAGATAAATGTAAAGGCTTTGCAATCTTTACTACCCAAGTTTAAAATTCTCTTTAGCATCTAGAAGCTGTTACTGGGATAAAAAGGAAAACTTGACCATTTAAAATCCTCCTTATAAGAAAGGGGGAAACTCTGGTTTTCAATAGCCCATCTGGCCTTCAGAGGCTTTTCCCTGGGGAGCTGCGCGAACCTCTGCCACATAGATCGTGCCCGATGATGGACACAGCCCATGGTAAAGAGGCCAGGGAAGGAAAGCAAATGGGCTTCTGTGAAAATACACGAGGGACAGATAGCATCCTGCTTGCCCAGTGAGGGCTAGAAAACGCTCTAAAACATGGGAAGTACCGACAGGCCCCAGCAGGTTCCAGCATTCTTAGGTTGGCTGGGATTCTGGCTTTTAATGTGAGTCCTTGTTCTCTGTGAAGTAGACCTTTGACCTACATGTTACCTTTTTATTTTTTTTTTTAGTTTTTTGAAGTTATAGCTGGGCAACGTTCTCCAGGTTAAATCACACACAAAACTTTGATTTAGCTTTTTAAATCATGGTATAAATCAGCATAGACTGGGTTCTTAACTGTGAAAAAGTAGTAGGGATTTATTAACAAAAGTTTTAAGAGGTGGGTTAATTTTTAAACTACAATTGCTTAGCACTTATGGAAATGGGTGACTCACACAGGGTCTTCTAGCAAGACTGTTTCTTATTTGTTACGGTTGACGAGACCACCGCCCTTTCCCTGTAGGAACCCCTGACGGTGACAAGAAAGCAGAATCTTTGTGATACACTATCCCTGGGTGACTTTATATAATTTACTTTTAAAACTATTTACTAGCCTAAAAAGAGAGTAACAATGAAGAAATCTTTCAGAAATGAAATAGTTTGATTCTAAATTTACTTACTAAATTTCTCAGGTGTTCTTGTGTCTACCCATTGTGTGTCTGTGATGTTCATGTAACCAAAAATTAACACCAATTTTCATACTACATAATTCACTTGCAATGTTACTGAATATGAAAATCTAAAAGCTAGATTGGCATAGTAGAATGGAAAACACTGACCTGGAAGTGGAGATCACGGTCATGTCCTAACCAAGTGTTCTTGGACAAGGAAATCACCGTTCTCTCTGCTGATTGCATTACAAGTGTACTATAAAAACATAGGATGTTATTGCATTCTGAATTTGAAATCTTTCACATGTGAGCAATACTCTTTTGTTCATTAACATACCTATTTCAGGCCAATATCTGAGTTAACAGAGTTAGTGGTCCATACCTGTACCATAAGGTCAATGTTGTGTTAGGATGCCCATGTGGTAAATGGATGTGAGCTTTTTGTATCATCTCTAGGGTCTAATGAAATTTTTATGAAGTGTCCAAAATCCATGATGCTTCATCAGTTTAAAATTTCATTTGATTTAAGAACTCTGCTGGAGTTTATTTTTGGAGATCCAGAAATGTTTTAACTCCTTCCAGTAAATACTTCTAGGTCCTGCATTTAATTTTCTTCATATAATTTAAATCTAAAGTAGGAATTAAAATCATCTTTTTTTTAAAGATAAACCTTTATACACCCTCTAGTTAAAAACAAAAAACAAAAACAGCAAAGTATGTGTCCTCTAGATAAAATCTGAGAAATAAGCTCAATTATTGTTTGATTGTTTTTCCTTCCTCTGCTCTTCTTTTTCATTGACCAAATAAGGAGGTTGAGAGAATTTTTCTCTCCTAATGTCTTTTGGCCTTCAAGTCACCTTTTCAAACTTCCTACTGCCAACACACACACATACACACACACACACACACAGAGAGTTATGGAAAGGCTTCCCACTATACCCAATTCATTCTGCATATCTCACCGGCCCTTTCTGTCACTTACCACACTGGATTTAAATGCCAAACACCAGCAAAGAAGACATAATCACGATGTGGAGAGACAGAGACCTGATAACATCATTTGAATCCCTAGATCCAGCTTTGCTATATACAACTTCAGACTTTCAAAATTTATAAGCCAATAAATCCTTTTTTAAACTTAAAAAAAAAAGAAGACATTCTCAAACACCAATTCTGTCTCCCACTTGGGCTGAGGTGCAACCCCCTGAGGCCCTGAGGAGTCCCACACAGTTTTCCCTCCTCTGCACAAGGCAGCGGGATGAATATAACACAGAGATTTAAGGAATGTATGATCAGGAGGAAAATAAGACTAATGAGTGCTGGGTTAGTATTGTTCCAACAAAGAGATAAATTACAGGGTATCCATTATAACTGAGCTGAAGTTCCCAGAAGGTGAAATCGATGCAGAAAGGAATAGTTGGGGAAAGCTTGTTGGAGAGAAAGGACTTGAGCCAGGCCTTGAAAGAGGGGGAGTAGGGACTGAGAGAGAGAAGCGTTAAATTAGAGGAGCAAGAATGAGTAAGACGAGTTTCCAGGACAGCAACCTGACTTCGTAGAGTGAGTGGGCCGTGGGAACCTTAGGGAACAGCATGGCCCGCATATTGCCCCCCATGTCATCATCCCAGCTCTCTACCCCACACCCAGGGGCATAAACGTACAGATCCTTGCATTTATAATAGCTTCCCCCTCCATCCCACCCTCTCTAATCCTTAAAAGGAGAATGAGAATGATAACATTCCCTGTGCCCCTATATGCTCCTACTGGTACATTCAACACTTGATTCTTGGGGTTTTTAGTTAAAGAATGCCATGTCTTATCCTGACCTGTTATTCTTTCCTTATAAACATGATCAA
Source organism: Mormoops blainvillei (assembly GCA_004026545.1). Taxonomy (NCBI): domain Eukaryota; kingdom Metazoa; phylum Chordata; class Mammalia; order Chiroptera; family Mormoopidae; genus Mormoops; species Mormoops blainvillei. The sequence goes on along the minus strand of PVJD01001006.1, from coordinate 290,575 downwards.
GAGACTTCTGCCACCTAACTTTAGTTCCCCCCTTACTTCCCTATAAACTTTTTATTGTCTGAGTTTTGGACAGGTTCTGCTCAGCCCCTGCCAGAATGTACTTCTTGTCCTTTTCTGTGCATGGTTGTGTCTTCCTTTCCACCTAACCAGGTGTTGTCATTTCATGCACTGAGCAGCTCCATGTCAATGCTCATGGTGCCCACATGGATAATGCATGCGGGTGTTTCTTTGTGTTACCTTCATGAGTTTGTTTGTGTACTTAAAGTTTCCTCAAGGGACGGTCTCAAGAGACCTGCTTCTTTTGGTCTACAACACCCTCTCCAGTAGTAGTTGGGCCTGTAAAGACTGTCAGTGAGTGCTGTCAGCTAAATTAACTTGAAAAGGGTTTTTTGTAATATATTTAATCTGCCCATTCAGAATATAAATGGTCTCTGCTTTAAAAAGAGGGCAGTGGAATGAAAAACAATTCTGTCTCTTAGAAGTGTCCTAAAAGGAAAGATTTCTCCAGTATTTTGTTCTGGAAATTAGCATCTCCCTTCTCTATCCCCCGCTAAAAGAGGAAGTATGGCTATGATTTTTCATAATAGCAAACTATTTAAATAGATAAATTTTTTTTCCTTTTAACTAATGGTTAAGAAGATATTCCAACAGCCACCTGCTTGGATCATAACTTGATTCAGACGCTACCAAGAATAATATGGGTGTTATCGAAAATTTACCTGAACTCATCTCTACCAGACTCTTTCATTGAGAAATAATGGATTCTAAGCAGGACTTTTTTCCTACTTTGGGAAATTTCATGATATAATGTTACATAAAATGTAAAACATTTTATCATAAAATATTTATGCTCTTTTTTGTTTATCTAGAGGTGACTTTTCATGTGAAGTCATTTGTCTCTGGGAAGGAAAATACTTTTATATGATTCTGACAAAGCAATTCTGAATACAAAACCTAATTCTGTGACCTAAAATTATAAGTGAAGACTTGTAAATCCAACAGAAACTCTCAGTGGATTGATCCTAATGGAAAGAGGAGGTCCGCTTTTCCTGGTCATGTCTTGCCCTCCCTCCCTCCCTTCTGTGTCAAGCTAGTGGGGAAGGGAGGACAGCCTCTACGTGAATGTGCCTCTCCTGCTGGGCCAGCAGAGACTTGGAAGTGGGCTCACAGCTACACACTAACTGAAACACTCAGTATGTTGACTTTTTTCAGTGGGAAAAAAATAAAACATATTCTGGTTATGTGTTTTTGAAGCAGTTGCTAAAATCACCTACTAAATTAGCACTAACACATAGTGGTGCCAAAAGTCAAGCACTATAGGTGTTTGGCAACCTGTGGATTTTCAGGTCATACCCTCTCCCTACTGCCTCAACAAGACAGTGATTCCCATGTCTGTGGAGGAGCCCAGACATGTGCCTTGTAGCAGGTACCTCCTCATGACTCTGTAGCAATTAGTTAGCCAGGTGTTTAGTGTGTTGGTAAAAAAAAAAAAAAAAAATTAAAATGGAAAACCCCCTTGGTTACTTTGTGAGGCATATGCCATGGAGATTAAGAGTTTTGGCTCTGGAGCCAGATGGCCTGGGATCGAATCTCAGGTCTACCCCAGTTGCTCATAATCTTGGGTAGTTTGTTCACTTGTAAAATGGGATATAATAGTGCCTGCCTGATGGGGCGGCTGGGGCGGCTCAGTGAGCTGTAACATGTAAATTCCTTTTTTGGGGCCTGGCTCAGAGTTACCACTCAACAAGTTTTAAGTGCTATTAGTTGTTCTGGTCACTTCTGTTTTGCTTCTAGTATGTTGTTGTTCATCTTAGAGAAAAGAACACATTAGTGAACCTCAGAATGTCCCATAAAGCCATATAGAATGGGGAAGAAGGTGTGAGAGAGCATCGCGTAGACTCTAAAACCAGACAGGGCTACATTTGAATTTCACTCCCATCCCATGGACGCTGTGTTATCTTAACCTAACCCTCTGTTTCCTTAACTACAAAATGGGAATGTGAACACTTCCTATAGATTTGAGTTATGGAGCATAGGTAAAGCATGTAAAAGAGGAACATATAATAAGCACTCAATGGAAGTTATCAGTTTTTAGTTTTATTAAATTTTGTATTCTGGGCATGTTTGTATGGGTTGTCTACAAATATCCAATTGCTTTTATAGCCTCCTAGTGTTCTTTTAGGCTATTTGGTAGGGAAAGGACTAACTAAATATAATTAATATTAACTTGTATTAACTTGCTAATTACTAATTAATTAGTATAAGTTAACTTAAAATACTGATAAGTTATATATATGTAAATATATATAACAAATACATATCACAGAGATAGATAGACAAACTGATTGATTCAGTAATCCAGGCTTAGGAAGGAGACAGGAACACAGGGGAGGTTTTTCTGAGGAAAAGGGCACCTCTTCCATGCTGAATTGTAAAGCCGATGAGAAATTAGCCAGGAAATAGTGGGAGCGGGTAAGAGGGTAGGAGTAGCCTTAAGAGAACCTCCTGTTGCTTCTCTAGTGTTGGAATGTGTGTCCGGATGGGTCGGGGCTGGGATTACTGGGAAGAGACCAAAGACACCCAAGAGATAAACTGATGCCAGACCTGGACCTGATGAAGAAGCCCTGGTAGGGAGTTTGAATTTTATCCTGAAAGCCATAGGGAGCCACTAACGGTTACTTTTTTTTAGCAGGGGAGTGAGAAAATGAGATATGAGTATTAGAGAAAGCATTGCACTGCCTTTGTGGAGGATGAACTGGAGGGGACAGACGCTGGGCGGGAACCCAGGAAAGGAGGCTGCCACAGACACCCCGTGCTGGTGGCCTGGACTAAGCGTTAGCCGCTCTCTGTGATCTAGTCCTCCCTGAAGGCAGATGTGATTCTGGTGGTGAAAATTCATATTGCCTGAGCACGAGTCTCTGGTTTGTACACCTTTCCCTGAAGTAAATTAGACCCTTTTGGAAGTTGCATTACGTCTCCTGGGCCTCTGAGTGCCATTAAATGCCTGCTCAGCATACTAAATGGAATGGATTCCAGCCTGCAGTTGGCCAGCAAATGAATATAACTTATGTTGAATCCCAGCTTATGTGCAGTCTTGGAAGTAACATTAAGTCTGCACAGTCACCTGGGTACCATTTGGAGTACTGAGCTGTGATTTACTTGGTTGTACCTCAGTGGCCTATATGTGCCAGTATAGCTTCCACAGTCTTTTCTACTTTGTTCCAGGGAATAACTTATGAAATGAAAACATCCATTTTTAAAATATATTTTCTATATTTTATTCATTTTCTTGGTGGATAGGGATTATTGAGTTCAGTGTTTATTGTTCGAAAATGTGTAGTATAAATGAAAGTAGCAAGTAATAACCAAAAAATGTATAGTTGAAATGAAACTACAAGTCATAACTCAAAGTAATTTTTCCTATCAAATGTATAAAATACTTAAAGTTTTTTAAAAGCATTGATACATTTTTATCCAAAAAAAGTTTTACAAGGAATTTTAAAAATGCTCATTATAAGCTTGCTCTATATATAATATCAATATTAATTGTTCACTGATATGTTAATACAGAAAGAGTGAGTCATATGCTCACGAGGCCCAATGTTTATAAAAACAAAACTAACATCGTGCTGCTAAGTCCTGTGAGTTCCAAGACTATGTCTTAGTCATCTTTTTATCCCCGTGTAATTATCACCATGAGCCCAGTATTTAATGTGATTAAGCAGTATAAGATTGCCACATAAAAATGAACATTAATATGGGAATCTTGTCTGTAGAGGCCCTGATGTTCATGGTGGAACAAGTATTAGCTGTGCGAGAGCCCTCTGCTTATCTGTGATGGGTGTTCTGGGAATTTTGAACAGTTGACATTCCTCAAAGATACAAACGAAAAAACTTCAAACATGAGTCTGTGTGTTAACTAAATTTAAAATGATTTTAGGAAATATTTTTCCTTCTTAATGAAAATAACAAATCATTAGACCGGGTTTTCAAAGTTCAGAGATGCTCTATAAGTAAGTAGAAAAAGAATTTTAGATATGCAAAAAGATTAAGTCATGTTTATCTAGTTTGGGAAAGTGAAAAGAGAGAAAGGATACATAAATACAGTGGAAAATGTTACAAATGTTTGCTGGGATAAACAATAACAGTTCCTAACATTTGTTGACACTGTAGGTTGTTGATTGTGTTTTCCAAAATGCTTCCTCATTTGATCTGTATAAGAAACCTTACGAAGTAGGGTTTTTGCCAGTAGGGGAAGTATATTTTACACTGATTAGGTTATTTGTCCAAAGTCCAAACAGCTCCTAAGTGATCAGCTGGAAATTCTGTTTTCTGACTTTTAATCCATCACGTAAATGTTTAGTAACAAGTAAATAATTGGCATGTCTTAGCTACTACATCATACCTAGAGGCATCTGTAAATTTGCCATTAAAACTTTATTTTTCAAATGGTTTTTCTGTTAACAGGTTCTGAGTAGAAAATATAAGAATGTACATTGGCTTTATCAATTTTATGTGATCGATGACTGTACCTCTCCATAGATAACATTTCTGAGATTTTTGTGGTTTTTAACAACATCTTATTCTTTTAGACAAGATAATATTATGGTGGTTACAGAGGGAAAGGGAGTAGGGGATAGCAAAGGGTAGAGGGGTCAAACATATGGTGACAAAAGAAGATTTGACTTTGGGTAGTGGGCACACAATGCAATATACTGATAATGTATCAGAACTGTACACTTGAAACCTATATGATCATATTAACCAATGCTACCCCAATAAATTTAATAAAAAAGTAAGGAAGGAAAGAAAAAATGTTTTATGCTTTTAAAAATATTTCCAGTGAGATCACCGAAAATATTTTTATTATTTTAGTGTTTACTTTAGCAAAATAGTATGAAAATTTTCCCCCACAACATTGAATGTCATTATAACATCATTTAAACAGCTTTATACAATAGTAATCTATTTTCTGATTGACACCTATGGAAAACTTGGAAACACTTTCTGTATTCTGTTGTTAGGAACAATGTGGAAGAATGTCTTTGCTAACTAACTCCTTGTATAAATCTCTTATTTGTTTCTTAGACTAAATGTCTGGCAATAAAACTGATGGGTTAAATGGTATACAAAATATGTTAACACTTGACCCAATATCCCAACAGAAACGTAGTGCCTGTATAAATTCCCAATGTGTGGTGCATGAATGCCCCCTTTTATACGTTCGCCAATCCCTGACCTTGTCTTTTCAAAAATCTTTGCCAATATATTGATCAAAATTAGTATATTGTTGCTTTGCATAGTTTAACAAGAAGATAGTAAATAAAGTGAGGTACAGAAATAAGATTTTCTCTTAGGTTTGTATCCTGCACAGTGCCTACTGTTTATTATTGAACACGTGTAGACATTCCACAAATAAAATATTACCCGGACTGCACATGTAATAATAAAGCATTGATCATGTTCCTCTCTGATCTTTGTTTTATCAGATACTTCCAGTGCTACCATTAATTCTTCTGTAAAATGACATAATCACCTCTTCAGTGGGTCATTATGATGACAATTATAAGCACTTTAAGTTCTTGGAAGTAGCAACATAGCTTTTGAGCTTCTTTAGATCATCTCATCTTGACCCATCATTTTACTAAGCATACTTAAAGATGTGAAAAATCCTGTTGTGTTTTACTAATTGAAATGGAAAGCTCGGTGTCTAAATTTTTGCACAAATGTGTAATTTCATCCATAGTTTATACATGTTATTCATGTCATCACAAATTTACACCTTTTTACTTTTTAATTCTTTGTAATATAGTAAAACTAAAATTGTCAGCCATTTTAAGAAAATGAAGTGTTAGCCGTGGCGATGGATCCTGGTTTTGAAGAGAAACCACGGATATTTGCAACGAACTCCAACTCTGCTTTATCGAAATAATAATTTCCTGGAGGCATTATTCCACCCAGCTTACTCGACCATATTTCTTCTCATTTCGTTTTAGGTAGCAGTTTTACAACATCATCAGGATTATATACAGGAAATAATTCACTCACAAATTCCTCTGGATTTAACAGTTCACAGCAGGTAATTTAAAAAACCAATTTAATTTCTGAAATTTTAAAACTATAGCAGATGATTTTCTTCTACGAAAAAGGATCTGTTTATAGTACACCATAATGTGAGAGCTTTCCTAAGCCTCTCAGTAGTTTTTTTTTTCTTTTCTTTTAAAATCTCTTTAGTAGTCTTACATGGTGAGTTGTTTGGTTTTCAGGTTGGTTTAATTTTACCTAGTAATGCATCATGACATAAAAGAAATAGGAAGAATGTGTCTGATCTTACATAAAGTTTTTTGCAAGTCTGAGCACTTCAGTCAAAGTGTACTTGTGTGTTTCTATGTAAATTCAGAAACAAATCTATTTGCAGCCCTACACTGAAATGAAAGAAATAAGCAGTCGTATTCTGACAGATGATGCTTGTGTGATTTGATTTGATAGGACTATCCATCTTATCCCAGTTTCGGCCAAGGTCAGTACGCACAGTATTATAACAGCTCACCGTATCCAGCACATTATATGACAAGCAGCAACACCAGCCCAACCACGCCTTCAACAAATGCCACCTACCAGCTTCAAGAACCACCATCTGGCATCACCAGCCAAGCAGTTACAGATCCCACAGCAGGTAATTATGTGCATGTTATTGGTTCTGCATGCTGTATTTCTGGTGCTTTAAATGAATTTTTCTGCAGTCATATATTCATTCAGTGGTTGCACAGTTTTGGCAAATTTTGGCAAGCCTACATATAAATCAAGCAGCACAATCATGACCGTGACTTTATTTGTTTAAAAATTTTAGTATAAAGTATGTAAATTTCAAAAAACAGACAAAATGGAGATTTTATTTAATTATAACTACATTTTTCAAGATATTTATTGCTTTTTGGATACATACTTATAAATATATAGCTATAATTACTTAACTATAATTATAAATAATTTACTGACATAGTAAATATTAAAATAAGTAACATCACCTTGAATTTAACATTTATCATCATTAAATATTTATGGTTTTTCAAAAAAATCAAATAGCACCAAAGGGTTGGTGATGATGGAAAACCATGATTCCCCTGACCAACCCTTTCCTACTCATGCCTGCAGCGAGCGTCAGAACAGCATGCCCAAGTGTGAGCATTTTCCGTACTTCTGCACACCCCTTGATGAGCCCTCCCCATCCCTGGAAGTTTTCCTACTATGGTTTTAATACTACTTCAGCCTCGTCTTAACATTTTTTAATGTAATCTTTCCTTTCATGGATTATGAGGGGAGCTATTATCCTCCAAGAGTCGGAGAGTTTTCTTCCAAAGACTACTCCGTTGCTGCAAGTCAGGTTAAAACGGTCTCATACCAAAAGACTCACTTCTATGATATTTTGATCAGAGTGTTAATTTCTAGATGGTTACCCTAATCAAGAAGAAAAAGTTTGAGATAACAGATGCTTATTTAAATTTGACTGTAAATATTAGCATGTGATTCCCCCCAAAAAATCTTAAGTTTTGTGTTCTACCTTTTCTCTTAAATGCATGCTAACAGTTTTATTCCAGGGTAGGAAGTTACATCATTCCCAAAGTTGTGTTCCAGCTAACTGCAAATACTCACTTCTTCTGCACATCCCAGCTCTAAACATTTTTATATCTGATCATCATATTCCATTTACCTTTTTTTTAATCTAGCTTGATAGAATATTCTTCACTCACTTTACATGTGTAAATACAGTATTCATAGAACCTAGTATACATGTCTCTTCTGCCTTTTAATTAGATTCCACATCATATAATCTCACTCAAGATAAACTTTGTGATAGGAGGTATTGAGTTTATTGCAGAGATTTTTGTAGAGTTTCCTGCCCTACTTTCATAAACTTCATGAGGAATGATAATGGCCTGTCCAAACGATAGGGAGATCTCTTGTTTTCACATGAATGCTCTGGGTCGTGCAAGAGCTTGAGGACTAAAAGCGGTCTTGAAATCTTGAAATGAAGAGAGTTATGTGAATGAGAAGTAGAAAAGCTCTTCTAGACTCTGTGGAATAACAGAAAGAGAAAAGGAGACAGCAGAATAATTTTACTCAATTCAATGGCATTTTGGTTGTGAAGATTACAGTATAAAACAAGCTGGCGGAGACTTACTTATGTTTTTTAAATTAAGGTTGATTAGAGCTTTTTGGAAAAAACAATTTAGTCATAAAAGTTTGTCTCTGAAATTTGACATTGTTTTAAGTGAGTTTTATTTATAAAAAGGATGCCATGTGGAAGAGTGGGGATGATGGCTCAGCAGACAGCCATGCCACTTGGGAAACAATGCAAAATTATCATTTTCCAAAGGTATATATCATTTTAAGGTCGAATGATCTATTTTAGGTTTTATTTGAATACACATTTAATGTTGCAGGTACTTATTTCAATTTCAGTATCTTTATGGCTACAAAATAGGAATGAATTGAACTAGGGAGAAAATACTTTTAAGATTCCTTGTATTAACTATTTCCTACTAAAAATGTGTATGGATAAGCCTTTTTTTGTGTTGCGTAGTTAGAAATGGAAAGTTCAGTGAGTTTCCACATTGAAAAAGAAATGCGGATTACTTTAAAAAATTCAAGGAATATTTAGTCTGGGTTTTGGGTTTTTTTTTTACATTTGCGGTAATACTGTGGATTCAGCCTCAGTTTTTTTGGCACTAACCTTTTTTTCTTACTGATGACATATAAAATTGTAGACTTGTCCGTCTTGATTAAAAGGAGTTTTTTTCCTTAAAATGTGTAAATTTATTAAAGTAAATAAATGAAAGGAAATATTTATTACATATAATGACATTGTTATTTTAAGAAATTAAAAATAGTTGAAATAATGTCTATTTTTGTTCAAATAATTTCAAGTGTTTTTCTTTAATTTTTTAAATAAGTCTAGTGGCGTTAAAGCCCCTATTTTCTAATGCTGGAAAGATGGGCTGTAGTCATTGTCTGCCTGATCGTGTGTATGGCCAGGCCGCCGCCTTCCGTTTTCGTGGGGCTGTGCAGTGTAGATGAATACACACTTGTGGCATCTGTCACAGTATTGTTCATAAAATTATTATGTCAGAATAAACATATAAAGATAACCTCATAAGGTTTCTTCAGGGCACACATTAAGACCTCTTTTTTTTTATTGTGTATTTTTAAAGGTATATGAAGAATAGATATCTTTTAAGTCCATGACTTTGTGCAGTGTTACTTACAAACATGTACCTCCTCATGCATTTTAAGCTCAATAATTATTTTAATGTGTTTATGAACTAAATATTCAAAATTATGTTCTTTTGAAAGGCATGTGTAATGCATTCAAAATAGCATAACTTGAAAATGAAAGTTTAATTCCAAATATTTAATTCATTTTAAAAACTAAAAACAGTGCATTGTTTTTATTTTTTATTGAGATGTAATTAACATATAACACATTCGTTTTGGATGTGCAGCATAATGATTTGATATTTGCATAGATCGTAAAATGATCACCATGATCAGTTGTGTTAATATTCAGGATTACCTTTAGTTACACATTTTTTTTTCCTGTAATGAGAACTTTTAAGATCTAGTCTCTTAGCAACTTCATAATCCTTTGCATTCATTTTTTAAAATGAGTTTGTTAGCTATGTTTTGACTATTTTAATAAAATACAGTTTGCATCATCTGGAGATATGTAGGAATCCATCTACCTTGAGAAATACAGTGAGGTTTATCTGGTCATTCAGCAACATTTTATTTATTGGATTCACGGAAGTCATGCTTACCCTTCAGCTAGAAATGCCAGCCTCTCCCCTACCCCCTGCCCAACCGAAGGACATTTTGATTACTTCCAGTTTTGGTGATTGTGAATAAAACCATTACAAACATTTGTATTGCAGGTTTTTGTATGGACATAATTTTTACTTCATTTTGGTCAATACCCAGCAGTGTGATCACTGGATTGTATGGGAATAGTATGTTTAGTTTTATAAGAAAATGCCAAATTGTCTTCCCAAGTGGCTCTTCCATTTTGTGCTCCCACTGGCAAAAGAATGGCAGTTTCTGTTGCTGCATATCCTTGCCAGAATTTGATGTTGTCACTATTTCGGATTTTGGCCATCAAGTACGATGTTAGCTGTAGGTTCTTTGTAGATTTCTTATAAACTTGACGAAGTTCCCCTCTAGTTCTAGTTTGCTGAGAGTTTGTATCAAGAATGCCTTTACTGCATCTGTTTATATGATCATATGATTTTTCTTCTTTAGCCTGTTGATTAAGGGGTTACATTAATTGATCTTCAAATGTTGAGCCAGATTTTCATACCTGGAATAAATCCCACTTGGTCATAATGTAAAATTCTTCTTATACGTTATTGGATTTAGTTTTGCTAATATGGTATTAAGGATATTTGCATCTATGTTCATGAGATAGATTGGTCTATGGCTTTCATTTCTTATAATGCCCTTTTCTGGTTTTGGTTTTAGGGTAATGCTGACCACATAGACTGAGTTAGGAAATATTTCCTCTGCATCTGTTTTCTGGAATATATTATAGAAAATTAGTATTATTCATTCCCTAAATATTTGGTAGAAATCACCAGTGAATCCATCTAGGCCTACTCCTTTAGGATTTAGAAGGTTAATTATTGATTCAACTTCTTTCATTGATTGATTAGGCCTATTCAGATGTTATTTGTTTTTGTGTGTGTATGCGAATCTTTCAAGGATTGGTCCATATCATCTAGGTTATAAAGATGTGTGGGCATAGAGTTGTTTATAATATTCCTTTATTAGCATTTTAATGTCTATGAGATTGCTAGTGATGACCCTTCTTTCAATTTCAGTATTAATATTTATGTCTTCTTTCTGTCTTGCTCAGCCTAGGTACAGGGTTATCAATTTTATTGATCTCGTAAAAGAGCCAACTTATGGTTTTGTTGATTTTTACCTATTGTTTTTTTCTTCTCAATTTTATTGAATTTTCTGGTTTCAATTATTTCTTCTGATTATTTTTCATGTGATTTGCTCTTTTTCTAGTTTTTTTAAGGCTTAAAGCTTGGAGTATTGATTTAAAATTTTTTTTCTCATATGTGCATTCAGTGTCTAAGCACTGCTATGTTGCATCCCACACTGATAGGTAATTTTTTCATTTTCATTTATTTAAAATATTTTTATCTTCATTATTATTTAAACTTTCTCTTTTAAAGAGGTATGTACTCATAAGCATTTTATTGGGAAAAATTGTAGAAATTTGATGTTGTACCGTATGTATCATTTGTGACAATAGCCCGATTATTCATATCCCCCCAATTAAATGGCTTTGTTGTTGCTGGAGGTTGTTGCTGGAGAATGTTGCTGGAGAATGTGTGTTGTTTCTGAGAAAAGGGTATTCCATATCATGTTCAAGTTCCACTATCTAAAAACAGTTTTAATCAGAGTCAACTCTTTTTTTCTTATTTAAATCTAAGACTAGAAGATAATATCAAAATTAAATCCATGATTACTGTAATTTTTAAATAATGGATTTTATTTTAAATTGTTTGCAAATTTTCAAAGCAAACTTATTTTAAATTTCTTTTTAAAATTAAATTTATTGGGGTGACATTGTTCAATAAAATTATATAGGTTTCAAGTGTATAATTCTATAATACATCTTTTGTGTATTGCATTATATGTTTACAGCTCTTCTTTACAAAGTCAATTATTTTCTTCTATGTTTAAAAACATACAAATATTTTTAAAAGAAAAACATGTTAGGATGTTTTCCTTTTGTGCTAATATGTAAACATACATTACTATGTCTTGACCACTGACATATAAAGATTTTTTTTTCCTTGTGTGCAACCCTAAAATCTTAAGGCATATATTACCAATATAACTGAATGCATTTTTTTTAAGTGATAAAAATAATTTTACCACTTGAGAATAATTTTCATGAAGGAATTTTTAAATTCCCTTTCCTAAAAGGAATACTTAAGCTACTTAAAAATATTTTTGTATCATTTGACTCATATGTGTGTTAATAAAATATGAACACTCATTTGTAATTCAATCACTGCACTGTATTTAAATAATTTGGTTTGAAAACACATTTCTTGTCCAAAATTTCTTGGCACATCTCATAATAATTAGGACAACTATCTCAGTAATAATGCATAGTAAAAATACAGTTGTCGTTTTTGGAGGTTACATTGCATTACTTGCAGTCTTGTAACAGAGCCATGAGGTAGGTGCTGTTTGCTCCCATTTTACAGATGAAGAAAACTTGGCGCACAGCTCTTAAATGCTCAGTAAATGTTAGGTATCGTTAAGTTAATCAAGAATTTTGAGGCCAAATTCTTAGGAAAGGACTATTAACCTATAAAATTGTATTTTTAAACAGAATAAAAAGCAGTCAGGGAGAGTAAAAGAGTTAATGAAAAATTAAAATTTTCAGGTAATTGTGAAATAAAAGCTAGTTTCATTTATCAGTAGCGAGTTTTAGTACAGATACCATAAAATGGTTGACTTTTCATCCAATTTGTTCATTTGAATTCCTGACAGAAAAACTCGCGGTTGAAATCTACCTTTTCATGCTCTGACTGCGTGCAGACAATTTACTGGTGAAGGTGATGTACGGGAATCTTGCTAATATTGAATTTCAAGTGACAGAGGAAAAGTCAGTATAAGAGGGAATTCAATATGCATGGGAAACCATTTGTTCCCTCTGCTTCTTTGATCCTTGCCAAGGCCCCCGAAAGTAGAGCAAAGCGCCTGAAAACAGGGCAACATTCTTGTGCAAAGTTGCAGGAGAATGCTGAGCTCTCACAGGAATTCAGTGTGACAGGATGGAAAACTAAACTGCCTGCGCCTTCCGTATAAATGAAGGAATTTGGGCCACATCTACACTACCTAACATGCCCATGTCTTCACTGTAGAAAATGATCTTAGATTTACAATAGCAGGCACCTTGAGTCCCGTATTTTGCCAAATGAGCAGTTTTGAAAATCTTTAGGCCGTGCTCACTCATTTTCACAGATGCCTGGTGGACTTTGGAGAGGCTTGCCGTTTGTTCAGCTCAAAAATAAACTATTTCAGTGAAACAGCTTTCTCTCACATTTTGGAAACATTTGTCAGCAAAACAAATATTTGTATCTAAAAAAGCCAGGCTATTGAGATGTGAGAAAACAAAACAGATGTTTGTTTGGGGTTGGTCAGTTAGTTTGTCTTGATTGCATGTGTTTTGTTTCTTTTTTCTCCCCCAGAGGATATACAGGTTAACCCTGATGAGATTATTAAATTCTTGGAAATTAAGTTGACTCTTTGTTTTATATTGTCAGAAATGTAATAAAAATGAGTTTCCTTACATTTGAATTTTGGACTATATTTCCAAGAAGTGCAAAATTTGGTGTTTTAACATTTACCCATCTTGTGCCTTAGTACAGTGTTGAGTAATTTTGTCAATTAGTTAGCCAGAAATCAGGATACCTTATAGCATCAAATTAATACACTTGGATTCGAATATGTAATTTTTTTCTTTTAGTTATATATAACATATGGTGTATGTAAATAATCAAAATAATAAGGCATATATTATTGAGCTAATTAAATTTATTTACTAACTCTCCTAAACATTATTTTATCTTTTTTTGTAGCTAATCGACTTATTGTTTCTGTGAAGCGTTCAGTGTCCTGTGGGACCAACACAAATCAGTGTTATAAATTCCCATGTTTCAGTTGGAGGACATAGCATTAACTGATCTAGTTTTTAGTTTGAGATGTTTGGGAAGAGAACAAAATTTTCTGTGTGTGCCATTTCTCTTTCTCATTTAATTGGAATTGAATGGTTTGTGGATGAGTTTTGGGTTAACGTCTAAATAAAGGTAGGATTGATAAACCAATTTTATTCCCTGCTTAAGAGCCACAATAAATTAAGTTTAATGAATGGGTTTTTTTCTTTAATTTACTGACTGATAACATATGAGCATGGGACAAAATTATAAACGTACATAAGGGCTTACAGAGAAGGACAAAATTCTCTTCCTCTTCTGTACCTAGTTCCTTTCAGAGAGTGTCTCATGTATTTTTCCAAGGGTTCACTCTGCTTATATAAACACATGCCTAGCACCTGCCCTGGCTTTTTTTTTTCCTCCCCACATTCAGGTATATATACTTTTTATTATTTACTTCCTTAAAATAGAATACCATATATGCTATTCTGTACCCTACTTTTTTTTACTTAACATACAGAAAATATTTAATAAGTGTTTCTGTTGTGGATTTTATATACAAGTATAATAGTAGCTCATATATTTTGAGTGCTTACAATGTGCTAGACACTGTCCTATGCACCATTCATTTATGAACTTAGCTCACCCCCACCTAGCTCCATGAGAGAGGCAGTGTTGTCATTATGCCCATTTTACAGATGGGGAAGCTAATGAGCTGCCAGCGACAGCCCCGGGATTTAACCTCCGGAAGCTGGGCTTCAAACCTGAGTTCTTAATCAGAAAAGCATGCCACTTCTTGAAACCACTGTATCTGAAGTTTCAAACGTGCAGAAAAATGAAAGTGTAAACAAACCGCTGTAAAATGTAGTAGCTACGTGGTATTCGTTTTCTTTAATCACTCATAGCACCTAGCAAAGTTGTATGTTAGGAGTTATTCAATTAAATATGTGTTAAATGTTTGAATATTCTCGATTTGCTACTAAAACATGTAGGTCTGCAATTATAGAGAAGTGGTGCATAGTATATCTAAGATTATCTTGTACTGTTAAGTATTCCCCGAATTGCATCTTCACTTTCTTGAACCTGCTCTATCCTCACTCCCCCCTCTATCCTATTTAATAATTATCTGTTGTGGACCTGCTTTGGAAACAATTTTCCACAACATCGCTTCGCCATTCCTCCCCCCTAACCCCCCAGGGAATTCATTCTCTATCCTGACAACATTTTTCCCACCCCGGCTCACAGCTGATGGGTTGGCGCTCGATGACTAAGTGTAGGGATAATGACATTCTTGTGCCAAGGAAAAGAACAACCACCATTTTAAAGTGAAAGTGGGCTCCTTAGTCCAGTACAGCCCCCTTCTAACACTTTTGAAAACATTTCTATGACCCCTTCAGAAACTTCATCAATTTCATAAAATTAATATGGCATTTTCTTCAGTACCACTATTTAAGACAAAGTGTACTGCTTTTCACTTTTAGGTGACTGCTAATGTTTGATTGCAAAGTGGTAATAGTTTGCACTATCTACAGGGTGGGGCAGAGGTAGGTTTACAGCTACTCCTGTGGAAAATAATACAATTGATAAATGCTAATACAAAATAAATTCTGTGTTTCGCACACTCAACTGTAACCCTACTTTTGCCCCACCCTGTAGGTGCAGCCCAACGATCTCCAGATTATTGACTGGCCTGATCATCATGGGTTGGCTTGGAGATCATGTCTGCCATTGTTTCTACGAGAAAATAGCTTCCCAGTTTCAAACAGCTGGTTTTAAAATATTTAGAACATGGCTGATTTTTAAATTGACAGCTCTCTTATGTCTACAGATCCCCTTAAGTAATGTTAGCTTGAGCAACTGGGGAATAGGGAAGCTTTGAATTTTAAAGTTGAAATGACCATATGAACTCTTTTGCCTAAGACCTTCAATCAAGTGATTATGAATAAGAAGTCCAGAAAGATTAAATTTTCCCAAAGCAGCACAGCCTGTCATTGTCATCAGGGGCATATCTTGATGGCACTCTGAAGTGGCAGCTTTGGGAGACAGCGTGACCCGGTGTGGCCATTCCCACGCTGCCCTGCGCAGCACCCCTGTCTCCTGAAGATGGATGTCCTTTAATGAGTCCCAAAGTAGGATCTGTTAGGGATACAAGTTGTTGGGGCTAAATTTACCAGGGTTCCTTTACTTTTAAGTCTTTTCTGAAGCATCAGTACAGTGAGACTCACTGGCAATTGCATATAATGTGCAGGGGGTACTCTCCACCCGCCCCACTCCTGTAGAGAGTATCTGCGAATGTCCCTGGGGCACAACGCTTCCTTGGAGGACAAGCCAGAGATGCTGGAGTGGTGGCTAGCGACTTGGAGCTGGGCCAAGCTGGGTCCTGTGATTTACTCTGGGCAAGTCACTTAGCACGTTGGTGTATCAGTTTTCTATAAAATGTGCATAATACCACTCTTAGAATGAATATGAGAATGAAGTTACATAAGTGGCTTGCTGACACATACCAGGCAGATATTCATAATAACTTAGTGGGTGCCAGGCCCCGTGCTTGGTGACAAGAAAGGCATGTCCTTGGCCTCAGGAGGCCAAAGTGTCCCCTTCTTGAATATTATTACCATAGTGCATTGTGCATCATGGTGGATTCAAAGATTAAAGCCTCCAATGTGTGGTCACCAGTTTCCTTTGCAGAGAATGACTAGGGGTTTTAAAGCAGAGGTTGAAATATATGAGGAGGATGATAGAAGTTTCTATGAGGATGTCCATAGACTGCTGGAGAACGGGCCCTGGCTGCACTCCAGGGATGATAAAGCTCCATTAATTTAGTTACTAGACCTTTCCTGAGGAATTCATTTACCTGGGAGACCTCAATTAGTGATTGTTTGGAAGGGAAGTAATGGTTATGGAATACAGATAGGAAAGTCAAAGCAATTCTCTAAAATTAATTCAATTAATATTTATTAATCTCTGACTTCTGGTTCACTCTGTAAGATAAGTCAACAAATTTTCTTGCCTGTGATTTACTATGGCTGATAACTTAGTGTTTTCAAGGTTCTCTTATTTCAAGTCTTTTATCCTTGGAAATGGTAAGGGTCATTGTGAATATAATATAATTTAATGTAATAATTTATTACAGGTGAAGTGAGGTCCCTTTGTGGGGGGACAATACAGATAGTTTTCACTTTAAAAATCTGGTATAAAATTATTGTGGCCACTGTTCTGCGGTATGCTTTGAAGCTTGGTGATCTCTACCTTTGTAGCATCTACGTGAATCCTAAACTACATTTGGTTAATATGTAGCTTTTTGAGGCGTGTCACAGGCCCTCTGTCAGAACTATGGCTTTCCACATGGGGATCTTTCTTGACTAGACCTGTTAATGTTTTTAGGACAATGTCATTCCTGTTTTCATACAGATAACTTAGTAAAGCTATGGGTTTCCACTCAATCCAGCAACCAGGTATAGCACCTCTTCAAGTGACTCGTTAGTATAACCTCCTTCCTCATTGCTGCTTAACACTCAAGGAGAAACTCGCATCTGTCAGCTGCCAGAAGCATAAGTAACAGCCCCCTTCTTTTAGATATCTTCAGTTTTACCCTAAGATAAGCAAGGTACCTGACCCCAGTGTTTTGTGCTCTGAAGTGCTGAGTATGGAGTCAGCTGTAGTCAGCCTTAGAAGTAAGAATCTTGGGAAATTTGCTGTTTGATTTACCACGAGGCTATGTTCCTGGCATCGCACAACATCCTCTCCATCATCAGCCCTGTGAGGCATGTCTGTCCTGGGTCTACTAGGAATACCTGTGTTTCTGTAGAGAACTTGCTTTGTCTCATCTTATGCGCTAGAAGAACTGTTGGTGCCTTTGCCCGCACTGAGCATAGACCTTTGGGCAAACGGACCTGTGCTGACCACTCTCTCTCCTAGCTTTAGCTTACCTTTTCCAGCCCAATTTTTCTTGAAATGTACTCATTCATTTTTTTAAATATTGCTATGTAGTCATTGTATATGTATTTGATAGGTTCTCCCTCTCAAACCCTTTTTGGAGAAAGGGAGAATAGAAGTTGTTCAGAAAATAAAATAAGAATTTAAATGTTTTATTCAACAAGAATAAGGGCCAGAGAACAGATTTCACAACCACTCCATGCGCAAGAAGCACCTAGTTTGCAAATTACATTATAATTAATTATAACCACAATTTTGTAAACATCGCCATTTTGATTAATATGTACCCAGAAAGCCTTAACCATTTTGGTTAATATATACACAAAAACCTCTTCTTATAGTTATAGCTTCCCAAGAGCACACACCTGTCTTTCTTCTCTCTACTCAAAGCCGCAAATATACCCTAATTAATAGACTTGTTAGTAATTTCAGCTCAGCTAATTTGTATAAAAAAGAACCTTGCCAAATGTGAAATTCCTCCCAAATGTAAGAATACATTTCCTCTACCATTGACATTGTTTTCAACTTAAACCTTTAAATGATCCCCCTTCAAGCAGTCAGTGTTTTCCCTAAAGCGTCTGTTTCAGTACGTTTTTCAGCTAATTACCTCCCTTGACTCAGTATTGATACTGATAGAGGTTACTGGGGAAGCACATTTCTCATGAGACTTATTCCTTAATCATGCTATTAAGTTGTGTTACACTACTTGCTAATTTAAGGAAAGGCAGCAAATGTGTTTCTTCTGCTGCCATATATAAACAGGTTTGATGATGTTCTCCAACATTTTGTTAGCTATTCATTGAGCATCTCTGACTTAGGAAGTACTGTTGGGGTCTGGGGATACAGAGACCAAGAGGGTTATTCCCTGTACTCAGGGAGCATTATATTATATGAACAGCCGAACTTAATAAAGGCTGAATTTTAAAAATGTTATGCTCTTTAGAAGAAGCAGCAAAGTGCCCAGGAAGAATGTGGGAACAGAGGTTTCTTATGTAAAGTGTTTGGAGAAAACACTAACAAAGGAGGTGAAATTTATCATCAGCACTGAAAGATATGAGTGAGTGAGTGTCAGACAGAGGGTAAGGGAGGGATATTCATTTAAGGCTAGAGGAACAGACACTTTTAAGTGGGCTTAATGGGAGAGTATTATTCCATTAAGAACAAACTTAGCCCTGCCTGGTGTGGCTCAGTGGATTGAGTGCCGGCCTGTGAACCAAATGGTTGCCGGTTCGATTCCCAGTCAGGGCACATGCCTGGGTTGCAGGCCAGGTTCCCAGTAGGGAGTACACAAGAGGAAACCGCACATTGATGTTTCTCCCTCTCTTTCTCCCTCCCTTCCCCTCTGTCTAAAAATGAATAAGTAAAATTAAAAAAAAAAAAGAACAAACTTAAACTACATATCAGTTCCACTAAAGGGTGAAAGCAATTTTGAGCTGCAAGATCACTATATTTATGGTCATCTTTATAAGATCACTGAGCTCAGAGAGGTGACTTTAAACAATTCATTTCACATGACAACACTAACATGTTTGTACGAAATACTTTATCATGCAGTATCTTGTGTAATCTTCACAATGGTGCTGTCCCCATCTTACTGTTGAAAAAACCTGGGTTCAGATAATTATATAAATTACAAGTTACCAGGCCCGTTCTGATAATATGCATATCTTACTGTCTGAATTTGTATGCTATGCTGTCCACTACAAGGACATTTGAACTGCTCAACTTTCCATGTTCTGTCCTGTAAGTTAGGGAGGATGTGGAGATGGGCCAAAATTCCAGAATTGGCAAGACCCACCCCCTCCGCAGGTGGGTTATTTCCCAAACACTGAAATGAAAGAAGGTAGCATTTCTGGAGTCAGTGCATGTTCAGTAATCCAGGCACCTGAGGTTGGTCCTGGGCAGATTCTTCCCTCTGGCTCCAGATCTTTAGGACAAGGTGGTGGCCAACCTGACTAGGCAGGTGCCCATCAGAAGCTGCCCTGTCTGACTTTGTCCTTATCACTGCCAAAAGAGTGTTCTGGCACAGTGTCATTTTAAGGGAGACCCAAAAGAGGTGGGGAGAGAGCCACCTTGATATCGGGGGGTGGAGGGGAGTATTACAGGGGAGTAAACAGTCACCAGGGCCTGGAGGTGGGACTGGGCTTGGCAGATTCAGTGAGTGACAAGAAGGCCAAGAGGTTGGAGCACTGTGGGAGAGGGGGAGGGGAGAAGGGAAGGGGGGAAAGAGACCAGATCACAGCAGGCCTGTGGGTGTAGAGAGGACTTGGGATGTGAATTTGAATAAGGTGAGAAGTACTTAAGCAGAAAAGTGACAAACTGTCACACACATTGGAAAAGAACCTCCTGGTTGTTACTGTGTCTCCACCAGCCCGAAGGGAGCAGGACCGTTAAGGAGGAGGAGATGATTCCAGGCATCCAGGTGGGTAGGGAACAGGGGGTCAGTGCTGGGCTTGGAGGGATGAAAGTGGTCAGACTGGTGAGAGATTAGCAAGTTGCGTGACCAGGATTTGTCATTAGATTGAATGTGAGAAGTCAGAACACAGGAATCATGGGTTACATCATGGGTTTTTGGCCCAAACACGTGGAAAAGTGCATTTGCCATTTATTGATATGAGAAAGTGGCAGGGAGAGAAGGTATAGTTGAAGAACGCAGGGTTCTGTTTAGCACTTGCGAAGTTTGAGATGCCTTAATTAGAAATCCCAGGGGGAGACCTGGCCAGGTGGCTCAATTTGTTGGAGCATCGTCCTATACACCAAAATGGTTGCAGGTCCAATCCCCAGTTAGGGCGCATACGGGAGGCAACCAGTCAATGTTTCTCTCTTTCTTTCTCTCTCTCTTCCCCCTCTGTCCCTCTCCCTCCTTCTCTCTAAAATCAATAAACATATTCTCAGGTGAGGATGGATGAGTAGATGGATGGGTAGATGGGTGGATGAATAGGTAGCTAGATAGATAGAGAAATAAATCGATAGGTAAATAAATAAGAAATCCCAGGGGAAGATGGCAAGTTAGTTGTTGGATCAGTCTGATGTTCATAGGACAGTTTAGAACCTAAATTTGTGAATTATCACAAATGCCACTTAAAGCTCATGTGCCTGGATGAGTTGACCAAGCCGGCAAGTGTCAGTGCAGAAGGAGTGAGAGCACACTGAGCCCAGGACTTGCAATGGAGGAGGAGGCCTCCCGGAGGCCAAGAGCAGTTGGTGTTGCAGAAGGACGGCGTGATCAGCTATGTGCAATGCTGGCGAAAGTTAGGGGAAAATGGGAATTGAGATTTGACCATTGGATTTGACAACGAGGTCATTGGTGAACTTGAAAAAGTAATGTGTTGGTGTTGTGGAGAAAACAGCATGATTGGAGTGGGTTTGAAAGAGAATGGGAAACAAATATTCATAATTCTTTTAGTTGGTTTTGCTGCACACTACAAGGTAATGAAGAAGTGGAGCAGAAACGAGAGAATCTGGGAGTATGCCTTAGGGCAGAACTATACCTAGCTTATGTGCATAGGCAGGTGATCCAGTAGGAGAAAGGGAATGCTGGCTGGTGTAGGTGACAGGGGCCTGCGATCTCACACCCAGATGAGGGCTTGGCCTCAGGAGCACTGGAAGCTCTTCATCATTACAAGGGGGCAGGCAGGCTGAGGGTAAAAAGCCCTGCCAGGCGGTTTATTTGGTACAGAAAGTGTGGAGTAGGATTTTCTGTTTCCTCACTGAACGAGAAACCAGGCTGCTTGCTTGTGGCTGGGGGTAGACTTCTTAAAAAATGGTAAGCTGTCTCCTGCTGTTGCTTGTGACCCCCAGAACGCAATGAATCCAGGTGACACTAAGCTGCTGCGAGGGCAGGCTATCATCCCGCTCATCTTGATTGTCAGTGCTTAGCGTGGTGCCCAGCACATAGTAGGTGCTCTGTCTTACCACATAATCCTAAGGTAGCTCATGCTTCAGTGGCTCAGAGATCTGTTTGTGATGCCACAGGCAGGGCTGGCTATGTAATTTGTGGGCCCCAGTGCAAAATGAAGATGCGGGCCCCTTGTTCATAAAGGATTTCCAGCCCTGGCTGGTGTGGTCCAGTGGATTGAGCACCAGCTTGAGAACCAAAGTGTCACTGGTTTGATTCCCAGTCAGAGCACATGCCTGGGTTGCAGGCCAGGTCCCCAGCTGGGGGTGTGCAAGAGGCAACAGATCAGTGTTTCTCTCCCTTCCTTTCTCCCTCCCTACCCCTCCCTTCCCTCTAAAAAATGAATAAATAAAATCTTTAAAAAAAGAATTTCCAGACAGCACTACAGAGAATAAACCAAGTACAGGGCCCAGCTAAGCGTGAGGCCCCATGTGACTGCGTAGGTCACACGACCGTGGAGGTGGCCCTGACTCCAGGCACTGGGTGAGTCTGAGCAGTAGCAGTCAGCAGACTAGGGGCAGTGGCTGGAGGTACAATTCCCTGAGAAGGAGGCATTGCATATTTACCTCTCTTCCAGAAGTTTGAGAGAGAAAGATTGAACCCTAACAGTGGCTGCTAACTTCACAGATGAACACAGATGAATTCTGAGAAAGTGATGGAAAATGTTCAGCACCATTTAGAAACCTTTATGATTAAAAAACTCATGAGTGGCACCTTCTGAGGCAGAATTCCTCAAATTGCAGTGGCGAGAAGAAGGGTAGGAAAAAGGGAAACAACAATATCTGAGGACGCAGGCCACCTTCAGTATAGCATGGCATTAATGATCATTTTTTTTAAAGCCCTGGTCAGTTGACTCCATTGAGGAGTCGTCCCATACACCGAAAGGTCGTGGGTTCAATCCATGGTCAGGACACATCCCGAGGTTGCTAGTTTGATCCCCCATCAGGAAGTGTACGGGAGGTACAAGAGGGCAACTAACTGATGTTTCTCTCTCACACTGATGTTTCTCTCTCTCTCTTTCCCCCTTCTCCCTCTCTCATCGCCCTTCCTCTTTCTCTAAAATCAATAAATATATCCTCAGGAGAGGATTAAGAAAATTAAAAAGATGTAAGAAAACCCTTACTATTCATTCCCAAAGCCCCAGGAAAGAAAGATTCATGAATGGGAGGCTAGTTCCAGTGCAAGGAGATGAGCTATTTTGTAGCTGCTGTAAACCGATTTGTATCTAAGATCATTTTTAAGATTGTTTTAAAAAATAATATGTAAAGAACCTGTTAAACACATTTTCCTGCATTATTTTCTTCTACTGAGGAAAAAAAAGAAATTTGAACAAATGGTACATATACAAACATTCTCTGTTGTGAGCATTTTGCGTCTATGGTATTGCATTCGGTCACCTGAGAGTCTGAACATGGCCACCACTGGAATTTCTTTAGAGTTTGGACGATAAGAGGAATTTCAGTTTTCAGTTCTGAGGCTCTCTGACTGTAAAGACTGAACCCAGGCTGCCCTTCCCCCTCATTGTCTTACAGGAGAGAAGAATCCATTAAAAAATACTTTCAGAGGCCTGGAAGGGGCATTTGTCAGATTCAGTTGTTAGACGTCACTGTAAGTCAAGGAAAAGCTAAGTTTTCGGTGGGATAGGCCTTTACCTTTGCCCTTTCACCTAAATTTTCTAATGTTCCTGCATAGTGAACAGAAGGACTGGACAGTGGTAGGACCTTTCAACTTTCCTTTGCTCAGAAACACAGCTTAGCTCGCTTTTTGGTGTCATTGATGTGCTAGTGTCCTCCATACTCAACTACAAAGAGCCCGGCAGCCAGTGTCCCCAAGGCCACACATCTGGAACAGAGCCCGCCTTTTGGTTTTGTTAGGTTTGGTGCTGGCTCCTAGCCATCCTATTAGAGATGAGCACACAAAATCACGCCCAAGGCGTGTGTGTCTGGTGCCCATGTCCACTGGAGGAGAACCCCTATCCTGCATTTCCAGTTACTGTGTTCAGGAGAAAAGCGGAATCTTACCCTTTCCTTGTCTTGTTGGCATGTTCGAGGTAGATGCCTTTTGATATCACGATGGCTCAGCTCCTTGACCACCAGGATCGGATCTTCTAAAAGAATATATATTCAGTTCCTTTTCTACTTATTGGCGATTCAAAAAGAAGTAGTACTTCGTTTGGACCTCGTCCTCCACTGAGTCCAACAACATGTTTTACTTACTATCTCTACCACACAATTTTAACAGTTAATGTTTTCACCAGCGTCGAAGAAGTGTTATCAGCCAGAGAAGTCGGGAGACAGTCACTTACTTGAATCTCAGAGTCACCACGGGGTTGCATAAAACATGCAACTTTAATGATACAACTCTATGTTCCTAAAAACCAGATCTGTTTTATAAACAAAGTTTTATTGAAGCAGCACCACATTCCTTCATTAACACATTGTCTGTGGCTGCTTTTGTCATTGCAACCGAGACCATATGGCCCCCAAAGCCTAAGATGTTTACTGTTTGACTTTTACAAAACATTTTTCCTGACTGCTGCGTTAAAGTATACAGACTCCACCCCCAAAACAAAAGGAGAATTAAATAGTGTGGGCAAGTCAGTTCCATGCCTCCTCACGACCTGTGACCCATACCCTGCTGTCCTGCAGGTGAGTTTCACTGCTTTTGCCTCTCACAGTGCAACTGGTTGACAGACTTTCTGGGTAATTGTGATTATATGTGGTTTTCACCATGTGCCTTGATTACAGAACCCGTCTCTGGGGTAAGATGCAATCTCAATTATTTATGTTAATTAACTCAGTTTAGAGAGCAGTCTCCTCCCCACCCCAGAGGAAAACAAATTTCAAAAATTATAAACAGATATGCACAATGGGTGTATAGGACTCTTTGGTCCAGTGGCATCTACCTCCTTGAGGAATAACAAGGGAACCATGACATCTTTCTTCAGTGAATCGGAATTAAGCTCTCTGCATTCTTTCTTTCAGTCTTTCTCATTTTGACTTGAGGTGCCACCTTTTAAGACGACTTTTGAACATACTTATGTTGATTTTGGGAGGCTCAGAGTTTGGGGGTGCCTAGGTGTCAATTGCTGTCTGGCATCTTCTTCATACTCACTTGTATGATTATCCCGTGTACTTTAAGTCTTGCACATGATAATTCTGCTTTTAGGGCAGTAATACGCCCTGTTCTTTTTATCTGAGTTCCCCGTAACAACAAATAGAATATAACTATTGATTACCATGTTCACTAAATTCAGATAATCTTTATAAGGATTTTCCCAAAAGCTCTGCACTTCTTTTTGTAATAGGTAATGTGTTAGCATAGACTCGGGGTCCAGACAGAGACTATAGCTGCCCTGGCCTCAACCCAGCCTCATACATGTCGAGGGAGCTTCCTCTCAGCAGCAAGGAGTCAGGTTACTTAATTCTGTTTCTGGGGAGGAGCCTTTTAGCTCAGACTTAGACAGGAGCCCTCCCAGAGCCCAGAGAGAAGAGACTGCAGGAGCCCTGTACCCTTCTTCCTTTACATCTACCATCGGCAGATGTAGTCCCAAGAGGGTCAAGTTAGAGTAGAAATTCCCAGCTACCCTTAGAATAAATGCGAATGTTTATCCCTGAATCTTCAACCAGGTCGCCATGTTTTGCAGCAGGACTCCATAAAAATCAAAAACTTCTGTGAAGGAAAGCATAATTTAAGGAAATATCAGCATAATTTGAGGAACTAGCAGGCTTGGAAAACTATCTGCAAATATTAAAAAGAAATAAAAACTTTTATATGTTAGTAAAGGAACATAAAAAGTTGGCAAAGAATTTGGACAGGTCATAGAAGGAAATGTAATTGTCAGGCACATGTGTATAAGCATTTCCAATATCTTCAAATTAACAGCACGTAATACCATTCTACACCTTATAAAATAGCAGTGACTTCTTTAAAACAATGACAACCAGTGTATGTAAGGCTGTGCTAAAACTGATGATTTAAATTAATATGATCCTTTTGAAAACTTTGGCAATATATATATATATAAGTAGATAAATGTTAAGAGAGGCATGAGAAATAAAACCAGATAAGGAATTTGAACTAGATACAGTAGGCAGTGAACCTTTGTGGTTTCTGAGGGTTGGAGTTGCCCAAGGATTCTTGGTAGATTGGTCTGCCGGCGACTATTTAAAAGGAAGCGACCAAAACTACCATTTAGGAAGACTTGATAAATATTGTACATCCATAGGTGATAAGACTTTAACGCTAAGTAACTAGGCTGTGGCCTTTATTTGAAAAAACCAGGCGACCGAGGACTAAAAAATACTTCCCCAAGGCTCCAAGACTCGTGAGGTCAGGGGAAATAGAGAAGCCAAGAGGAGCTCAATGGAATCTCCTTAGTTGCTGTTCTCTGTTTGTCTTTTTAATATTGACGGGTTTATGGAACAATTTAGTAGGATTTACAAGAACTTTACAAGAACTTGTAGAACTTTAATGAACTTGTGTAGAGTTTAATATTTTATGATTGAATATATAAACATTAGCTTTTAAGTAAGATTTTTAAATAAGCTATTTTCCATTTGAAAATATTCTGACTAACTAGTAAATACAATTAGATATCTTCATAGATTTAATAGAGTAGGATCTAAACTTGAGAAACAGTCCTTCAATCATTGATTTTTTTAAAACGTCTACTTTGCACTCTAGGGACGTACTGTGCTCTCAGAATATAAAATGCATACCCCCAGTTCTGCCCTCCAAGAGAAGGAGTGATGAACATTTGCTCAAAATAAGTCAATCAAATTATATGTCATCCACTGGGAACATAAATAATTGCAAAAATTATATAACCATATAATAGAGATAAATGTAATTGCAAAAGAGAGACCAAGATTTAAATGGGGAATTCACAAAGCTGATGTTTCAACTTGATCTTTAGGCGTTTCTACAGGAATTTCAGAGAGAGGTCAGGGGAGGGAGCCGAGCTGAGAAAAGGCATGCTAAGTAAAGGAAATAAAATGTGCCAAGTTGTGAAACAGCCTGGCCCACTAAGAATGTTACATGTGTCCGTCCCGGGTGCAGACCGCGAAGGCGAGAGAGCAGTTAGAGTAAGGTGGTCAGACAGTGAGTCTGGGACTTTTCCTTTCATCAAGGTAGCTAACATCAGAGAATGCTAGTGTCATGCACGGTTCTAAGTACCTTTGCTGTATATTAGTTTTATTTTATCTCATTTAGTCCCATTTCATAGGTAATGAAAATGAGTCATAGAAAAGGCAAATAACTTACACAAAGCATATTACTACTAAGTAGTGAGATCCAGAGTTGAAAAGTAACCGTGCGTCCCTAGTTCAATGTCCTCAAATCTGGACTGTCCTTCCTGTCCCATGTTGCGAGCCTGGAGCTTTGAAAGGGTAGTTAAGCCCTGGGTCGCGGTGGTACAGGTGATCACTAAAACACTCTGGGTGGCAGGGTTGCAAACAGCCACTTGCAAGAGCCGAGGCAAGGGATGGTGAGAGCCTGAATTAGAGCAAAAGTATTTAGGAGAGATAAAAGCCTCAGAACTTTGTCTTGATTTGGCTGGGCTTGGAAAATTGGGTAGATGTTGGCACCATTAATCAGGCTTCTTAACAGAGAAGGAAGTTTCAGTGGGGGACAATTTCAGTTGTGCTGTTCATGGAGTATTCACATAGAGAGGTATCGCAAACAGTGTTATATTCAGGTCAAGATATCTAGAAGTGAAGCTTTAAACTCATTAACCCGGAGGCTATCACTGTAACCCTCTTACAAATACTACCACCCACTGAGAGCTTATAGTGAGATAAGAGGACCATTGAGAAAAATGTAGTGCACTGCTATTCAAAATATAGTCCAGCCGCTGGCTGCCTGTCCACTAATCGTTTCTTACTAGTTTATGATAACACAAGGAATGTGCTTCAGAATGTAATCAACTGCATCACTAAGCACACTGTTTACTTTAGCTGCCTTTTTTCTTTTAATCTTAGCAAGACTTTCAATGAAGGAAGCATTGCACTAACGACCTGATGCAAACTCCTTATTTTGTCCCAGATCAGCACTTTGAGCATCGCTAATATAGAGAACACTGATATTTAAGGTTTGGTCAGAGGAAGAGTACTCCAAAGAGACTGAGAAGGAACAGCATGAGTGGCAGGATGAGAAGCAGGAAAAAAAAAGGGGCGTGTCGAGGTGTGTACATGGTTTAAAGGCATGAGTGGCCAGCACAGCCACAGAGGTCAAATGCAACTGAGGACTGAAAAATGATAATTGGATTTGGCCATTACAGGGTCATCAGTAACATTTTAGGAGTTTTAACCTCTCTTTATTCTGGTACTTTCTACTGTCTCATTTTTATCCCACTAGTCTACCTCCCAAGTAATGATCAAATCTTTACTTTTGCCAGCTATACAAAAGACCTCTTGGTCTCAAATCCTCTTGGATTCAATCTTCACTTCCCCTCAGCTCTTGCTGATCTGCAGTTACTGATCACTCTCCTTCCATATTCTTTCCTCCGCAGGACTCTGACCTTGGCTTTCCTTCTCACGCCCTACTCGTCTATCTCTGCTCATCTCTTCTACACATGCTACAAGTTTTTAAGTATACCAATTTCCCATTTCTTTTAAAAAAAATTTTTATTTACTGATTTGAGAGAGAGAGAGACAGACAGACATTGATTTGTTCTACTTATTTATGTATTCATTGATTGATTCTTCTATGTTCCTTGACCAGGGATCGAACACACAACATTGGCATATTGGGACAACACTCCAACCAACGAACCTACCCAACCAGAGCTAATTACACCCATTTCTTAAGTTATATCTGATGTCAGTTTCCAAACCACATCTCTTTCCTAAGCCTGAAAGCAGCCCAATAGCCTACTGGACATGAATGCTACAGACTCTTCAAGTTCCATATGTCCAAATACTGAACCTGAATTCTCACCTGCACACTTCCCTATAACCCTTTCTTCTTCCTAAATCTCATACCTTGTATTATAATCTACCCAGTTGCCAAACCATTGGCCTGAGCATCATACTTCCTCCTCCTTCCTTATCCAGTTGATCTCACCTCCTAATGACCCTTCAAAACATTAACTCTCCCTGTCTCCATGACCTGTATCTGGGCCACCTGCGTCCCTTACCTGAATTACTGAATTATCCTGTGGGATGGGCTCTGTTTTTCAGTCTTCACTTGTCTCCAGTACCCTGGCCACACTGGAGCTAGAGTCTTCTATGTAAATGGAAGCTTGATCCCATCACTCTTTTATTGAATACTTTGCCCACCCACTACCCATGCCTCCCTCACCCCCACTCAGCCTCATCTCTGTACTCTTCCTCTGTAGATTCAGGTCAGGTTGATTTTTGTTTTCCAGCGCTCTCTCTCTTTCTCTCTCTCTCTCTCTTTCTGTCTCTGTCTCTCTCTGTCTCTCTCTCTCTCTCTCTCTCTCTCTCTCTCTCTGCCCCCTCCTTCCTCCCTCTCTCTCACATGCACACACACCCCTTCCCACATACTCCCGTGGCTGCCTGAACCACATATTTATTCCCTCGTTACTGGTACATTCTTCTTCCATCTTCAGGAAGCTTCCACAACCTTGTAAATCTAAGTTATGTGGACTTCCTCTGTGGTCTCCTAGCATTCTGCCTTTTCCATATTATAACCTTTTCCGTATTGTTTTGTAACCTTTACTTTTTGTCATGAGTCATTATCTTCCTCCGAGTTTTAGTCTCCAAGAAGGCAGGAACCATGTCTGTTCGGCCCATCATTATGCTTCAAGCTCCTGCCTGGTGCAGTGCCTAGAAAAGTGTGAACATTCAGTCAATGTCTGTGAAATGAAATAAATGCTTTTCTGAGTACTTTCACATCCATTGTCTCAGAGGGGGTAAAGTTGAACAATTTGGAGAGGATTTTAATGAAACACGAGATGTCAGTGGATTAGAAGATTAAATTATTTGTTGAGTGGTTTTGCACTAGTAGGAGGAAGGAGAAGTTAGAGTCAGGAAAGCTGGCTAGGAGAGTAGATGCATTTAATTTCACCTCACAGAACAAAAAGAGATTTTTTTAAAACTAGCTTGCATCATTTACATTTCATCTTCCTTCTAAGAACTTGAGACCTGTACATTGTGTTTGTGTGTGTGTGTGTGTGTGTGTGTGTGTGTGTGTGTGTTAATATTTAAAGGTGTCAGATTTTCCATCTTTTAGGGCTTTTATTCTCTACCTGGAAAGGTTTAGATGACTTAAAAATCTTCCTGAGTACTTTACTCATTGAATTTATTGGTGGGGGTGGGGATAGTTACAGAAATCGGCAATCAATTTAATTGTAGCTTTTTCATTTAAAAAAAACTGAGATAGGATATATTTCTAAAGATTTAAATGGGTTTTTAAACAGAGGTACAGAAGTAAACACAAAGAAATACAGGAATGGGCAGCAATAGGAGGAAATCTAGGCTAAGAAAAGCCGGGTAAGAGAAACTTTGAGGATGACGTTGACCCTAAGCTACCTGGCAGTCAAGGCAAAAGGCATAAGGTGATAAAAATACATTGTTGGACGTCCCTTAGCTTCTTCTCAAAATGAACTTCCAAAAGCGGAGAGCTCATGATTCAACATAGATTTTACAGGTCAAATTCCATGCCAGCTGTGCCAATTGTGAAGTAAATGCTGTGTTTAAAAACTGTTTGAGAGACTGGTGTACACTCTAAGATGGTGGCTATCCAGGTTCTGTGTGGAGATGTAGATTGTAGGCTATTTAATGAAAAGGAAGGTCAAGACTTTTTCTTCAAAGCACAACTTTGAATCCACTGAACTCCTTTAAAAAGATACTCTCTTGGAGCTTCTAATTCTTTGTAAAACATGGAAGAAAGATGCTTAGTTTGGAACAACTTGAGGAGAGGATGCCAGAGTTATCTGCCTCTGCAAGAAAAATAATCTAACGTAGATTTTGAGGCTGCTTAACTCTGACCAGCCAGCACTGTATTCTCTGGGCCACCAGCATCCCTCACCTGAATTACTGAATTATCCTCTGGGATGGGCTCCCTTTTTCAGTCTTCATTTGCCTTCAGTACCCTGGCCACACTAGAGCCGGTCTTCTATCTAAATGGAAGCTTGATCCCACCACCCTTTTTTTGAATTGTTTGCCCACCCCACCTCCCATGCCTCCCCGACCCACTATTCTCAAAGTCCTACAAAACAGATTAGGTCAAAGATGCATCCCAAATAACTACATATATGGACCCATTGAGAGGTATCGTTTGGGACGTCCTGCCTATAATTAACGAATGGGCTTTTAAGTCATCACAGTGGTTTCTGGGTCTGAGGACTTCTTGACCAGTTTGCGTAAGGAAATTTGTTGTCTTGTTTGCTATGGCAGCAGACACGCAAAAGCCTCATCTAAAAGTGACGCAAATCTATTTAGGTTTTCAAACTAAAAAGGAGGTGTGGGTAATTTCATGTGATTTAGAAATGGAATTTATCCTGTCAAAGTCCCTTCCTATCTACCCTGATGCCTAAGGCTTAAACACAGAGGTAATATTGAGACCATGTGGTCGGACGTGTGACGGCCTGCTAGTTGAGTCCAGGCTCACAGTACAGTCACAAAGGCCTTTACCTGTTCTCCGGAGTTTTCTGTTGGTGAGATATAACATCAACAATGTTGCAGTGAGAATCTTAGATTGAGAGGTTCCAACTCACATCCAGTAGAGAAATCTGGCAAAGATTTGGGGGAGAGCCAGCACACTGGCACGTCTGGAATTTGGGGAGGTAGAAACTGTCTGATGTGTAAACTGGATGCACTAAGAAAAAAATATGCCAAAGACATGAGAGTAAATGGTTTGTTGTTCATTCTGGAAACAGGGTAAGTCTCCTCCCAGCTTCGCAATCACCACCCAGCTGCTCCTCAGAGCTGGTTGGGGGCTGTTCTTCGTGATTATTTCTGTGGTTTCTCTGAGTTATCCAGATGTGTAATTTTAATGTGCTGCCTAACTTGGGATTTTGGGTTCAAAGAGACCGAGACGCAGAAAGAACCCGTGATGAATGCTTTAAGAGTATGGGTATTGTCCATATATCTCTGCTTTCCTTATCTTGCCGCTCCCTTGTTCTCGTATAAAATGAAAGAGGAAATGGAGATTTTTTTAATTAAAAAAAAAAACAAAAACCCTCTGCCTGCTGATTGTTTCCCCTGCCGCAGAGCTGATTTTTCTTTTCATTTCTTTCCATAAACCAGAAGCCTTTCTGTAGGTCTGAGAGCAGCTGGTGAGGCTATGTGCGAACCTCTCAGTACAGCCAGGCACTGTCTGGGGAATGAAAGGAACGAGTGTAGAAGCTGGGGGACGGGGAGCACTGGCTAACCCCCTCGCTGACTAATAGAGAACCACAAAGAAAATTTAGGCAGCTTAGTACAACCTATTGTCCTCAGTTAAATTTTAGTAATTTCTGATCACATATTTTTTCAAAACAAGCCTTGGCATCAAATATCTCATTAATTATTTGCCAGTGCCCGCAAAAGGTAATGTCAAATTTGAGCAGAATGAAATGTGTTCTACTCTTCCAACTTTCGCATGAAATAAAACAAGGTTAATTGTGGCACCATGGTGCCAGAACCAAGAGATGAGAGTTCTTCCTTTATTTCTACAGAGTACAGTACAATCCATAGCCCGTCAACACCCATTAAAGATTCGGACTCTGATCGATTACGTCGAGGTTCAGATGGGAAGTCACGTGGAAGAGGCCGAAGAAACAATAACCCTTCACCTCCCCCAGATTCTGATCTTGAGGTATGCCATTGCCAAGACCCGAGTAAATAACAAGGTATCTCAGTAGCTAGGTGGTGGTTCTGTATACCCGCACTGTCAACAGCAGTGACCAAGTGCCCAAATGCCTTTGTTACTGTTTTCTTTTTCATAGTAACTGTAGGTAAAGAATTGTTTTCTCTCTTTCATATTTATTAGAGGTAAAGCAGTTATTTCTGTTTTCTCTTCCATTTTTACTGTATGGAAAAGTATCTGCTTATTTCTATCTAAGGAAGTATAATAAATCATATAAATCTGCTTGAACAAAACCCTCTTACAGTGCTCTGTCATTTTAATTTAGTAATTAAAGACACACTTATGTACGTTCAGAAAGGAAAACCTGCAGTGTTCCAAACGAAAGTGGCCGTCATCTTATGGGACACGTTGTGGTGGAGTTTAAAAGCAGGAGTGATTAAATAAAGCCTTAAAGGGTGGTAGATTCCATGGCCTTGAATCCACTGCAATTAAGTTTCTGGTTTTTTGCCAAAGTGAAATCTAATGGTAGAAAACCTCATTATTTTTTCCAAAAAGATGAAAATTTTCAACAGAACCTGTATGAATATGACTGGTGTGAGTGGGAATGGAAAGGAAAAAAGCAGGCTTGAGGCCTTTTGACCACAAAAGACCTTTTAGAAATGAGTTCTTTAAATCAAATTCTGAACACCCCAAGAGTATGTCATGAGCAGGTGTGATGTGTCTGTTTAAGTTATTAACTATCTGTAATCATAAGAAAACCAAACAGGAACCATATATACCCCATCCATTTAGTAACAGCCTCATAGGTAACATAAGGTAAATAAATGATATAAAATTTTAGTTTTTCTGTGCAAGTTTTTAAGTACTTGGCTTGATAAAAATAAAACAAGATTAGCTGTTTTACTGCTACTTAATGAACAGAGAGCAGAGATAAGGAAAAGATAAATTGAATGATTTTTTTAATTGATTGCCCCCTCTCTGTCTCAGAAGTTATAAACAGACTAGTTTTAGGTCATTTTTTATTTTTTCAGAACTGAGACTGAGACTGTCTTCCAGAAGTAGGAAGGACATATGTTATCATTTCTCTTCTATATTTTTATTGATTTTGCTAATATAATTAGCTTCTCATAGCTCATCTGAAGTTATAGCTGAAGAAAAGCTGGAAGAAATACTTTTAATAGTTGTAGTTTTAAAAAAGGGTAACTTCAGATTTTTCAGTTGCCTCTCATTTCAAGACTACTATTCATATTGAAGTGAGCTGAATAACAAGCGTTCTCAAGCAAGGGAAACACACACTGATTTGGCTCTTCCTTTGTAGAGGGTGTTCATCTGGGACTTGGACGAGACAATCATTGTTTTCCATTCCTTGCTCACGGGGTCCTATGCCAACAGATATGGGAGGGTGAGTACCAAGAGCCATTTTTTTTTCTTTAGAGTAACAAGGCCTAGAGTTGAATTTTTGTCCAAATGGGAATGTGGTTAAATTTTACATAATAAATATAAACTCTAAAAGGGAATATAACTTGATATATTGACGTAGTCAGATATATGTGTATGGCAAAATCATGTAAATGAACAAAAGGAGATTTTTTTTATGTTCTTAAAAATGAGATAAACTTTATGCAATTTAATTCATTCTTATTTCAGACCTCAACGAATCAGAGCGAATGAATGCTATTATAGGATGAATTATGAAAATGTATAGATGACAGCCCTGACTGGGTGCCTCAGTTGGTTAGAGCATCATCTTATGCACCAAAAAGGTTCTGGGTTCTATCTCTGGCCGGGGCACATGCCTAGGTTTCAGGTTCAGTCCCCAGTTGGGGCACATATGGGAGGCAACCAATCAGTGTTGCTCTTTCTCCCTCTCTCCCCACCCCTTCCTCTCTTTCTAAAATCAATAAATATATCCTTGGGAGATTACTTAAAAAATGTACAAGTGACATAGAAATATCTATGAAATATAGGTAGCATATTTTATTTGCCATGTCATTTTAAAATTACTATTCACAACATATTCAATGGAGCAAATATTCATTTGCTATTGTGTTCAGTGATCAACAGTGTTAGTATTTTATTTTGAAAGCACCTGTTATGAATGTCTCTATAAGTCCCTTTGCCGTGGAGCTAAACTTATGTAAATGGTTTATAAAATTAGGACTCTGAATGACAATAGGACCAATATATTTATGTTTGAGTTGTTACCATATAATCTTGTTGTCGTAGGTAAAAAAAATGTTAGAGACCACCTGACACGAGTGGACCCTCAGTTTCAATGTTCTGCATTTGGGTTTTCCAAAATCTTGGAAATTTTTTTGATATATTACTTGATGGAGTCAAAAACTTTCCCATA
Organism: Mormoops blainvillei; assembly: GCA_004026545.1. Taxonomy (NCBI): domain Eukaryota; kingdom Metazoa; phylum Chordata; class Mammalia; order Chiroptera; family Mormoopidae; genus Mormoops; species Mormoops blainvillei. The sequence goes on along the minus strand of PVJD01001006.1, from coordinate 255,894 downwards.
GAAAAATTATGCTATTTAAAGTGGCTATAGGTAATTTCTGAAGTTATTCTGTGAATGTGGCAGATCTCATTATTATTAATCTTTAAAAGGATAATATTACAAATCTCAGATTTTTGAAACTCCGGGTGTTTATCACAATTTAGTGTTAATTTGATGCCCATAAAATGTGTGTGTTGTCATTGCAGATTCTATCTGGTTATCCATTGCTACAGTAAATATAATTGAGTGCCTGCTATGTAGGTATAGTCTGGAAGTAAAAGTAGGGGAATTATCAATTGAGTTTCATAGTGCACCTTTCCTTCTCATAACCCTGAAGATGCCTAATCAAAAAAAAAAAAAAGGGCTGGAAAAATGTACATTTGTAATAGTAAGAATACTCCACCATTTGAATTTCTGTCCAGAAGTAAGTTACCTGTAAAACACAATATATTCCATCTTATTGTTAAATTCCTGAGGGAAGATGACAATTAACAAAATTTCACATTATAAAAATAAAATTATTGAATCAGTAATTCTAAGAAAGTCCCTACTTGCAGCTAGCACAATAAGGATTTAATTAATGTTAGCCACACTGTTTTTTGTATTGCTTTGTGTATCAATACTATACTTATACTTTTATCACTAGGAATGGTGATATTCCTATTTTTACAAAAATGACTTATAAAACTAATTAAAGATTAATACCTGGAACATCATGTGAGTCAGTAAGAAGAATATGAAATATCTTAACCATTATAATGTCCCTACACCTAACTTCTGTGGAAGAAAGGTGGCCCTTGGAGCTCACGTGAAAGTGTTTGAAAGAATATGCACTTACAAAACCAGGATTTAGAAACAATCTAGAAAGTCTCAAGTCTTTAAAAGCTTTCTCAGAAGGGCCAAACTGATGCAAAGAGAGTTGACTTGATCAATTCTTTGTAGCCATTGAAAAGGCCAGCTTGGAGCAAGGTGTTGAATGTCCCATGGCCTACTGACGTCCCATCAATATTTGACCATAAATTTATTGGTTTACACGTGGCATTTATACCTAACCTAGAAATTCCTGGCTCCCTAGAATTTTTCATTCAGACTCTCAACACTACGTAAATGAAACATTACATGTACCATGAGTTTTATTTTTAAAAGTGTCAACCATTAGTATTTTGAGGCTTCATCAAATAGTGTTTTGTTTGTTTACTTTTCTCATACTAGAGCAAGTAATTAAAAAATTTTCATATATAATTCCCAAAAGCCAAAATCACATATTCCTTAAAGTATGGGCAGTTTGAGATATTTAAGTGTAAGCTTACTTATTTTTAAGTTGACAGGGGTCAGGAAGAAAGCAAATTTAGAAAGCCCAGTGAGGGAAAGCCTTCCTGAGCAAGACTTTGAGCCTCGAAGCCAGAAAGAACTGAAGAGGCTGGTGGGCCACGTAACCATCAAAAGAAAGAATATTCTTTAAAACAGAGAAAGAATGTTCTAAGCAAAGGAAACAGCAAGTGTAGAGGACAGGAAAAGGCTTGATAATTGAGGGACAAAGAGGCTAGTGTGGCCCAGCTTAGCATTGGTGATGCAGATTCCAAAGAGATGAGGGCAGGGACAAAGGGCCACCTGGCCATGGTCAGGAGAACTGATCTCATTGCATATGCCAAAAGATGTCATTCGAGGACTTCACGAGAGGATGTGACAGATCTGATTCTGATTTTGAGATATCTTTGGCTGTGTGTGGAGAATCAAAGGTAGGGAGAGAGGAACAAGAGGACAGAGGGAGTTTTTGCAGTGATTTGATGAACTAACAGTAGAAATGGAGAGAGTTGATTGAATTCTAGATTCTATTGCAGGTAGAAAAATTATATTTGGAAATGATCTGGTTTGGGCCACTGGGCAAAAAGGAATGAAAAGATCATTCCCAGGATTTTGTCTGGGGCAACTGGGAGAATAGTCATGTGAGAGTGTTGAGATGGGGGAGAACTGACTTGGAAGGGAAATAGAAAGTCTGGTGTTGGACAAGCCTGAGATGTCTTTTAGACATCCACTTGAATCAGGCAAAGAGGCAGAGGTGAACCTGGGAACAAGGCAGTGGTCAGGGCTGGAGAATTCAGTTAGAGTCCACCATGCACAGCTCAGGACCAGAAGCTCCTCAGATGCTCTTAACTTGATTTCTTTCTAAATGTTTATTGAGCACCTTCTTTGTGCTGGATGCTCAAGGTCAGCCTGTCATCTCATGGTCCAGACAGGTTTTGAAGACACAGTTGCTAACTGAATCGTAGCCTGAAGCATACAAGAAAGCTTGCTTAATGTTCTCTTCATTAGTGAACTTTAGAGTCAGACACAATTTGCTCTCAAATCTGATAATCATGCCTTGTTAAAATCTGTGGTTCCACAAGGATTCTTCTTGTCAGTAATAATAACCAAGATGGTCAGAACATCCTGCATCCTTTTGGCTCCCCTGAAGCTGAAGAGAAAAGTCTAAAAGCAGTTCAAGGGCAAGTCTTCTTTCTTGGAGTGCAGATTTCGTGGTGTTCTGCACATTGTCAAGGGGAACGTGTAAGGCTGGGCCTTACTCCCCAGGCATAGAAAGAAATGAATGCCAGACAATATGATAGCTGTTCTGTCTCCTTGGGAACCAGACACTTGAGAAGTAGCTTAGTCACAGTAGCTTAGGAAACTCACTGAGTAGGCCATTCAGTAAGGGGACACAGGATCTGGTTGATATAATGCAAAATTAAGGCATGTTTCAGCAATATGTGCAAAAAAAGCTTGAGAATGTCCCACCTTCCGTGTAATTCTAGCTCTGGGAAGCAGGCATGTTGGGTGTTATAAGGAAGTGTTGTTTTTATAACAAAGTTGATGGGAACTAACAGAGTGTGCCCGGTCCAGTGCAGGCTTGGCTATGGAAGAGAAGAGAAACAGCGGATCAGCAGGCAAATAAAGTCCGTGGGTGTTACTGTAAAGCAGGTTGTTGTTAATATCTGTCCCAGCTTTCTTTGTTTAATGCATTTTTAGAAGTTGCTTTCAGACAAAGTCCAAATTCTCCAATTTCACTGACGAAAATTAGTCTTGATTTTTTTCACTGAATGCTTTCTTTAAAATGGACAATACATTTTGGAATATTCATGGAGTCATCAAGCCTATGTGAATTCCCAACGCACATGTATTAAACTTTGATTATCTCTTGTTAAAAAAATAAACAATGTTGTCATGTCAAGGCAACTGCCACAGACTTCTGCTCCAGATAAGCATCGTGCTGATGTTCCAAGCATGGCTTCCTTGTGGGCAGATTCCCAAGATATCCACACCCAACGGCTTGATTGTTTCAATATTTCTTTTATTGGTGTTCATATGGATTTGGCCTAGTATGCTCCTCATTTCACACAGAAACCTAAATGTGAGTACTTCAGCCAACATAAAGCTTAGCATTTTTAATTCTAGGTCCTCCTTATTAATGATTTCCTACGTGCACGTACTCACTTAATTCAACATTAATGCCCTGAGACTGCAAAGCCCATTTTACAGATGAAGAAACAGACTCAGAGGAGGTTAGAGACTAAAGGTGAAAAACACAAGCACCGTGACAGCTATAAAGTAAATGTTAATTACATTCGAATTTGGCATGATGGCCATCGTGCAAGTAATATGTGGCGGTGTCTTCAAATCTGTGATGTGCCGTGTGTGACCAAGTGATAGAAAGAGCATTTGATTCAAATTCAAATAGATCTACACACAAATCCGAGCTCTGACTTTTCAGGGTTCCCCCTGATCCCTTTTGGTAAATTATTTATTCCCAGTGATCCCATTTCCTTATCTCTAAAGCTGCCTACTTGACTTGCAAAATTGTTTTAAGAATTAAGTCAATCTCAATAAAGCTGGGGGTGGGGGTGGGGAAGAAAGATTTTGGTTGCGTCACGAATTTGAAAGACCCAACACTGTGTCTTATTACATAATAACCCAAAAGTAAGAACAGCATCCCTCACCTACTGATCCTTTATCTGCTGCCTGAGCACTTGTTTTGTAGAACACAAGGCTCCTACAAAGGTCTCAATTGTCATAGTGAGTTTAAATCAACTAAATTTCCCTAGTGAGTATAATACTGAGCTGATTCAACGCATTGCTGAAAGAAAAATTTGAAAGTAGTTTCTCTGGCTTATTTCATCAGAACACTCCCATTAGCCGGTAGACTGCTGTTCCTACCCTGTTTTAGGGGGCAGCGCTAAATTCCCAAATCTTTTGAGGAATGACCCCCTTCTGTGGTGGCCGATGAAGATGCTGAACTCTCAGCATGGCACCAAAACCGCCAGACCCCCAGTGTCCTCCTCCCACTTGGGGCAGGGTTGGGGGTCTGGTCACTTAAATGGAATGATCTCTCTCTTGGAACCCCCAGAACCAGGCTGGCAAACCTTTTCTGTAAAAAGCCAGATAGAAAATGTCTCCGGCTTTGTGGGCCAGCAACCTGTCATAACTGTTCAGCTGACATAGCCTCAGATAATATGTAAACAAATAAATGTGGCTCTATCCCAATAAAACTTTTTTTATAGTTCCCATTTTGAATTTCATGTAATTTTCTTGTGTTATGAAATATTATTCTTCCTTTGGTTTTTAAAAGTCTAGACCTGAAGTCTAGATCAGAGATCGACAGACCCTATCCTGTGGGCCAAATCTGGTTCGTGGACTGCTTTTGTAGGACCTTCAAACGAAGGATATCATTTAAGTTTTTAAGGGTTATTTTAAAAGAAGAAGAATGTGTCTCAGATTGTATATGACCTGCAAAGCCTAAAATATTTATTGTCTGTTCCTTTAGAGAAAACATTTGCCTGCCCTGCTCTAGATCAGGCTCCTGACTTTGTGTTGATTAGTTTCATGCCTGCCCTCAGGGCACCAGGACAGTTAATTCAATGACAGCCACACCGCACCGACGAGACCGTAAACTCAGTGCCGGCCTCTGGGGGCCCACTGCAGGAATGTCAGCACACGAATTTGCCAGGGCACGCAAACCAGCTGGAACAAGTAGGTCCAACAGGCTGTAGCTTCAGACACGTTAGAAGGTTCTCTTGCTTATTTAATGGTCTCAAGGGGGTCTTCCAGGTTGCTTGGTTTGAGCAATGTTTGATGGTGCCTGTAAGGTTGTGTCGTCTCACCGTGTAGCTTCTGAGGCCTCGGTGGTCATTTCCATGAGCTTTGTAATGCCCACAGGGAGGGCATGAATGGGAGGCGTCCTAGGCCAGGCTTGGAAGGGGCACACCTCCACCCACACAGCCCAGCTCAGGGGAGGCAGGGAAATGCAGCCTTGCTGTGTGCCCAGGAAGAAACAGAGAGCGGGTTTTGGTGGAAGGTGGCAATGGGAACCACAGCTCTCAGTGAAGACCTGTGTGACTAATGAATGAAAACCAGAGCACACTCTCCGGCCCTCCTGGTGGCTCTGGCCATCCCAGCAGACGGCGCCCAAATTGTGTGTGGTAGGTATGCTGAGAGAGGTGAGTGGCCAGTTCCATGCCAGAGGGTAGATCCCTAGTTTCATTTTCTTCTTTGTGTATTAATGCCAGGTTAGATCAAGATGATGAGATAATTTATGGTTCCCAGAATAACTTTTGGATTCTGTAGAATGTCATGGAATCTAAACCCTCAAAACAAAAGTTCAGCATTTTTGACTATCAAAGGATTTCCAGCTGGAAGAGCCCCCTTCATCCGTTTTCTTCGACCTTATCCTTACTGGTGCCCTCTTCCTGTTAACTGCCAGCTTCTTCCTCCCACCTGGCAGTCACACAGCCTCACTTTGTCTTGGAAACTGTGACTTTAAGTGAAACAAATCATGAAGAAACCGATTTGACCATAGGCTAATTGATATAAACAAGAGTTAATTTCCTACCGTGTATTTCTGATCATAAAAATATCACCAAACTTCTGAAGACCCAAACACTTCTAATATTAAACACTGAAATCAATTTTAACTCTACAGACATTTAAGAAAGATGAATATAAACAAGATAGTGATTTTCTAACCCAGTGATTCCAGTTCAGAGTCTCGGTGGCCAGAGCCCATCCTGGCAGCTCAGGGCCCTGGGCAGGACCCACCCTGGACAGGAAGCCCTTCTATCACAAAGACACTCATAGCCACACTCACTCAGACAGGGACAGTGTAGACATGCCATTCACATTAGGTGCACACCTTTAGGATGTGGGAGGAAACTGGAGTCCTTGGAGAAAACTATCGCAGACGTGGGGAGAACATGCAAACTCCACACAGACAGTGGTCCCAGTCAGGAACCAAGTATTTGTTTTATTTTTTTCTCACCAATGTTATAACAAAATGATGTCATTTGAGGACCTGCTGTATATAACTGATACGTATGTTCCTGCTACCCTATTTAAGAAAGCCTGATCTTTCTTATTCCTACATGTAAATGGGAATGCTGTGAACAAATGCAGATCCTCACAGCTTCCCAGCCACCTCACTTACCTGCCTCCACCAGCCCTGGAAGTCCCCTGCTCTGTGGCCTCGGGACAAGCGTCACGCATCTCTGAGTCTTACTTGTTCTGTCTTAACCTTCCCATCTGTAAGATGGAAGCCATCACAGGGCTGTTGGGAGAACAGTGGAAAGTACCTAGAAAAACACTCCCAGGAACTTCATAAATAAGAGCTGTTATTATTTGCTTCAAGGTTCGGAGGAGGGAGCAGAGGAGTGGCTACTGTGTGTTCCAGGTGGCAGAGAGGGAGAGGTCGGAGCAGAGCACAGCCACGTAGGGAAATGGTAGTTGGAAAGGCTGCATATTTCGTGGATCAGACTTTCAGAAGATGAACAGGAGAAAATGTGTTGAAATGCTAATAAAAACACTGTGTCTTTGTTCATCTTTTACAGTTTACGCGGCTATCTTCCATTAATTACTCAGTCAGTCCTGTCTTTAAAAAAAAAAAAAGTTATCGATTGATTTTTGACACAGAGAGAGACATCCATTTTTTGTTCCACTTATTTAGGCATTCATTGGTTGCTCCTTGTATATGCTTGGGCCAGGGATTGAACCTGCAACCTTGGCACACTAGAATGATGCTCTAACCAACTGAGCTACCCAGCCAGGGCAGTCCATTCTTTTTTCTAATGAAGAAACTGTGGTTCATAAAAATTAAACAGTTGGTCCAAAGACGCATATCTGTTAACTGACCACACCAGGAATATGATCTAGATTCTTGACTGGCCCATGGCCCTTGGAGCACTGAGCGCCAGGATTTTAGGCTGCAGGTGTGGGAGTCCATGTGCAATACTAAAACAGCGGAGTGACAGGCTGGAATTGTACAATTGGGAAGATTTATCTGATAGCAAAGGAGATTACTGCAGGGCCCCTGGTAGGAAATAATAAAGGTCTAAGAAAAAGGCTGTAACCCTAGGATGGAGAGAGAGATAGGAGAGTGGTTACAAATGAAATCCAGATAGCTCTTTTGATTGGATTTAGCTTTTTCTCTGGCACCGCATGAGCCCCTATGTGTGGAGGCCAACTTGGCCAGGTCTGTTCTGGCTTTCTTCTTCTTCCTCCCTCTTTGTACCCCTTCTTGGCAATTGTCCCGCATTTGGGGTTCAATGGGTTTTTTCCACAATCGCAACTAATCTTTGGAATAGTTAGGTTCTTTCTGTTACTCTCTACTCGGCTATTATTTTCATGATGTCGGAAGAGGGAGTCTCTTCAGTAAGGAGAAAATTAAAGCAGTTGAGTGTCCCATATCTAATCAGTAAAAAATGACCTGATTAGCTCCACCACAAGTTTGTATTTTTTTTCTAATCATTCAGCCAGCAGTTGAACTGTGATTTATATTTCATGTGTATATGGACTCCTGTGGCAATCCAGATTATTTCATAATTGTCATCAGAACTACACCCAGCTCTTGAAACGTGGCATTTTGTGCCAGCCGTTTCACGATAGATCCTTATAAAACTGCAAAAAGTTAATATTTCATTGATGCTGTTGTTAACTTTAGACAGATGAAAGGTAAGCAGTGGAATCTTTGGGTCTCATAGCTTGTACATATCATTTCCATAACACTTCTAGTAATATTACTTTTAAAACATAATATTTTAGCATATATTTTTTTCTTTGCTCAGGTGAGGGAGCTACTTTTCTAATCTCCGTAATCCTTTCCTTGTGAGCAGCCAGCATGGGACCTAGAAAATAAGCCGCTCCTGTATGCTAAGTGCCTGTTCTTGTTTTTCAGCTTTTTTTTCCCCCCAAAACAAAAGATCGTGAATGGAGAGAAATTATTCAGACCACTTTTGTGGCTGAAATATTAGCATTCTAAATAAGGAATTATATAAGGGATCCAAACTGGGTATTTTTTCTTTCATTTGATTGATACTGCCCAAAGATTTGTTGTTGATTTGAGCATACAAGATTTTCACATTGGCCAGCAAATCCTCATAAACCCACTCACATTGTTAGTATCACACCTCACTGGGCCACCATAACTCTCAGTAATTGCTTATCAGAGGAAGCTTAGCTGCCATCATGGGATCAGTGTGGCTAGAATTTAGAAACCTTATCTTTTATTCCATAAATTCACAATGTAGATACCATACATATCCTGAGTTACTAGTCACACTTTCTGAAATATCTGAACCATCTTCTAGTAACTTTTTCTAGCTTAAGATTAATTCTTTAGCAATTTTTAAAACATGATAGGTTCTACTTTTTAAAAAAAGATTTTATTTATATTTTTTTTGGGGGGGGGAAGGAGGGAGAAAAAGAGGGAAAGAAACATCAATATGTGGTTGCCCCTCATGCCCCCCCCACTGGTGACCTAGCCCTCAACCCAGGCATGTGTCCTGATTGGGAATCGAACCGGCAACCCTTTAGTTCACAGACCAGTGCTCAATCCACTGAGCCACACCAGCCGAGGCACTACTTTTTGATCCAAAGTAGGGAAGCAACTGCTAGGAATTTGTGTAGAGTTGATCTTCTAGATGTAATGGGGTGCATATTCACTCGACATGCAAAAGACATTTATCATACATTTAAAAGGTACTTGTGAATTGAAAATAGTAATAGATAAAAACTTAAAAGAGAGGTTAATTTGTGGGGGGGGGGGGGCTTCCAGGAAAATAAGCCCCCAACACTGTAGGTACTTTATAGAATCTAATTACTAATTCGGGATGCTGTAATTGTCTAAAATTAGAACAATGACTTGGGTATTAAAATATTTCTTAAAGGTCTCAACTGAAAGAATTTAAATTGGACAAATTTATATTGCCTTGTGTATTTGTTTGGTTTATTTAACCATTTAATTTTTTTTTTTTTTTTTTTTTTTTTTTTTTTTTTTTTTTTGCTTTTCAGTTTAGAAAAATAAGATGGTAGAAGAAAAGGAAAAAGGGGACAGAATGTGCAAGGGTGTGTAAATAGGAACCAGAGCTACATTAAAAATAGGAACAATTTTTATTTTAATGCTTTACTGGTTTATCTAAGCAATAAAGAGATATTGCTTCCTTATTAGCACTTGGTGCTATTTTTAGTTATTCTTATGGTAAAACTGAAATGACTTACAGTCCTTTTTTGGACTATACAAGGTCTAATGTAATATTTGGCATTTGTGGCATTATTAAATCAAAGCTTAAAATCTCAGGATGTATCTTTTAAAACAGTTACATAAAAGGGAGAAATGTTGTTATGGTTAGGTGAGTGGTTAGCTTTAAGGTTTCTAGAGAAAAGAGAGAGCATTTCATTTTTACACTCAGAAAAACATTCTGGATCCTATTCTAAAAACCCAAGAAGAGATAAACAGATTTTCCTAAAACTTCCTTTCTATTTTGAGGCTCAAAGACCATAGACACTCTGAGCCCAAAGTAGAATTTTTGAGAAAGTAAAGGAAAATAGGTACAGAAAATCACTTTTGAATCAACCTTAATTGGGGGAGTGCCTTTAAAAATAGAGTAAATTGCCATTTGAAGCTAGGAAGTGAGAATTGAGAAAGAGTGAATACCACCTTTCAAAACAGTTTTTTTCCGTGCTTACTTGAAAGATAGTTAAGATCAAATATCATGTACAAATACAGGAATCAGCAATGCAGATTTAACTATGATATTTCTCTACATAAAACTTGAGTAGCATGAACTTCATCCTGGTCACTGGAATAAAGCAAAAAGCATGTAAGAAATTTCCCACTGTCCCTCCCCGCCAGGGGCCTGGAGGACTGTACCACAGTGCCCTGTTGGGTGAGATTCCATGCTAACCATGGGGCCTGCACATTAGGACTACCCAAAACTGAAGACTCCATCAAAAGAATTTGTCAAAATAGAAGCAGTAGCTGGTACTCAGGACCTTAGCCTTCTAGCATATAGTACAGTTGAAGTAACGATCACTGAAAACATCCGGAAAATATTGTACCACCAATTTTGAAGTTGCACACACAGAGCCTTTTGTGTTATACGGGCATCAGTACCCAAGACACGCACTGGGCTATGCACCCCTCTCCTGCCTCATCACCTTTTGTTTTCTGGCCTGACACAAGTTTTTCATAAAAGTTTGTTATATATATATTTTTAATTACATACATAATAGTGTCTTAGTTGCCTAGCCATAATTCCTGCCTTCAGGGAGTTTATAAATGAATAAAGGAGGCTGATGGTAGGGAATGAATGAATCTTCAACAGCAGTCCTTCACTGGGGCAAAACTCTTCTGAGTTAATGCCACTCTCAGTCCACAGTGAGTGAAACTGCTGAATCTCTAAAGGACCAACAACAGTCAGGAAACAACCAGTCTCCCTGTATTACTCATGAAAAGCATTCTCTAGTAGTTACAATCATTGACCTAGGAAGAAATAGCCCATAATAAGATGCAAATGATAACACTAGCACCGTAGATCAGAAAAAAAATCAGGATGCACAGGAGCTGTACAACCGACGAAGAAATGCCAGAGGCCCTAAGTGAGAAGCTTCTAGGGTTACTGCTCTTAAATGACACAGGGAATTCTCCTTTGCAGCTGATCAGGTTGCACTGTGGCACTGCTGGCACGGCTGTTCCTAAATGTATGAGACGTAGGTCCTGTGGCTTCAATTATAAATGTGGGCGTTCCTCTGGTTTTCTGGACAAGAACATCCCATATGATAAGCATTAGTAGAGTTCACACAGGCAAAGCAGCGTCTGACATACATTCTTGCGCACATTCAAGTCTCACTTAAGCCTGGGTACAGATTTTACCAAATGAGGCCTGACACCTGCTTCTCAATAAGTGGTGATATACTGAGGGGCTTTCCATGGCTTTTTCAGCTTGGACCTTGAAAAAGGTTTTGGCTTTTAAAAGTATGATTTGGGTGTGTTTTAAATTTTCAAAACAAATATTTTTTAATCCATAGTTTCATTGCCAAAAGCATTGTCTTAGTGAATGCTTTTATATATTTTTAAATTTTTAATTATAGATACTCTTAAACATGTACAAAAGTAGATGGAACAGTGTAATGAAACCCAGTATAACCTCTCACACTTTTAACAGTTACCAAGCCCAAGGTAAGCTTGTTGCATCCACATCCTTTCCACATCCCTCCCCTCCTCTGGTCTGTCCTAGGGTTATTTTTCAAAGCAAATGCCGGATATCGTATTATTTCATTTATATACATTTCAGTGTGGATTTAAGACTCCATTAAAAGAGTTTTTATAATAGAAATAGTTACTACCCAGTATGTTAGCAATCTGGAAAAATTAATAATTATTTCCTAATATCATTAAATGCCTGATCAACAATTACATTTCTCCAATTGTTTTTAATTTTAAAATTGTGATAAAATCCACATAACATAAACTCTACCTTCTTAGCATTTTTAAGTGCACAGTTCAGTAATATTAAATGCATTCATGTTGTTCAGCCAATCCCCAGAACTTTTTTTATCTTGCAGAACTAAGAGGCTATAGCTACTAAACAATTCCCCACTCTCTCTTCCCCACAGCATCTATCAATGACCATTCTACTTTCGTCTCTAAGATTTTTGGTGATTTTAAGTACCTCATATAAGTAAGATCGCATAGTATTTGTGTGTTTTTTGGTGGCTTATTTCACTTAGCATAATCTCTTCAAGTTTCATTAATGCTGTAGCCTGTGTCAAAATTTCTTTCCTGCCCTAGCTAGTGTGGATTAAGCGCCAACCTGCAAACCAAAGGGTCACTGGTTCGATTCCCAGTCAGGGCACATGCCTGGGTTGCAGGCCACGTCCCCAGCAAGGGGTGCTCGAGAAGCAACCACACATTGATGTTTCTCTCCCTATCTTTCTTCCTCCCTTCTACTCTCTAAAAATAAATAAATAAAATCTTTAAAAAAAAAAAGTCCTTCCTCTTTAAGGCTGAGTAACACTCCATTATCTGGGTATGCCACATTTTCTGTATTCATCTATCAGTGCACACTTGGGTTGCCTTTACCTCTTAGCTATTTTGAATAAGGCTCCTATGAACATGGTTGTACAGATATCTCTGTGAGACCCTGCTTTCAATAATTTGGGGTATATATACAGAAGTAGACTTGTGGGATACCATAGTCATTCTATGCCTAATTTTTTGAGAAACTGCCACACTGTTTTCCATGGCAACTGCACCATCTTACATTCCCATCAGCAGTGTACCAGGGGTCCATTTTCTCCACAGCCTCATCAACACATGATTTTCTGGGTGATTTATTTTTTTTTATAGTTGTCACCCTAATGGTGTCAGGTGATATCTCATTGTGGTTTTTATCTGCATTTCCCTAATGATCCCTGATATTGAGCATCTCTTCATGTGCTTCTTGACTATTCATATATCTTCTTTGGAGAAATACCCTTCAGGCCCTTTGCCCATTTTATGTTAGGTTTCTATCGTTATTGTTAGTTGCAGGAGTTCTTTATAGATCCTGAATAGGTTTCTATCGTTATTGTTAGTTGCAAGAGTTCTTTATAGATCCTGAATAGTAACCTCTTACCAGATGTCTGAGTTGTAAATATTTCGCCCATTCCATAGGTTGCCTTTCACTCTGTTAATTGGGTCCTTTGATGCACAGTGTAATATATCTAAGCAGCACCTGTAGTCTGACCATTATGGGAAATTGCGTTTTTGGTGTTTTTTTCTGCCCTGCAACCACGAGTTCTTTGCCTGCTGGTTATGAGCACAATTATTTTAGAAGAAACTTTAAATTTCTATGCCAGGTAGCAAGAGTGTCCCTGCTAATAATGCCTTGTGTTGGAACTAGTATTAGACCTAATTCAGGGTACAGAAGAGCTGGATGGTTTCACTGTAAGCTCTGTGATGAGGTGGTTGTATTACTTGTCATCCTAAGAGAGTCACTAGAGTGAGATGTAGAAGCAAGTGGGACCGCCCGCCAGGAGTAGCAGTGTGTTCGTCTGGCAGTTGAGCCTTGGTAAAATCAAATTTTGGAATTGCTATGAATTTTACTTGCTTAAAAAATACTTCTTAAATGATAGTTTATCAAATGCCCTAGCTCATGTATGAAACAAAACAGGGCAACAAGAGGCCTTATCCCAGTTTTCCATTATTCCAATGCCCACATGTATTTATTGACACCCTTTCATTCACTTCAAACCAGGTTATAGATTTCCAACATGTGAATGCAACACTAAAACATACAAATCTCTCTAGAGGGTGAATTTCATGGCATTTCAGCATATCTGTGTACTGACTTTGAATTTCTTTTTTTGTTTTTAAACATTTTTAGGACATGAAGATCTAGTATAATAGCAGTGATCAACCTGAAAAGAGAAACAGGAAAAGAATGACAATGGGCCAAGGATGATGATGCTGATTTCAGTGTAGGATGAAATAGCTTTAGTCTCTGTGGGCAGGTCTGTGTTCTAGAAACAATAGAAAAAGATCTTGAGGCAAAGGATAATTAAAGGCCACTTGACAGAGGATGAAAGCAAAACAATTGTTTCAGGCCTGGGTCTACCCTCAGCTGATTTCATTGTTATTTAATTTTTCTATATAATGTTGCTTTCTGTTCAACAGAAATAATAATCTTTGGCTTAACCCATCACAGCCATGGGTGACCTAGCATTGCAACAAGTTCCCCCACTTTATTTTCATGACTTTAAGACGGCATTTGCAATTCAATATCATATTAAAATAATTTAGGAGGAAGGTTAAATTTCACTCCTACGTGTGTGTGTTGTGTCTGTGGAGGGGAATATGGGTGTGGTATAGGGTGCTGTTTATTTTGTTTTGTTTAAAGAAGGTCTCCACTACTAGAATTTCCTTGGCATAAGAGCTATAGCCAGTTTCCCCTGTTTCTTCATTAAACAAGAAGATGATAAAGCAATTGATTGGATTTTCTCTTTTTGAGCCTCTTTGCTGTAGTATTTTTTCAAGGGAACTAAATTGTATAGCACATTAGAGTATATTTGGCAAAATACCATGCACGTCACTATTGAGTTTAAAAAATAAATAATGGGCTGCCGATCTTATGCTAAGTTGGCTCAGTTGGTTTAGCATCATCCCACAAAGTGAAAGTTCTCTGGTTCGAGTCCCAGTCAGGGCACATGCCTGGGTTGCAGGTTTGGTCCCCGGTCAGGGCATTTATGAAAGCAACTGAGCTTTCTCTCCCTCTCTTTCTCCCTCTCTTCCCTTCTCCCTAAATAAAATATATGTTTTTTTAAATCTTTGGGGGAAAAAAAAATGAACTGCTCTTTAATCAAGTGCAAATTAATCAGGCATCACTAATGAACATGTTTAATGCTATATTATGTAGATAGAATGATTTTAGGATTCAAATGTCTGTTTTTCCTAAGCTATGTATCTAGGAATTTTTTTTACCAATACTGAACACTAGCAACTAACTAAAGATCAAATTTAATATTTTATTTTTTTCTTCATTGGAATTATATGAAATATTCTATTTTTACTGCTTTTCATTCATCTGCCCCTCTATCAAACTGGGAAAGCCTGACATTGTGCTAAGTCCCAAGGATGGAGAGAGAAGGATATAGAGATAAGGTTCTGCCCTCCTTAGGCAAGAACGCATACAACTGTGGTACCCGATGGGCAATGAGCCCATCCGGGAAGTCAGGGAGGAGACTCTGAACTGACGAAGGGCAGTGGGAGAAGTGCTGCATGGGTATGCAGGACGTGAACACACAGGCTCGGGTAGAGACCCCAGTCTCTTAACATGGGTAACCAGTGGAGACGAGTGCCCCAGTTTCCTTTAAGGTCTTTGGTGGGAACTTCCCCAGAACCACTTGTCTTTTACATTAGGCCTCTGCCTAGCCATCTTTGCAGAAAAGATTTTGTGGTTTTTTTTAAAAAGTTTGGAAAGCTATAAATAGGTCACGAATCGGGGAGGTAAAAAAGAGTCAGACACTTATGGGTCCTTCCTACTTGTTCCAAGTGCTGGGATGTTTTCTGAAAGAGATGGGATAATGGAACGGGCATGGTGAGACTCTGGGCCTAGAGCCTGTGAGGGAGCTTATTGAAGGTATCTACCAAATAGATAGACGGTTGGACAAAAATTAAAGGAGCAGTGAATATAAGTAAGGCTTGGATCCCAGGTCCAAGTGGCAGGATGTTGAGACCGATCTGCTGTGGGGTAAAGAAAGGTAGAAGAATATCAAGGTTCGGGGCTGGTAGCTGCCATTCTCCTACAGAAGGGAAACAGTAGGTTTCCAGGAGAAACGGTGATTCCAGCTTGCAGCACTTTGAGTGTCGGCTGCTCTGCAGAACATCCCAGCAGAAATGACCAACAGGTTATTGATCTGCGGGCCCACAGTTGAGATCTGATTTAATAAAGAGGAGGGGGCAATGAGTGAAGCCGCGAGTGTGCTGGGGTCTGTAGGGCGGTGTGAAGAGAGTGCGGAATGGGTGAAGACTATCCTAGGAAGCAAGAGTATTTAAGGAACAGGTGATGGGCAATCAGATTCCAGGAAGATGGTCAGAAAATAGCAACAACAGGATAGGTACCAGAAAAGGAGAAATGTCAAGATTAGACAACGGTGGCAACCGCCACAGATGGGTCAAGTTCAGAAAAGAATGGAAAGATTTGGCAGAAAGGTCTACTTAAAAAGAGATGTTACTTTGAAGTGGAGGCGAAGTTTTATAATTTTTCAAATGCGATCGAACGAAACATGGTGTTTCAAAAGCAACCATTTCATAACTGCAGCTCTGGAATTCGTTATTGCAAAAAGCATGAGAAAAGTAAGGTTAGGCCAAAGAAATGGTGATTTTACCATCTCAGTTTTGGTCTAAAAAAAATGTGTTTTTTCTTTCTTCTTCTAAATATGCCAAAATAAGCCATCAAGCTATGACTAATTTATTAACTGTTCAGTGTTAGCTTTTGTCACATTTGCTTTTTATCAGACATATTCGAGAACTTTGAAAAATATTAAGAGATTATTACAACAGGAAAATAAAATCTAACCTCCATGCAAGAAGAACTCCACTGCTGGAATGTGTAAGCAAATCTGTGGACATGGCTACCAACCCTCTCTTCTGCTAGTTTGCTCTTAGGGAAAACACTTCGGGTGAGGTGACTTTGTGCCCTGCCGACTCTGTTACCGCAAGCAAATCACCACACCACCGGCTCTCAGTTTTCCCATCTCTCAAGTCAGAAGCAGGCATCCTCTACAGCTTTGCTTTTCAGACTGCAGATTGCGACACTTCAGTTGGCAATGAAATGGAAAATGTCAGAATACACCCCACACAGTGAGGAAAGTCTTCTTTTGCCAGACTTACGTTATTTCAGCTCTGTGTGTGTGTGTGTGTGTGTGTGTCTGTGTGTGTGTGTGTGTGTGTGTGTGAGAGAGAGAGAGAGAGAGAGAGAGAGGTAGGTATTACTAGATCAGGGTGCAAAATGTTTTTATTTTTTTACTGTGGATCGTGGTTTAAAAAATATTTGAGAAACACTGTTCCTTCAGCTAGAGCTCCTTCCTATTCTAAAATTCTCTCATTCAAGTTAACCTTTTTTTGGTGTAATAAATGTTTCATAACAACATGGAGTGGCAGGTATAAAAGCTGTTAAGGCATGAAAGCTAATAACAAAAGAGAAAAACATTAAAAGGTAAATAAGGCCAACATCTGTGTCATATTTGACCACAAGATTGAACAAGCCTTTAAAATTTATTAGTATTCCGACTTGCAAGCCATTACTCTAATTTATGAAGAAAAGTTAAAGTATGCTATATATTAACAAACAATGGAGTAGTTCTTTTGATGGTGGCCTAAATAAGCAACCATATCAAGGAGAAATAATACTTTTTCAAAAATAACAATGCCATGGCACATAAATTCTAGAATTGGCAATTAAATAAACGTGGTGAGGCTCTTCTGCCTTGCCACATAAAAAGATTCATTGACCTGGTTATGAGACAAGTCAGTGGATTTTTATTGGCCTGAACAAGGGGGAGTAAACACCTTGGTCAGGTGTTTTGTTTTAGAGACAGCTGTTTGAACTCCCTCCACTGGTTAATTCTGCTCTAGGGCATATTTGAGTATTTGCTTTTTCCAGAATGCTTGCTGATACTTAGACGGAAGTGAGTGAGCAATTTCCCATAAAAGCAGCACTCAACGGGAGCTTTTCTTTACTTATTTGTAAACTGTTTTTAATTCTTCTCAACCTATGAAATTGCGTAGGTTGTGGGTGGTATTAAACAGGGACAATTTGAGAAGACTAAGGAGTATGAATTACCACACAGGAAAATTGAGGGAAACGTGTTCGTCCCTCCCACGCAGCTCTCGCACACTCAGTTGGCCTCTGGGTCTTTTCTTCCTGCCCTCCTATAAACCCTGAGGCTTCTGTTAAACCCTTTGCCAGTCTAGCCCCCAACTTTTGGCGATATCTTATTCTCTGCCACCTTTCTGCTGTCAGGCTGCGGGGACAGCCTAGGGCAGGAGACAAATTGAGACCAGTGATGCCATCCTGCCACATTTTCCCAGTCCCTCCTTTCCTCCTCTGGGATTTCTGTAAGTTTAGACCCCGTGCAGTGCTCACAGGGTGTGGGCAGGGCTAGTGCTGTGAGTGCCACTAGCAGCGTAGGTGGGCAGGGCTGCAGGACTGACCCCACCTACCTGGGCGCAGCCGATTGGCCCCTGGCAGGCACAATGAGTCTCCGCCCCCCCAAAATCACTCCATACCAGACTCCCCCTCTCCCTGAGGTGTACAAACAGGCATATTTGTGCCAAAGAAAGAGATGAGAGAATTTTTTTATTCTAACAAAAGAAAATTTATTCCATTTTTTCTCTGAGAACAATATGTTTGCCATCTAGCTGCCTGACTTACTAGATGAGCCAAGTGAGGCTCGATGAGAGGAAGACACCAAAGTCAGCTCGGGATCAGGGGCTCTTCTCTGTCACTCCCTGCTACTTCCCAAAAACCATGACGAGGGGGCTCTGAGGGTGAATACCCAAGGATTGCTAGACTATGGATACATGGACAGTAGGGAGTAAGACAGGCAGGTCTTGAGTTTTGGAATAAAGACAGTAGAGAAACTGTACACGATTTACATTGAATAGTAGAGATGATCTTACTTTCCCTGGATTTTATGTCCTCAATTGTGATATAAGACTCAGAGACTGGTGATACACACAGTATACCACTGCCAGATGAATGGCCTGTGTGAAGGCATCATTCCTCTAGTTACAATTTTCCCAATTAAATGATGATACAGGTAGAATCTGCACTTCTTCAAAAAGTTTGCTGTGATAATAAAATAGTATTTCAGAGATTATTCTTCTTTGGAAAAATTTCATAACACCACCATACCTATGGAAGCTGGTATTATTTAAATGCCAATGGAACTTTCAAAAACACACATTGCATCCTTGAACACTTTCTTTACAGAAATGTTTTCCTTCTTCACTAATTATACAGGATATTCACCATGAACCATCTTGCTTCCTCAGTTTGATACATTATGAATACAGTAACAGAAGGAAACCTGCAAATATCTCCACATCGACCCAAGTTTGTCTCAGTACCAGTAAATGTCATCAGGATATGGGTTATGTGAAGAGTTGGGTAGAAATCACAGGACACCTCAGAATGCTGCTGCTCCCCTCTGTGTGTAGGACTGGCTTTTTGATGACTGGATAGTGTCAGGTGAATGTTAAACGTGCCCCCTGAGCTGGCATGATGCCAGGTGGTCAGAGTGGCCGTCACTTTCTACTTTTGAGTACACTCAAAATTAAGCAGTCTGAATCAATAAAAAAGGATGATAGCTATCACTTGCAGTAGAATTAGTATTTAGTGCCCTTTAGGTATTAATCTGTATTGTATCTGTTCTCTAATATTTGTGGCAATGTTTTTAGACACTTTTAATGGATTGTGGTACAACATAAACAGTGTGTCCTTGATTCACTGACTTTCTTGCTCCTGAAACATATGTACAAAGCTGAAATTCCTCTATTTTTCATGTCTAAGTAACCCTAGATTTTATATTTTTGTAATATATTAAGCAGCAAGTTATTTCTTCCTTATGCAAAATACAAAGAACATCAGGGGAACTTTTTAAATAAGTCATTGATGTTTGCATATAAAATAAATCGTCCACACCAACTGGAGCCCAAGCCGCCCAGGGGGTCACTTCTGGCCTTTCCCAACACTGGCTCCCTCTTAATGTGACACTACATTTCATGTAACCTGAAGTATGTATTTTCTTAACCTGTAAAATTCTTGTTTTAGGATCCACCCACTTCAGTTTCCCTTGGACTGCGAATGGAAGAAATGATTTTCAACTTGGCAGACACACATCTATTTTTTAATGACTTAGAAGTAAGTTCAATTATTTTATGTAAACTTCATGTTGAATGTCTGAAAATGGGTGATTGATCTTACAATCAGGGGATATTGTTTTTTGAACATATAATTAGGATTATGAAGTAAAGTAATGAGCGATTCTATGGTAATGCATTTTGCCTTCATGATATTTGTTTTGCTTTACTTGGTCTGTTGTATTTCAAAGTTAGATTCCACATAACCATTGATAAGGATGAAAATTTGAGATCAAGCATCTTAAACACTGAGTTGTGTTGATCAGCAGAAGCTACAGATTTCTCCGTTACATCGAGATGAACTGCCTTTAGAATCCAGCAGAATTGTGACACTTGCACGTGCTGTTCATGTCAGATTGTCACTGCCTTGGGTGCTTTTCCTTTCTGGCTGGTCCTGTTGGTTGGATGGCGTTGCAGTCAGGCCTCTGCTCTTTGGGTACAAGGGTTTGTTATGTCGAATTGCCCATGATTTTATTTGCCCATTATAACTCGGGGAGAAACTGGTATCGATGGCTAGTTAAATGCGTTACGGGCAGTGACGAACAGGATGCTGTCAGTGAACAGCATTCTTAAGAATAAAGAATTGTTTTCTGTATCTCCGTTCTGAGAAAACACGACTTTAACTACGTTTCACTCCCTTCTTGATAGAGAATTGTTTATTTAAATCCTGTGGTTAAGCAAGCTTGTGGTAGGGCTGCTAACAGCCATTAGTCATCAAGTTGTTGCTTTGCTAGATTTTATAAATGTATGTTATTTCAGACAGGAGAAGAATCTGAAAGATTCAAATAGAACTTTTACTGATCAAAGTTAATTGGCAGCAATTGGCCTTTAAATATTTCCTGATGTTTCCCTTTTCAAAATCAAGCAAAATGCACCTTATTTAATAGATGAGCCAAAATCATTTGAAAAATGCCAGTGTGTGACAGAACTTAAATGCGGTTTGTTCAACATCTGTCCTGTATTTTGATTTCTTTTCATCTGCAATGAAACTACTCACAGATGAATTGGCAACTTACAGTTCAATGAAATTATTTAAATGTGCTTCATTTCTTTCCCATTCCTTACTGAAATATTTATTTTTACACTTAGGGTAAAATATGAAAGTTTTTTGCATTTTAAAGTGTTTGTTTTCCTTAAGGAAATTACGTGTAAGGCATTAGTACTTTTTAAGATAGAAATATTACAAGTGAATGACAAGTTTAGAATTGCCTTTAGAAAAGCTTAATAATCACACTTATTTTCAAAAGCTGTTTCTGCTTTATGGTTGTGATTCACTTCATAAGAGAACAGCACAAAAAATTCTGTATTTTTCTAGTATGTTCAAATTCCTTTCCTAAGTTTCCATTTGTTTCTAATGATACAGAGTAGGCTGATATTTTGTCTTGGGTACAACCTTGTTCCTCTTATTGATGTTAATAGGTGTTAATAGCACCCATCAAGAAGAAATTAGCAGTAATTTGCTATTGTTTTTAAACTCTACCTTCTTAAAAATGCCATAGTTTATCTATACGGTGCCAAAACTATGTGGTGAAAAGTGAGAAGTTAGGCAAAGTAATAACTTGATATAATATAAACTGAAAAACTTCCAAACTTAGTTTTTTGATTTAATACAGCCCAATTATTATTTACTGACATTACTTATACTAAACTATATAGAGACAATATCTGAAATAAAAGTAGATATTAGAAGCTCTGCTTTAGGGATGGAGGGAATGTAGTTTTTTTCATAAACTCAATTTTAAAAAAATAACTAAGGATGTACACAATTATGGAAATATCAGATTCTGTTCTTGGCAGAGGACTGTTTCTTATGGGAAGTAAAAGAGAAAAGAGAATGAAGATATAATTCAATCAAATATAAAAATAATAGTGGAAAATTATTTAAGCTTGCAACCTTATAGAAGTTGGGTTTAAGTCATTTTATTTGAGAATAATGTAAAGGTATCAGCAAGAGTAAAAAGAAGGATCCATTAGCCTCTGTCTTTGGAAATTGTTTACTTGCTCTAAATTTGCATAATAGATATTTTTAAGATTTTATTTATTTATTTTTAGAGAGGGGAAGAAGGGAGAGAGAAAGAAACATAAATGTGTGGTTGTCTCTCATGCACTCTCCGCTGGGGACCTGGCCCTCAACCCAGACATGTGCCCTAGACTGGGAATCAAACCAGCAACCCTTTGGTTTGCAGGCCAGCACTCAATCCACTGAGCCACACAAGCCAGGGCTGCATGACATTTTAAAAATAAATTGGTTCTTATACTTATTTCAATCTTTCTTCTTATATTTTTGTAATTCAACAAACCTGAAACTGGTTATTGCAAATATTAGTTTCTTGCAAAATAAAAAGTAAAATTATTTTCTGGCAAAAAAGAAAAAAATATATATATATATTGGCATAATCCTTCTAAAAAAAACAAAATTATCTTATCAGGCAGAAGCAATATGGTAATGCTTGATTTCACACTCCAGTTAGCAACATGCTGAGGTAGGGGACAGGAATATTTAAATTACATGTTTTTACCTTTTCAAGATCTAGGGTATAAGTAACTTCAAGGAAATTAACAATCTATTAGTTAGCTTGAAGTGTGATGTCTGAAATTATTGCTGACATTTTGCCTCATTTTCTTTTAAAATCTTAGCGTTTCTCGCCAGCTAGTGCCTCTGTATAATTTGGATAGTTCACATCTTTGGCTTATGAGAGATTCGGAACAACGAAATACCCTGTGTGAGGGGCTTCTAGTAACCAGCCTTGTGTTACCAAAGAATGCTTGTGGGCTTAAAATGGCTATTAGGACAGCCTTTAGGAAATTTAGGATGTGATTTTAAAGTAATTTTAATATATCTTAATTGTACTTTAAGAGATAAAGTTAATTGTTTTAGTGTTAAAAGTCTTATTTGTCATCTTGCTCAGTGGCAATTTTTAAAAACAGTCACAATTTAATTCTGCTGACACTCTAGGAAAAATATAAAAGGAGAAATTTTGGCCTTTCTGTACTAATAAAAGTGTTTGACAAGTGAAGGAACATGAGTGACAGGGAGACATAGTTATCAAAGGACATAATATTTTCCCCCACCAGAGAAGGGTTTAGACTTTAGCTCCACAGTGTACTTTTGGCTTTCCTATTTCCAAGTCTGACTACCGTCCTGCATATCATTTTACCAAAAGGTCTCTCTGTGCAATATGATGATGCTTACATGGAAGTCATTTTTTATGAATGACAGTATGGAACTGGGTTTTTTGTTTTTTTTTTCAGCTTCTTTAGTAAAGTATGACTCTTTCTGACTGAATGGAGAAAAGAGTTCTTTCTGTTGGATTTTTATTGAAAGGCAATCTGCAAACAGAGTGAGGACAGGCCTTGAATATACAATAATGTTTCAGTTTAACTTGCATTGGTCAGTTCTCCTGCTAGATTTTTCCACAGTTAAAGGAAAATATTTCATCAAGATGGATATAAGTCTAAATAAAAATAAGGTGTAAGCTGATGTTGAATTTTCTCTTTCTGTCTGGTGTTAAAGTTATACCATTTCACTGGTGTGATGGTTGGCCTTCCTTACTGGTATTATTGACAGGTCTGCTCTCAGGCCACACTCCTGCCTGCAAGGACTGGGGCTGGGAAGTTAAAGGAGGCCCCCTCCTGTCTTTTGTGAGACAGGGACATGTGAAGGTGGTATGTACACCACATTCACCCAGTCCATTGTGAAGCCGCATTGGCCCTCTCTCCTTCACTCTCCTGGTGCCTTGTGTGTTGGTTAGTTGGGACAGACCAAAGGATCCTTTGGTGTCAGGATTTACAACATGTAGACTCTGCCCTTTCTCGGCCCTTCAAGCTGTAGACTCCTGTACCAGGCCTGGTTTTTAAGTACCTGCTCTTTTAGTCCCTTGTTTTTATCTTTTCTTTTAAGAAAAGGTCTGCCACAGAAGGTTCTAGTCCCTGTAGACCCTGGGTTTGATGAGTCAAAGGCCAAAAAAATGCACTATGGACAGTCTCTAAGTAAATGCCATACCTTAAAGGGAGAGAGCTGTAATGATTTATTTAATAAAGCAAAGAAATTAGCTTTTCCCTTGGTTTAATTCAGTCTTTAAATTTTCAATAATATTTCATTACTCTAAAACTTTGGTTATTATTTATTAATGATTCTAATATACCTTGTTTATAAATATATTTTTAGCTAGGAAAAATTTCTTTAAATTATCAGTCACACCAATGCTAAGTATAATAGCTTCCATTTCAAGTGAAGTATTCTGTAGAGACCTAATGCTTATGTTTCCAGAAGTGTAAGAGTTTTAAACTAATTCAGAAGTTGATTTTTTTAGTTTAAAAATATAATTCGCCGAGGAAGTGCTTTAGTGTCTATAAATAAACAAGAAGAAACTCTGATGCCCAGGGTCCAGCTTCTGTGTGGATGCTGAATACTTGGGGTCCCTGCTGCCAGAGAAGGGGTCTCGCGGGAGCTCGCAAAGGAGACAATTCAGGAAGAGCCAAGCGGTGTCCCACCTTCATTTCCTCCACGAGCCATTGCCAAAGTGTGAGGCACATCAGTGTTTACATTCCAAATGGAAATGTGCCCACAGACATACACACATACCTATATATGCAAACCGTCACTTGCAGCTCTGTCCACAGGCTTTTGTATACTTGTTTTCTCCTGCTAAATTTAGCAAACATAAAGGATTACATATTTTTTAAATTCTAGTAATATCCTCCATAGCATCCAGAAATGAGTGTGTGTTAGATTGAATTCTTATCTGTTAGAATAGAATAGCAGTTTGTTTCCTTCCCCATGGAAGACAAGAGTTGACTTTGCCTCCCTGTGTTTTAAGGTAGGTTGCTTGGCCTTGTTCTTTTTTTTTTAGTTAACAAAAATAACATAAAAATCCTGAGTTTAGGGGCCAAATAAGTTTTTCAAGCAACAAATGATTATTAGACATAATAAATGTGTATTGAATTTAATTATATTATAATTGATGCCCCAAAAGAGGCAATGCCCATATCTTACCCATATCATTACATTTCAGTGTTCATCTTTTTTCTTCGTTTTTCACAAGCTTCTGTCATCTGTGTTTTATCTGAAGTTAAAAAATAAAAATATGAAAATATATTCAAAGACCTCCTTAATTCTGACATTCATCAGGACATTGAGTCAAAGTATATAACTGTTAGAGTAAAAGATATTAACCTAATACTAACAGCCAGCGTTGTTCTTAACAGTAAAATAATAGAGGCAATTTATCAGAGAAATGGAAACAAAATAGGAGTGCCCTCTGCCAGTACTATCATTTAGCTTTCTTCTAGGAGTTTCGGGCAGTGCAATAAGGAATAAACTACAGTTAATGAAATGAAAGAGATTAAAATTATTGTTTTTTGCGGATTTGATATACACAAGAAACTGAAAGGAATCTATTACAATAGCCTTAGAATTTATAATAGGCTTCAAAAAAGTGAAGGATTATATCATTGAATTTAAAAATCAATAGTCCCCTGGCCCTACGTGGGTAGCCCAGTGGGTTGGAACTTCGGCCCACACACCAAAAGGTTGCAGGTTCAGTCACCGGTCAGAGCACATACCTAAGTTGTGGATTCAATCCCTGATCAGGGTGCATACAAGAAGCAGCCGATCCATGGTTCTGTCTCACACTGATGTTTCTCTCTTTCTCTCCTTTTCTATGTAGAATCAATAAATATATCATCGCGTGAGGATTAAAAAAAAATCAATAGTCTTACAGTCTTAGCAAAAAAGTTAAATTATCATTTTAAATTGCAGTAACTACAAAGTAAAAACAAAAAGAAAGATAACCAGCAACTAATGTAAGTATGTGTACAAACTATATGAATAAAATTATGATATCTTACTGAGAAATATAAAGGGAGAATTTGAATAAATGAGATTTTTTTCCTTTTTCTTTTCCTTTTTGTAATGTGACAAAATTGTTTTGTGGTCCATTTGAAAGGATAAATAGGCAAAAATACCTAAAATTTTTGACAAATATTGGTCATACTGAGCATCCTGAGTAAATAAATGTTAAATGTCTATAATTCTATGATAATATGAAGATTTATTTTGGCCTAATGTGGACATTCAACTAACTCCTGGAGAAGAAATAGCTCAGACACAGCCCCAACTTACAGGAAAAGTTTTTATCTGTTAAATTAACCATGGAGTAATGGGCTATTGAATTTATAGGCTGAAATAGGTAAATTAAAGAGTTGAAATATGAAGGAATGAAATTCAAGGAGCAAAAATAGGTCAGTCAAAAGGAGATCTCACATTGCTTACAAGAAGTAAATTTTTGGATAGCCATTTGACAGTAAGCATCAGGAATCTAAAAAAAGGTTGATACCAGTTGTACTTACACATCTAAGAATGTTTACTAATCAGTGATAAAGGCAAGTATTGATAATAGTAAATATTTCCAAATTGTGGAATTTTGATCATTTTTTTTCTGGACCAGTATGCTAATTACGTATGTCGTTTTTTTGTGGAAATTCATTGAGTTCTAATATGCACTTTTTTCCAACAAAAAATTAACTTTTAAAAAGTAGTATTTTGTGGAGTATATACAAACATATATTTTGCTATGAATTCTTTTAAAATTATATGTTCTATGTATAATATATTCACTGCTATTTTTCTAGCACCATGCCTGATCCATAGAAGGCACCCCATAGATATTTGTTGGATAATAAATCATGAAACAAAAAAATATATGGAAAGAGCCCTGGCTGGTGTGGCTCAGCGGATTGAGTGATGGCCTGCGAACTAGGGAGTTGCTGGTTCGGTTCCCAGTTGGAGCATGTGCCTGAGTTGTGGGCTGGGTCCCTGGTTGTAGGCACGTGAGAGGCAACCACACATTGATGCCTCTCTCCCTCTCTTTCTCCCTGCCTTCCTCTCTCTCTGAAAATAAATAAATAAATAAAATCTTTTAAAATATATATATGGAAAGATATATTCTAGAATTTTAACATTAATACTATTGGAATTTGGGGTATGGAAAGAGAGAGAGCAACATTAGTTTGTTGTTCCACTTATTTATGCATTCACTGGTTGATTCTTGTTATGTGCCTTGACCAGGGATCGAACCCACAACCTTGGAGTAACCAACTGAGCTACCCAGGCAGGGCCATGTTTTATTATTTTGTTATTCATAGTTCTCTGTATATTCCAAATTCTGTAAAACACCTACTTATTTCTTTTATGATCAGGGATAATACAAAGACTATATTTGAAAGCCATAGGTAATGGTAAAAGACAAAACTATTTTAACCAAAAATACATAGAATCAATATTATTATAACTGATTAAGAAAAACATAAAGAAATAACTCAATAGAAGAAATGAGAAAAGCTTTCAAATTGTCAGCATAAAGGAAAGTGCTGGATTTCACTTCTAGCACTCAGAAATGTCAAAGAGCAAGTGTTCAGCTTCTTGGTCGTCAAATGGGAAGAGTTTAAAATCAGGAATATGGTCTACAGTGGTGTGAGGTGAACACTTATGTACGCTGCTGATAAGGGTATGAATTGGTACAAGATTTCAGAAATGCACTTGGATAATATGTATTCAGAACCTTATTGTGCCGATCCCTTTACTAATTATACTTTTAGGTGATATTCTAGGAAAGAGAGTTGTAGAAAGATAATTGATACAAGAGCAATAAGCATTCATTGAACACTTGTCCCAAGTGCTCTGTATACATCATTCCACTTATCCCCCGATGTTTCTGTGATAAAAGCACCATTATTTTCTCCTTTTTCTGGAGGAGTCAAATGAAGCTTAGGAGGGTTAAAACAAAACTCGTCTAAGGTCTCACAGCCACCAAGTGGCAGATTCTGACTGAGGTCCAGCACCTTCTAGGTGTTCACTCAAGCCCACACTATACCTTCTAAAAGGTGATTTTACTGTTAAAATATAGAAATATTTTAAATATCCAAAAATAAATTAATAAGGAAATATATTACAGTACATCTTCACTGAAAATTGTTGACAATTCATTAAGACACTTCATTAAGACAATTGTTAAGACAATTCATGTTTAAAAATAGACTGTTCAATTCCAGTGTAACCTTAATGTTAAAACTTATGGCATGTTATCTGAAAAGACTACATAGTCTATGATTCTAACTATTTGACATTCTGGAAAAGGTAAAACTATGGACACAGTGAAAAGATCAGTGGTTGCCGGTGTGGCAGGGAGGGATGGGTAGAATAAGTAGCACAGAGAATTTTTAGGGCAGTGAAACTCCTCTGTATGATGCCAGGATAGTACATGTCATTACACATTTGATACATGTCATTGCACATTTGCCAAAACCCATAGAATGTACAGCACCAAGAGCGAACCCTAATGTGGACTGCGGACTTTGGGTGATGATGCTGTGTCAGTGCAAGTTCATTGATTATAACGAATGTACCCACTCCAGCGTGAGATGTTGATAGCAGGACAGACTATGCACATCGCAGGGCAGGAGTACATGAGAAATCTCTGTATTTCTGCTCAATTTTGCTCTCAACGTAATTCTTCTCTAAAAATAAAGTTTATTAATATTTTTTTAAATTAGAGAATGTTTTTAAAAACTGGAGGGAAACACACTTTTAAAAGTTACCATGATATAACTTCAAGTTTAAAAATAAACAGTCTACAAAGTAAGTCATACTATCTGACCCTGATTTTAGCATCTATGACATATTGAAAAAAAATAACTGGGGATAATTATATGAAAAGATTGCCAGCCTGGATGATAAGATATAAACGCTGTTTCCCTGCGATGCTCCAATACTTAGATCCTCATAGCATTTTAAATCTCATTACGCCTGTTGCATTTCTCCTTCAGTATTCAATAAATATTTATTGAGTAACCACTAAGTGCTGTGCACAGTTCTAGTTTCTGAGGATATAGCAACAACTTGGTCAAGTTTACTCACCTTGTGGACTTAGCACTCTGGAGGGGAAGTAGGAAATAAAAACTGTGAATAAAGTAATTTCAGGTAGTGATGAGGGCCATAAACAAAATCAAACAGTCATGGATAAGACAAGGTTGGAGGGGAGCGTCTTTAGCTGAGATGTTCAGGAAGAGGGGTCTCTGAGGAGAGAGCATTTATGAAGAAACAGGAAGTCTCTGATAGGGCAGAAAAGCATTCTGGAAGGGGCAAGGGCCCTGAATGTGTTTTTGCTTAAGGAGTATTTTAAGTAAAATCAATGTGGTTGGGACAGAGTGAATGGGGGAAGAGTGACAGGGTCGGTCCAGATCATGAAGGGCCTTATAGACCATGATAAGGAAGTCAGATTTTTTTCCTAATTGCAGTGGAAGACATTGGCAAGTTTCAAGCAAGGACACGATAGTATTCACACTTTTAAAAGATCAGTGTGGTTATCATATGAGGAACGGAGGAAGTGTGGAACCAGTGAGACCAATGAGGCAACTGCTGCCACCAGCCAGGGAGCTTTGGGCTGAGGCTATAGCGGTTCCGAATGTGGTGAGCAGTCACAGGGTTTAAGTGTCATTTGGTGGCAAGGTTTGCTAATGGATTGGATGTGGGGGAAGACAGAAAGCAGAATCGGGGGTGGCTGCCAGGTTTTGAGCTGAGCAACTAGACGGGTGGTCCCGTTATTTGAAACTAGGAAGAGTGGGTTTGGAGTGGCGAGGCAGTGGAGGGGTGTCATGGTATACTCAGGTACTCTCTCTCAGCATATTAAGTGTGAAATACGTATGTCACATCCAAGTGAAGAGATTATGTCCACGTGGGTTTGGATCTCAGAGGACAGGCAAATTTGAAGACACAGCTTTGGAAGTCATAAAGGTGTGAGACGGATTAGTATCACATAAGAGGAAAAGGACCTCAAACTGAGTGTTTGACACTCTGACAATTAGAAAAAGGACTGAGAAGAGCTTCTGAGAGAGTGGTAAGGAGCAGGCAATGAAGTAGGTGGAAAGTATGAAACCTAGAGAATAGTGTTTCAAGATCAAGGGGATGGCACCGTGGTGTCACATGCTGCTGCAGTTGAGTGAGATGAGGACAGAGAAGTGACTTCTGGATTTGGGTGGCATGTGGGTTGTTAATGACTCTGATAAGCACCATTTAAATGAAATGAGAAGACATTGCCTGATTTGAATGAGATGCAGAGAGGGCGAGGGTTGACAGAGGACAAGAAGGACTGAGAGTTTCCTCAGTGACAAAATGGGAAGAACTGGGTGGTACACTGAGGAAATCGTGGAGTCAAGGGAGGGTCATTCAACTTTAACATGGAAAATGTTTAAGCCAGTTGATGTCAGTGGCAATGATTGGGTAGAAAAGAAAAGATATATGGTGTGGCAGAGAGGGGAAGACTGCAGGAGTGATGTCCTTGGGAGGCAACAGAGGGCAGGAGCCCAAATACCGGCTGTAGGGCTGGGCTGAGGTAAGAAGGCAGGCAGACTCTCCAGGTGCAAGCAGGCAGTGGGATTCGGCCGCAGTAAGAGGAGA
This sequence comes from Mormoops blainvillei, assembly GCA_004026545.1. Classification (NCBI taxonomy): domain Eukaryota; kingdom Metazoa; phylum Chordata; class Mammalia; order Chiroptera; family Mormoopidae; genus Mormoops; species Mormoops blainvillei. The sequence goes on along the minus strand of PVJD01001006.1, from coordinate 225,754 downwards.
CTGTTCTTGCAGTAAAAGTAATTACTGCACATGCCGTTATGATTTCCTTTCTACCCCTCTCTGTCCCCCACGAGGGAATCCCTTGAAGGCGGGGACCATGACTTGTCCACTTGAATCCTAAGCACTTAACACCAGATTCGGTACAGAGTGTCTCTCATATGTTTCCATATTTCCTAAATTTTTCACATTAGTAGTCTACAAAGAGCACTACTGTTTTTATAATTTGAAAGTGTCAACTTTTCTAAAGTAAATGATTAATCACAATCTTAAGAACAATTGAAATTGTCCATGTTGTTAAATTTTGATATTATCCTTTTTTAAGTCATACTTTTAAAATCCTTAATGTCAAAAGAAGATATACATGGAAGAAGTATGATATAAAATAATATACAATGTGATTCAAGTTGAAAAAAAGGTATGTGATCAAAACAGAAGATAAAAGGTTTTCTTTATTAAAAATGTTACAAAAATAATTTATCCAATAAAAAAATTTTAACTCTGGGTAGTACAGTAACACTGCCAGTAACTAAACTGTTTTCTTTATATTTTTATTTCCTACAGTTAATATCCCTTATAATTAGAAAACGATTGAACAGAATTACAATTCAACTATTCTAACTTGACTCAAAGACCTGTATGTCTGTAGTTTCTTATCTTACAGCTCTAAAGGTACCAGAAGTTGAACTCATAAATTCACTCATTCAAGAGGGGCCCTTCTGTGCATCGAGTTCCTGTCTGTAAAATTTAATGATGAAAGTACCCCCCTGATAGGGTCATTGTGAAGATTTGGTACATTAATATCTATGTAATATCTATTTGGTGCAGAGAACTAGCAGAACTAGCAGGTGCTTGGGAGGCAGTGAGAAGTGTGTGTTGCCATCGCTGTTGATGGAATGGTCTTCTGATGCAGAGCACCGGACAGGGGTTCAGACAAAAAAGAGGAGGCGAGTTGGGGAGGGGTTGGGGATGAGGGGTAGGAGACAGTAAGGGGTTTGGTGCCCAAGCTACCACGTAGAATTGTAAGAGAAATCACAGCAGAAACAGCAATACAATTGGCTGTGTTCAGTGTGCAAGTGCAGATGGTTCCAGGCTCTTCACAGAGCACACCTCTTGCTCTTTCCTCACTCGTGCCCTCCTCCCACTCCCAGTTTCATGAGGGGAGGTTTACTGTTAGGAGCTCCCATATCTGGCTCCCATCACTTGATGCTGTCCCTTCATAGAAAATGAGGATGTTGGCTTCGTGTCAGAAAGACACGTTTTTCTCTGGTTGTGTGAGAAGTTTTCCTTTCCTTGTACAATTCTGGCCTCCTGTTTTGAAGGAGGGCTCATGGACCTTGCTGGCGGTGTATGGCGCATGGAGCAGAGCCCCTCTCTGGATGCCATTCAGGTGGCCGGCCCCTCCACGGACTGGCCGAGGCTGGTCCTCCCCTGGTGAAGCAGGAGGCTGGAAGGCAGCAGGCTTTAAGGAAGCAGTTTTCACGTCAGCCAAAAAGCATCAACTTTGAGTCTCCGCCAGCACTGTGAACTCAATCTTATCATGTCCAGGTTACACATGTAGGACATTGAAGGGAAGTGGGTTTTACCCAAAACCACTTGGTTAAGTAATAGTAAAGCTCAGATGAAAAAACAGCTTCCTGTCACTGCTCCGAACTTCTCCAGTGGCTCACACAACAGCTATTCCTTTATGTTACAACATAAAGGAGGTAGTAGCATCTTGGTGGTGGCACATACTGATGTGACACAGCAGAGCCCAATGTTTTCTCTAATGGATTCTTTGAAAGCTTTTTTTCTCAGCCATATCTCATGAACAGTAGTTACTCAAGCAACCTAAGATTTGTTCCGAAAAGATTGGGAAGTAGATAAATAGGTAAATAGATGGACAAGCAGGCAGGTAGGCAGACAGTGGACAGACAGACATGTGATTATGAATGCCTGTTGTTGGCCCTGGCCAGGTGGCTCAGTTGGTTGGAACATCATCCAGTACACCAAAAGGTTGTAGGTTATATCCCTGGGCAGGGCACATATGTAGGTTTGGGGGTCAATCCCTGGTCGAGTCACATACAGGAGGCAATTGATCGATGTTTCTCTTCACATCAATATTTCATTCATTTTCTCTCGCTCTCTCTCGCTCTCTCTCCCCTTCTCCCCACCTCTCTCCCTCTCTCTCTCCCTCCCTCTCCCTCCATCCCAACCTCCCTCCTTCCATCTCCCTCCCTTCCTCTCTAAAATCAATTTTAAAATACCCTCTGGTGAGGATTAAAAAATAAATCCTGTCGTTGAATAGAGAAAAATGCCATCCTAGCAGACCCTGCATTACAAAGGCAAGACCTCCTATGCTGTAAATGTGCTCATGAGCTCTGTTCCGGATACTGCACTAGGCATGGAGGTGATGAAATATATCCACTGCCCTCCAGGAGCCCAATTGCCAGATGGGGACAGAGAAGCAGAAGAACATTATGTCGCAGCATGTGAGCCACAGTGATGGAGACACACGGGACAACGGTGGCCCTAAAGGCAGGTGGCTGACCCTAGTGGGGGAGAGGTGACAGGGCTGAGAATATCAGAGAAATGACTTCCTAAGGAAGTGGTATGAGAACACGTGACATTTGGGAAAAGAGCTTGAGTAGCTATAAAGCACAGAGCCCATGTGGCGCCGTTGTGAGACAGGAAAGGGAGAGGAGCCAGACCATACGGCTTTGTCCACTCAGCTAAGAAAGTTGGATTTCATATTGAATGCTAAGGGCACTCCTTAAAGGCTGGGGATGGTCCCTGGCCAGTGCGGCTCAGAGGTTTGTTGAGTGTCGACCTGTAAACCAAAAAGTCACAGGTCTGATTCCTGATCAGGGCACCTGCCTGGGTTGCGGGTTCAGTCAAAATCTGGGCACGTGCGAGAGGCAACCAATTGAGGTTTCTCACATCAGTGTTTCTCTCCCTCCTTCTATCCCTCCCTTTTCCTCTAAAAATAAATTTAAAAAAAAAAAAGAATTGAGATGAACTGTACTGTGAAGTCAGAGGTGGTGATAATCTGAGTGAGAAATCACCAGGGTTTGTTTGTGGGGACAGAGTGCGGAGACAGACGTGACAGCTATTAGGAAAGTCCTCTGGAAGGATTGGGAAATACAGTCAACGTAGCAGGTAGGGAAGCAAGAGTCTTAGTTTCTGGCTTGAGCAATAAGGTCACTATGAAAGATAAAAATAATAATTTTTTAAAAAACAGGAAACTTGGCTGGCTTTGGAAAGAAGATGCTAATTGGGTTTCTGAGATGTTGAGTCTGAAGTTCGTGTTGGACATGCAGGTGGACTCCAGCGAGCAGTCGTGCGTGCAGGTCTGAAGCTCAAAAAAGAGCATTGAACTTGAAGTCATCACCCGAGAAGTTAGTTAAGAATCCCAGGAAGAATGTATTGAGTGAAGAAGAAAAGTGATCTCAGAGCAGGGGCCCCGTTGTGAAATTTTCGTTTGGAAACACAGAATCTAAGTATATATTGAATTTTTGGATTCAGAAAATTCGGTGACTCATGTAAAACAAAAGTAGTCCTTCTAGCAAACTGATAATTAACCTGCACAAGAAACTGCCTCGCTGGTTTTGCCATAGTCTCTCTGTTCTGTGGGCGAAGCCGCTGCGGGGTGGAGTGGCCTGAGCAAAGAGTGAACGCTTCAGAGACGGAGCAGCCTGAGTGCGGCCCGCACTCTAATGCGTGACCTTCTTAGCGCCAGCCCTAATGAGCTTCAGGGATGGCACAGGGACGCTAAGCACTTAGGAGACAGCAGGGGTCCGGAGCCCCAGCCCAGCGCCTGCCACCTGGTGAGCCTCCTTGAGCAGGAGCGCCTTCCCTTCACAGTGAATGGGGAATGGAAATACCTCTGCAGCCTCCCCAGAGTTGGCTGGGTGGCTGTCAGTTTATTTTAAAATCCTGTGAAATTGACCTTTTGGTGTCACATATGACAGACCTTTCCTTTAGATTCTTGATTTTGACAGGTGCTTGCTAATCTTCAATCTGGGGGAGTCACTACTTTGTAAAGCCAGATTTTATTCGGTTACCTTCATAGGAAGTTTGCTTAGTCAAGAAAGGAATTCTTTTTTTAAATTGACTAGTGCAAGAGAAAGCCTGTAACTTCAACTTCCCCCCAGTGTGTTTAAGTTGCAGCCTCCGGAGACTTCTCCTGTTTCGGTGCAGCTACAATAGAGCCTCTATCTGGGCTCAGTTCAGCTCAGTAACTTAACAGTATTTCTAAGGAAGGCTTTCTAGATCCTGGGTCCTCCTTGCTGTTAATTGTGTGCTACTCCTTTGTAAGGCAGGTGGAGGGCCAGGCAGGGGGAGAGGATGCTAGTTTTGATCAACATTCTTTTGTAAATTCATTTGCCTCTTCCACAATAATTGAATTATCTTCCAATATTGGCATTTTGTCAGAAAGTTAAAGGGAGCGCTTACGTCCGAGATGTCATCCATTGCGATTGGTGGGAATTGTTTGTCTTAAACATATATTAATGCTGTGCTACTGGACTTGCAGCTAAGATGTTTCTACTAAGCAAAAAAAAAAAAAAAAAAAAAAAAAGGGTAGCTTGGAAAATGAACAGTTGAAATGCGTGTTTAGCATGTGTGTCATAAGAATATGTAGAGGTACAGTGAAATAAGAATATTTTCTCTTTTAAAGTGGTCTTTATAACATTTACTTTAAAAATAGAAGGGAAATTATTTAAATTGTAGATGGCAAAAACGAGTAATGCATCCTACTTACAGTCACACACCTGTTCAAACGGCCAGGAGCAGGGGTTGCTCCTCATAACTGGCTGAGGCCTTATAGAAATTGACATGGGCTTTCCCCAAAACCAAGAAGAATGTAAAACTTTGTATTTAAATTGAGATAATAAACAGGAATTTTTAAAAACTGTTTTTAGAGATGATACTAAACAAGAGGATGATCCTGTTCTCCAGGAGTGTAAGATGCCGTCAGCTCAGCATATGTAGGCGTCCTCAGAGAGGTGAGGATGACACGGAGACCGCCACTGAAGGGTTAACAGCAAACGGCAGTGGTGGGCCGGGCTTCAGAGAAGAGAGTTCCAAGCAGAAAGTATATAATGAATAAGGCTCAAAGGTCTGAGTCATAAAAAACAAAAAACAAACATGAAGGAAAACATAACGTAGCCTAAGGTGATAACTGAATGTCACAAACAGATCCAGGCATGTGTATCACAACGATCATTCACTGTGATATTTACTATGCGATGGCTGGGCTGTGCACCCAGTGATCTTTTAGACGCTTCAGATAGAGTCGTAAGGAGCATAGATAACTGTTGCTCATCAGAAGTTTACAGTCCAAAGAAACATTGGAAACTGTCGGCCTCTGCTTGGTTAAAAGAAATGATGAAAATGCATGAAATAAAATAGTACACAGCAATTTAGAAGATAATGTAGATGATTGATATAAAAATATCTATGACATATTAAGTGGAGGGGAAAGTAGCTACAAAACACGTATGTGGTTTTTACCTGCCCTTGTGGTGTGTATCCCCTACTAAAATGTAAGCTCTGTGAGGAACATGAGAAACTTTGGACACTTGGAAACTTTGGAAACTTCGGAGTTAATAGGGTGACAGGAAGGATGATGGAAGGATGTTAACTGTGGTTACTGCTGAGGGATGCAATTGAGTATATTTCTTTATGTGTTTTTCTGTTTTGCATGAATTTCCTACATGAGTATGTATCATTTTTTAATCAGACAAGATATGTGTATTTTTATAAACTAGTATTTAACACTTCAGTGACATAATGCAGTAACGTTATCAGTTAATTTTTTTATTGCATCATCAATTCTTTCATAACTAAATTCTGGCTATAAGACTATCTGGAAGATTTCATTCAGTATCATCTATGTACTTGGCCTACACAGAAAATAAGTAGGCAGAAATAGAATCCCGTTTAGAAAATAAATGGAGAAAAATACACATGCAGAGTTCTGTCTTCTTCCACAGAGTTTATTATCTGCTGGGATACACAGAAGTTATCTGTATGTCTTCATTTCCTTATCCAGCAAATGCAGAGTTTTACGGAGGATTAGAAATAACATGGAATACACCTGGCAGGTTCTCAATATCTGTCACTACTGTTATTTAGAAAGTAGGTTACAGGCATACGCCAGGGGCTGAGAAAGAAAAGAAACCAATAAAAGCATAGCAGAGGACATTATGATGACAAGAGAGAAAGGAGACAGAAGGCATTCAGCAAGCAACAGACAGACTATCGTCATGTGAAAGATGGAAGTGGAGGCCAGACAGCGAGACCAGCCTCGCAGGTGCATTTGCAGTGGGATGCGCAGGACAGACGGGCAGACATGGCACTAGAAAGGCTTATAGTAGAGGCCTTTGAATGCTTAATGGCATTGGAATATATTAAGTCTTTCCAATTTAATTTTTCTTAAGCATTGAGTTCAAAGGCAGAGATAGATAGAAACAGAAGTGACATGTATTATCGGCCCCCAAGAAACTTATACTCCAGATGTTGGAAATTTACATTTCCTGGTAGAACAAAATCCACTTTGAGAAAAATGTATCTCAATCGGGTGATGCACAGGACAGGTAGAAAGGAGGACGAGACATGTGATGTGTTCCATTTCCCATTTCCCCAGCTTTGTAAGAGATTCAGTTCCTTCCTCAAGAGAAAATTATAGTGACACTCCCCTGTACTGTCTCTCCAGCTCTTCCCCACATTTACAAAGTCTCACTGGAAATACCTGCATCTCATTTATTTTTGTGTTCTGGGTTCCTGGTATGTAAGTAGGTGGCCAGTTTTAGTTGAATGCATGACGGATGAATGAAAGAATACAGGATGTGTGTCCTATATATTTTCTAGAGGTATTTACACAGTTAATATTTTATATATATAAAAAGTATATATATATAAAAGTGGCATATAATATAGCATTTTCCTGAACAATAGATAAATAACCAAAACATGATTATTTGTTGCTTTAAAAATTAAATCATGGGAAAAGAAGTCGTTTTCTAGTGAGTAAGAATACGCGTGTGGACAAAATGTTTCCTTAGTTTTCCTTTTCAGCACCCACTACTTCTCCCCCTCCCCTGTTGACACCCAGTGCCTGGGGTCCCACCACAGCTGCTGTGCTGGGGGGAGTTTATCAGACAGAACAATTCACACCAAAGTTACGGAGTTTAACGAAGGTCTTTTTCACCTGAAGTCTTTGTCCTATAAAAGAAGATTCAAAAGGAATGATTTCAGAGGCTGGAATTTCAGACCCACTGACACTTGGAAGAGAAGGAAACTTTTTAAGTACGGAAGTGGCCCCCTCAGAGGTCCTCTCTGCCCCATGAGGGGCTGACAGTGAGGGGAGGTGATGATGGAACCTTCCTGCAGCTCAAGGGGGACCTTTTTTAAGTGCCAATGTCCGGTTCTGCATACTTTTCTCTCTTGAGAAAATAATAATTATAAGGCAGAGGAAATCGGCTGGGAAAACTTTTATTAACTTATTAGCTAAGAATGTTATTCTGAGCTACTCATTCTTTTTAGACAAAATTGAGTATTTTTTATTATTATAAAATCATCTGGCTGCATGATATAAGTTAACTAAAATTGATAAATTAATCTCTTTCGAACTTTCAAATTTCACTTCCCACCCCTGCAAAAAAAAAAAAAAAAAAGTCACTTAAAAAGCCAAATGCATTAAAATATTTCTTTAAAAATTATATTGACATATAGTTTGCAGTTAAAGATGATTCAGTAGGCGTGGAATGGTCATGAACTGGAACTTTTATTCCAAATATTTAATTTTTGACTGAGAAATTGCTCCAGAAAAAAAAAATCTCTTAAAATGTGACCAGTTCAAAAATTATAGCTTAGTTCATTGTTTTATATGTGATCAAAACAGAACTATTCTGTGTAAATTGAAACTTCCAGTTAAACACTGTGAATAAATTAGTATGTGATTCATTTTCTTCAAAAGAGGGTTAAAGGAAAGGGATTGCAGAAAAGGATGAAAGGTTTCCTGGTCTGGGTGTTTTTCCATACTTCTGGAAGCAAGTTTGCAATAAAAAGAATGATTTTTATGAGACTGTGATTACTCACAGCAAGTCTAGAGTTGGTGTCACTATGAAAAATTCTTCTTTAGTAGATACGCTCAGCAGGAATAATAGATCTAAGAGAACGGCGACAGGAGTTGCAAAGAGCACTCTCGCTAGTGACAAATTATGTTTGCAAAATGATGAGCAAACCCATTGAAAACTGAGAAACCACTTCAGCAGTAAATCGAAGTCTTATTCTTAAGAGTAGTCCTGACTCTACATTTACAGTACATATGTGCTGAGTTTGTTGTTTTAAAGTTCTGTGTTATTTTATATATAGTCAGCCTTTAATATTTACTCTTAATACTTTAAGTTATATGATACAATTTAAAATGTGTATGCTATTTTTATAATAAACTTGTATGCTACAATTTGACATATTATCGAATACTAATACGTGGCCCCATTTTTATTCAAAGGTTTGTAACATTTTCACCAGTTCCTATACAAATTCATAAAACATACAAATCTTATATTAAATTACAAATGAAGCTAGGCATTTGGGCATAAGCTTTTTCGTGTATAATAGCATGTGCTAAAGGTCTAGAAAACACTGAAATTGGGCTATTGCATAAACATATCTTAATAAAAAAAGGGATCTTGTAGCATTAGATATCAGGTATTCACTGTATATTTAACTATTTTAAAAGTAAATTTTAAGTGTTGATATCATTAGATCAAGTTTAATATATGCCATAATTATCCATTAAAATAACCCATTAATTATAGAGACACAGCACTGAGCCATTTTGAATAAGCTCATTTTGTTTTAAAAGCTTATTTTCAATTCTTTCTGACTTTCATTAGTAAGGCTTTCTTTTCTTCACCCTAGGGTTGAGAGTGTGAATAAAGACAAATATATTTAATATAATCTTGTGGTAAAGAAGGTATTCATTGTAAGAAAGAAGGAACTCTAAGCATAGTGGAACTGACATGTATTTATTAACGTTGTACTGCTTGCTAAGAAGGAGCTATCTTCATGTAATTCCTTGAGCAACACGCTAAAGTGATATTACCATGACATCTGATTTTCAATGAGAACATTGTAAAAAGGAACTAGTATTGTAAGAAAATACTAAAATGTTTAAAAACATGTTTTCGTCTTTTCTCATTATTATTAATAAGCTTGAGCATCCTATAAAGTTATATTTAGTGATCTTAAATATTTACCATAACTTTGTTCATAGCTGAATACATAGCTTAAGCAGTTCATTTTATCTTTTGCCTTAGTATTCCATCTTCACGTACTTTCAGTAAAGATTTTTAAAAATATTTTATGAACATTCATCTAAATAGAATCATATTGAAATAGCTAATATCTTACCTTTGTTGAAACAGCTCTCATTCAAATCTTGGGTTTCAAGTACAAATACCTACATCTAACTAATGTAAACTTAATTCTAGTAAAATATCTCTCTCATTTAGATAATTCCTAAAGGGTATTGTAACATTAAATACAGTGAAATACTGCTTTGTAAGTATGAAACAATAATTAAAAGCAGTGTTTGTCTCTACAAGTCACATCTCATTACCAAATCACAAAAATAGATGTTAAAATTCCTCAGCAGGTTTTGAGATTTGAAATCCCCCTCCATTGGCTTCTATAGTTGTGTCATCCTCTTGCTACAAAAACAGACTGGGATGTTTAAATATTGACCGGGTTATGTGTTAGTGCCAATGCTACACTGAGTAGATAGTTTAGAGTGGGAATTTAAAGTTAAATTTGTCCAGGTATATTTTAATTCGTCAACTTGCATTTCCCCAAATTGTCACAAATAATGAAGCAAATTTTAAAACCCCGTCACTCATCTCTTGTGCCTTAGATGCGTGAAATCTGCACCCTTTTCTTCTGCAAGGAAGCACTGTGGTGGGAAAGCGAGGGCCATCAGAAGGTCACGAGGTGTGCCCCTCACCGGCATGACAGGCCTGCCCGCCCAGTGCCACAGCTGAGGGGCTGCAAACCGCACCCCTGCCTCTCCCCATGGCTGTGCAGCAGGCTTGCAGCCAGTCAGCTGACGGGCACCGGGGTGTACTGCAGCACAAAGGCTCTTTGTTACGTTTGTTTGGGAGTGAGGGCTGTGCCACACCTTGAGAAAGCACATTGTGATGATATTATTACACATCAGTAAGTATAAATACACAGTGCCTTGACTAAAACAGTCTCTGCTTTGCCGAGAGAAATCTGCAAATAAAAATGTGGTTTCTGCAAATATACTAACTCATGGCAGAATTTCTTAACCACGGAGACTGACGTATGGAATCTAATTGTCGGTGAACTCGAGGCAGGGTTCTTCACCTCTTTCCCATCAAATGGGTTGTTTCTTCACCACCTCTTCCCCCTACGTAGAATTTCTGAATCACAGAGAATCTCTAGGGATGACCCATTTTACCTTATTTTTCCAAAGAAGTTATAAAAATATCTAGGGAGTCAGAAGTTATTTCCAAAAGCCGCTTTGGAAATCACTCCCTTCAAACATCTGTCACTCAGATCCTGGTCACCCTATGATGCCAGCTGTACAATTTAGATTTTCTGTGAGAAAGAGAATAGTGTGGACAGACCCACAAGGGGATGTCTCCCCCCGCCTTTTCCTTTTTGAAGCACTGCTGATCGCTTGTCAAAGCTTTTACACGATTTGTGCATTTATCTCTAATGTACTAGAAATACTCCTGTATTCTGTCTAATTACACATTTTTTTTGTTGTTTAGAAATAAAAGGAGAAATTCTTTCTAGTAACCTGTAGATGTCTAAGGTATCAAGCACATATCTATATTGTTCAGCGGGGAGGTCAGAGCAGGGCATATAATTGTGTGATGACAGATAGGAGGGGACAGAACCCAATCATCATTTCCTCCACCCTGGCCAACTCCAGCTGGTCTCAACAGACACATTGATGTAGAAACACAATGAAATAGCGCATTCTCTAGCAAATCTTTTTTCCTTCCATTTTTACTTTGTAAAAGAAGTTATTGAAACAATTAGTTGGCAGAGTGGTGTTCACCTTCTCCTGGTAAATTTAGAAAATGGAGCAAATATAGCCTTGGTCAGCAGAATTTGGGCTTGTATAATTCACCTTCTCTCAAGACATGTTTGTAACATTTTCACATTGTTCCCTTTTATAACATGTAGCTGACCTCAAACCCTTCTTAGAGTCTCTGTTTATTCAAAGACTTCAAGTTTACTTGGAGTTTATGTTTCTAGTGTCGTGTTCAGAGGTACAGCGCCTCAATGTGCTGGCTATTACATCACTGTGCTTGGCACAGATAAGACAACCCATTATGACTGTCTTAATTCTTTTTACTAATTTCCCTAAACTAACTTGAATGGTAGGGTATATTTTTACATAATTATGGCGCAAGCGAACATCTTGGGGGAAAAGTACAACCACTACGGTATCAAAGCAGAATAAATATTTGTAGAAAAATTCAGCCATAACTTAATATTTTGGATATGAGCCCTATACAAAATCAAAGTTATTCCTGGGGTTTGGTCCAAAAGGACATGTCTGTGGCACGGCCCTGGAAGGCCAGAGATGATGATGGATCAGAAAAAGGTCAGCTTGAGCTGCAGTGCCAAGAATACTGACAGACCGGACCAAAAAGGCGGAATAGCAGTGCAACCAGAGTTCTGAAAGCGATCGTGCCTTTGCCACATGGCTGGGAGGTTGTACCCCACGTAGCTTTCTTCCTGCTCCCAGCAGCAGAGCTGGTGTTCAGCTGCTTCACGTGTTGGCTTCCCACTGCACCCCCAGCCCCACGCCGTCCATGTGGGCATTTTCAAACCCAGCCCCTAGGGTGCTTCGATATCTGGAGCGGAGGGCTGGTAGTAACTGAAACTTGCTAATTTTATTTATTTTGCTCCTCTGTGAAGCACGGGTCATGGAATATAAAGGGCGGCCAGGCAAGGGTAAGCCCTGGTGGATTGGTTTGTGGTGTTGATCTGAACGATAATTGTAGGAGTCTGTCATGTAGAGCGAAGGCTTGCACGTAGCGCCTTAGGGCTCAACGCAGCGCCTCTCTGCCGTGACTGTGGCCAAATCCTTGTTCCTGGGCCTCAGACCTATTTGGGACATGCTGTGTCAAGGTCACATGAACACATATGCTCTCACCACCTACAGTTGCTCTCTGTACCCTCCAACCTGGCAAAGACGCCATTACCACAATTGGGCTTCCTCCAAAGTGCCAATCACTTAAAGGAGAAGGATTGGATCTTCTGCAGCTGGAGGACGGAGGGCTCCCGCTGCGCTCCAGGCTCAGGGAGGGGCTGTGGTCACGGGCAGGAGTGGAACACACAAATGGGAGGGGATGTGTGTGAGAGCTGGAGTCCCCTAAGCTCAAAACAACTGAAAAGCCATAAGGGATCGGTCACGACTGCCGCACGAGGCCGGGCAGCTATTTCGTGTAAAATTGAGGGAGCCTGGGAAGCAACAGTGAACTGGGGGTCAGAGACCCAACCCAGCGTCTCAGCACTTACATTACTTAACTTTACTGCGTCTTTGGTTTTCATATCTGCAAAACGGGTTATAACATTAAATACCATTGTTTTCATCACTAATATGTAACATTAAAAAATAGAAGTCTTTTTTTTTTGTGGAAAAAAATAGGAGTCTGCAGAAACTCCACAGTAGTGTAAAAAATGAATCTTAATTATCAAGGGATACAAAGTGTCCCATGGGACACTTTGTTAATGAAGTGTCAGGTGGTGTATCCCTGGTGCTTTAGCACTTTGGGAAAGTGAGGGCCCAGCCTCAGGATGGGAACAGTGGGCCTGGATGCTTTAGCAATATCTAAATTCAGTAATTAATTGTAAACTTTTCCTAATGAGGGAGCGTCACAACCTTGCCTAGCCCTGACCCAACTCTTCCAAGATCTGTTTGTACTATGTGGGGATTTGTGAAAATTGGCTAAATGACAGCATAAAGTATATATTCCTCTACTGCTGACTCAATACAGAGCCTATATGCAAAAAATGTTGCCCATGTTGACACCCCTTTGGAAGGCCCTTAATAAAAAGTAACTTTTTTCTCCATCTTTGATCCCTATCCGGCCTCTAGACTAGCTTTCATATCTGTAATTTGGTGGGGAGTTAAAGAAAACTGTCTTCAAGAGCCTTTCCTCCCAGCCGCCTCTCGGGGGTCATGAACTCCAGAATTTCTCCACATCTCTCTGCCCGGGAGTGTGTTTTGCCGTGTATAATGCACACCCAGCGGTTTTAGCACTGCCCTTGTGTAATGCTCATCCTTATTTTTCCCTAAAACATTTGGGAAAAAAAAGTGTGCATTATACCTGGCAAAATATGGTATTTCCCAGCCAGGAGGACAGCTTCCTTGGTGAGAGCCACCCCCGCCCCCCGCCCCAACCCCACTCCACATCCATCAAATGCAGGGTCTGGCATTGACAGGGACCACAAAGCTGTATTTTGTTTCTGTTATCACAGCTTCGGTGATTGTGAGCCATCTCTAGCAGTCCACCGTTTCTCTCTTCATTCGATTGCTTTCATCACAAAAGCAACAAGGATCAGTGGGGGACCTTACTGTCCCTCCCTAATCTAGCAAAATGTAATTTCAGTTTTTTAGACCTCTGCCACCCCCTTGGACTTACAGAAGTCAGCCATTCAGCAGGAGGATGTTCCTTTGGGATCCAGGGAGGTTCTGCAGCATTTCACAACTGTAATTTGTCACCTGTGTAGTAACTTTTTCTGCTAAACTGTAAGTGCCTTGAGGGCCGAGACTCATTAACTGGATGAAACTGCCAAAGCCAGCCCCTGACTGTTACCTGCCAACCCGCTTAACCCTTCCTCTGCTGACGCCCCTCTGCTCCTCCCTCCTGCCCCGTCCTCCAGCACAGAAGGCCCCTGGGCCTCAGCGCCTTTGCACTTGGTCCTTCCCTGCCCTGCAAGACTCTCTCTAGACACCTACACAGCATTGCATATTTCCCTTGCCTGCTGTATTTTTTCCCCTCAGAATTTAACAGTATCTGACCCACTGTACATTTTGCATATTTTCTTGTTTTGGAGTGTCTGCCCTATTAATTCCAAAATTGGAAGGATTTTTGTCTGTTAAATGGTATGTCCTTAGCATCTAGAACAACACCTAGAACACAGTAGCCCCTAATAAATAATTGGATACATGAATAAGTGACAATCTGTCTAAACTAAAGCACCCATTTAGCCAGCTGGGATGAATATTGAGTGCAGAATCTCCCAGGAATCCAAGGAATCACTACTTCCAGCACAAGTGAGGCTCCAGGCCAGACACCCAAACATGTTAGGGATCCCTTGGGCAATCTCAAGCCACAGCAGGATAGTTAATGCATAAAATATGCTGAACTGACTGAACTGGCACGGTGGCCCCTAGACATGTGAATGCTATCCTAAGACTTCGGTTCAGTAATGACTTGAGCTCCTTAAAACCCTGTCATGAAATTTTTGGAAGTTTATTTCAAAAGTACATTTTCAGCACATTCAATCTTTTGGAAATAGAAGCTTCTTTTCCCATGGAATTCTATTATGTTCTGTCCTCAGTTTATTAAGCACCAAAGTAGGGTTTTTAGGAATATATTTTGGCACCTAAAAACATGGGAAGCTTCCTTCTTGTCCTCTGTGCCTGTGGATTGGTCCAGTGGGGCTGAGAACTCTGTCGTTGTTTCGGTGGGTCAAGCCCTTTCTGCTCCCCTCCCTCCATTATTTGATTTTTGGATTTAAAACAAATTTGGCAACTAAAAACCACCAAGTCCAGAAAGCAAAAATGTAACCTACAATTAGGCTCTTAGAAGACAAGGAATACACAAGATGCTTTCTGCAAAGCGGGAGACAGGAGAATTTCACCCCATGGAGGAGACAGGGTTTCCGGATGTCAGAATGTGTGGACCTGTAGTTTCTAGCTTGAGAGAGAATTCACGCAGCACAGTTCACACATTATGCAGCTCTGCTGGGAAATACTTCAGTGTGTTAATAGTCTCCATTTTTTTTTGGAGGAATTAAACTTTTTAGTAGATGAGCATCAAGTTAGTAATATATTATAGTTTCTCATTAAAATTTTCTAAAAACCACACACACAGCTTATTTCTCAAAACATTTATACCACTATTTGCAAACTCACACAAATTTACAGGTGATGAATCTTCAGTATGTAACTTGATCCATTCAAAATTTGTGCGATATGGTATATTTCTATTAAGCAACATGAGCAACAATTGCAAAATCACGTTTAACATAGACATTTTAATGTGTTTTTTTTATTCCTGAGGTGCTAATTAGGCCCCTTAAAAAATACTCTTGATATTTGCATCTACTGTCATTAAAATCACTCTACAAAAATTCTCCTGATAAAGAAGGGGGATTTCCTTTTTGCCACCACACCATACTTTGCTTTAATCAAATCAAATGAGTTTGGTATCTGCAGGTAAAGGCTTAAAGCTATTGACACTTAATTAGGGCTAACCAACATATTGAACAATACATCAAATGAGGCTTCAGCCTGGGGACAAAAAGGCTCCGATCCAGCTAGCAGGAGAAAACAAACACAGGATGTGGGAGGACAATAGCAACAATGGAGTCATTAACAGTCATTATTAGATAACTGACTTCTCTGTTAGTAATGGGGATTTACAAGGCTTTAGTTTGAGAAAAGCCTCTTAACACCCTGCATTTCCAAAGAATTCTCCCCATGCCTGGAGTCAACGTAGTAGTAACTTTAGGTCAACTTTGATTCCTTGAAATAAATTCTTTTTAACATATCTTTTCCTCTTGCAGTTCCTCAACTTCCTCCTGCTCTGTTCTTTCTCCCAAGAGAGAAGAATCACTATGGCTTTTTGGTTTTGTTTGCTTTGGGAGGCTTTTTGAGGTACACTTTTTTGTACATTAACCAAGAACTCTAAAAGAGTTCTTTAACAACAACATAAAAAAATTGTATTTTTGACTAGATGAATGGCAGAAATTCCTGTTCGTGATTTAGAAACTCTTTAAAGCCAGAATAAGTATATTGTCAAAAAACAACAGCTCGCATTCATCTTGCCAATTAAATGAATAACTGAGAAATTCCCAAACACGTTTTCTAGGAATGACCTGTTCCTCAAATGTGAAACTCACCGTCTACATGTAAGGCCTCCTGGACTGACTTTTCCTTTTTTCTTATCTGAGGTTATAGATCTCGGGAGAGCAGGGGAGGGTTACAAGGTCAAAGTCTTTTCCTCCCTAGAACTTGCTGCTTGCTGGGAGCGGGTTGCCTGGAAAATAGATGCTTTAGAGAAGAGGTTGGGGTCAGGGTTTTAATTCTGTTAAGCAACAGCTGGTTTGAGTTTCTTTCCACTTCTATCTCCCGCTCCCTTCCTCGCAAATCCATGGAGAGCAAAGAATTTGTTCAGAAGGAACCGGCAACATAAAAATACACCTTTTGTTACTGGGGTGCTGTGCGTATGTCATCTATATTGCAAAGTGAATGTTAAGCACTGGATTTTATAAAATGAACTATATAGCAAATATCACCAGACCTTTCATTAGAAGACTCTTTTAAAATGTAGAACGTGGACCTGGAAAATTCTTTTAATAATATTTTTGAACTAAAACTTTGAAGGGAAATAAGTATAATAAAGGCCTCTGGGGTATTTGACTTCAGAGAGAAGAGTTATGACTGAAATATTAAAGCATGTCAAGTATGTGTTACTTGTTTCTGGACTTGAGACCTTGTCTGTCTCCAAAGTTAGTGTGCTTTCATTTGTTCAACAAATGTTTGTTGAGTTCTGCTTTGCTGAGTTGTGTGAGATCAGTTCTTCCCACAGTTGTGCAAGCTCGGGGCTGGAGACCCCGAGGGAAGATATGGGGTGCTCATGTGCTAACAGGTGCATGAATAGAAACTTGGTCCAATACAGCTTTAGCCCACAATTACAGCCTCCTCTTCTAAACAATTTATACGCATGGTTCAGGATTTAAAAATCCGGTCTGTTCAAATAACATTATTCTATAATAAACTCATAAACCCAATGCTTAAAATGAATGTGTAATAAGAGTGAAACGGTGATGAAAATGGGGTAAAACAGTAAAAACATAAATAAAAAACACTGCATGGTTCGATTGTTTTTATTTAGGTGGTGAAGTCTCCCATGCTGTTTCCCTCCAACACACGCATGCGCGTGCACACACACAGAGAGAGAAAGAATAGAACTCACATCTCTCAAATCAATGGCAAACCAGTAACAGATTTTTTTGTCTGGGCTCTTCAGCACACTGGCCTCAGGCTGTGTTGGTGTGTGGCTCGACAGCAATCAGAGGTCATAATTTCATTGGCAGTTAGCATCAGGTTTAATTTTTCTAGCATGTTACATTTACCAAAATGTCTGGTTTCAGTTATGTGTAGGCATTGACTGAATCAGCTTTGAGCAGCATGATGTCTTCAGGTACCTGAGGTTTATGGAACACATATGCTAATTGTTTTCAATCACTTTCCTTTCTAAACGCAAAAGTCTGTTTTCTGAAGCTGAATAACAGTAGTCTTTAATGACATTGCTGGTTCCTTATATTAAAAGAGGACCTGAAGGAGATAAAAATGTCAATTTAACAAGACTGCCACCTACTGATTGACATAGTTGGAAAACAGTCCAATTAAAATTTTTGGGGAGGTTAGTAGCTCTCTGTGGTTTAAAAAGAAATGTAAATGCCTTTTGAAAAATGACATGTAGCATTTTGATTGCATTTTAGGAATGTGACCAAGTTCATATAGATGATGTCTCTTCAGATGATAATGGCCAAGACCTCAGGTGAGCCCGTAGGAATGTGAAGAGATTGACTCCATTTTATGGTTTAATTGCTCAGCTAATTAAGATGAACTTTCTTTGGTTAACTTTGGGCTTTTCTTGCGTCTAAATAGCACATATAACTTTGGAACAGATGGCTTTCCTGCTGCAGCCACCAGCGCTAATTTATGCTTGGCAACCGGTGTGCGTGGCGGTGTAGACTGGATGAGAAAGTTGGCTTTCCGCTACAGACGAGTAAAAGAGATCTACAATACCTACAAAAATAATGTCGGAGGCAAGTGACTGTCACCAATATCTCACTGGGTTAGTTAAGACGGCCTAGATGAAATTCTCAAAGTACCACACACTTTTGTGTCATGCTTTTTTTTTTTTGATATAACTATTTTTAGAGCAGTTTTGTCTGACCAGTGATTATTCCGCTGTGATTTACTGAGAGGAATATTAGACTAGAGCCAGCTGGCCTGGCACGTCTGGTCTAGTCCTGGCTCCATAACTTAACAGGAGGCGTGTGACCTGGAGTAAATTTCTTGACCTCTCTGACATTCAGTTGTCCTTCCAATGAAGTGGGGTTAACAGCCCTTGCCCAAATGACTTGAGATGGCTTGTAAAAAGCTGCTTCTACTGAGTAGATGCTTGTATTAGCACAAAAGGGAATATATTAGCTTAATAATGAAAATTTAGGGAAGGTGTTTGCTTCCAGCACAGCTAAATCCAAGCACCCAAAGGATGCCATCAGGAGTCTCCTGCCTGACTTTTCTTTAGGAGTCACTCTAGGTCAGTCCCTCCTAAAAAGAGGCAGAGATGACCACCGGCACATCCAGGTTTATATGCAACCGGTTTAGTGCCTCCACTGGGTGGAGAAATATCTTCCCAGTGGATTCAACAAAAATTCTAAGACTGACTTTTACTGGCCCAGCCATGGGCATACTCCTACCCCCAGAGCTAGAGGGTAGGGTTGGCTCTGTCCAAACTACATGCTTATAGAAATAGCTGCGAGTAGGTCCCCCACCCAAAAAAGAAGAGATAACTTCTATAACCAGAAGCAAAGGTATTAGGAGTGCAAACGCAATAGATGTTTCCTACAGTACTAAAGATTTGTCAAATGAATGCTAATATATGAAAAATTACTTGGTATACTACAAGGCTTAAGGGTCATAGTAGTAGCAGCATTAAATATTTATTATGTATAAAGTTTGATGCACACATTGGTAAGGGGGTAGTTCATGTGCTTTTAAATCCGCAGGTCTGCTTGGCCCGGCCAAGAGGGAAGCCTGGCTGCAGCTGAGGGCTGAGATCGAAGCCCTGACGGACTCCTGGCTGACACTGGCCCTGAAAGCGCTCACACTCATTCACTCCCGGTGAGCTCTCCCCAGGTCACTTTGGGGTGTCTTTGCCGAAAAAATGAGCTGTGCTCATGCTGATTCATTCTGGAGATTTATCTTTCAAGTCTTTCTGTTTTCTCTCTGTTCTCATAGGACGAACTGTGTGAATATTTTAGTAACAACGACTCAGCTTATCCCAGCACTGGCGAAAGTCCTGCTCTATGGATTAGGAATTGTATTTCCAATAGAAAATATTTACAGTGCAACTAAAATAGGTGAGCTGCATTTTGTTTTACAACTGACTCTTCTGCTCCAGGCTAGTAAAAATGAAAGGCATTAAATGAGGTTTTTGTTTCAAATGCTAGATGCCAGAAAACTAGAAGAATAATTTAACTAATTTTGTTGTCAAAATTGACTTTAGACATGAAGAGAAATATACCGTAAATCATAGTCCATGTAACTTTCTTCAGAAATTTTCACTTTACTGGCTAGCGTTAAGACCTATACATTTTAGTTATAGTCAATTTAGCATCGGTTCTAGATTATCTTATTTTTTAGGCAACATCAAGAAAAATATAAGCTGAAATTCCAATAGTAGTATAGAGATATACAAAGTAAAAATGAAACAGCTCTCATGACAGCTTTCTTTAAGTTATTATTGCTGGAACTATTTTTTGCTTTATTTTCATTCAAAATGTGTAAAGCATTGCATTTCCATTTTTGTTATGGGGATACAAAACAATTAAGTTCTTGCAAAAAGGAAACATAGCTGGAAAAAGGAGACTAATTGAAATTTAGCTAGAATATAAACCAAGACATAATAAAAGTGGGATAAAAAGAAGATATGGCTCTTGTTCTTAGAGAGTTCACTGTTCAACAGGGAAAGCAGACAGCTAAATAATCATGATACAGTGATAAAAATATGTGAATGAGCATTTATCAAGTATTTATTAGATGCTGAAAACTACTAGGTATTTTACATATTAAAATCAATTCTTCACAACCTTTCCATTTTATAAATGAGGAAACTAACGCTTAGACACTTAAGTAAATGGTTCGTGTTAATAGCTAGTAAAAATAAGGGACAAATAAGATCTCTGATTCCATGGTCCAGACACTTTCCACACCCTGTGGGGTCTGTACCACTAAGTGCCTGAACCCTGAACATGCACTTCATTGAGGAAGTATTCACTTCCATCCAGGAGGAGGCAAAGGGCAACTGTCAGTGAAAACTAAAGGGAAGAAATTACATCTAAGCTGGGTATAGAAGGATAAATACGAGCTGGGTAAAGGGTAAATACAAGTTTACTAGGCAGACAGGCTTGTGAGAACAAAAGGACAGAGAAATTAATAAAACATGTTCACCTCTGAGGGACTTGTGAGTGGTCCTGGTTGACTAGTGTGCACCCTTCATGAAAAGCCAAACCTGGAAAGGTAGACTTGGGTCTAGACATAAGTGGCCTTGTATGTCACCCTGATGAGACAAATGCTATTTTAGTGAGTCCTGGCGGGCAGGGAGGAGATGTATCTTGGTAGGTAGAAAAGAGGTTGTCTTTAGCTACTCACCTCTAAAGAGAAAGGGGCAAAAATGGAATCCCTGTATGTCTAACTTTCCTTCTGACTATATTTTTATACTTCTCCTTCAAAGCACTTACTGATGGCTAAAAAATTGCTCATGTAGTTATTTATTCATAGTCTGACATCACCAGATAGCTGAATCCGTCTGCGTCATTCATCATTATAGCTATTGTGCCCAGCACATAGGAGGTGCTTAGTGAATAAAATGTATGACTAAATGGTTGTTTATTCTGAAGAAGGCTGACACAGAGGTTTCTTTTGGGTAACTGAGTCAGTAGTGATGCTTTTAACTGATCAGGAAATCAGGTTTGATTGGAAGAGAAGGGTTTGGAGCTTATCCATGTTGAGTTTGAAGAGCCTATGTGATAGCCAGAGATAGCTCTTGAAGTTGGAAGTAGCTGGATTAGCAGAATGATCGATGCTTCTTGGAAAGGGCCAAGAAGAGAATGCTGGAGAATTCTTATAAAAAGAAAGGGATATGCCAAATAGAATTCCTAGTAATCCAATAAAACTGAGTTTGTATATGTTCTCATATTCCATAAAAATAGCCATCAGTTTACATTGTCAGGTGTTTATCCTCCTTATATCAATAAAGAGGAGTTATATTGTGTTTTGTAAACAGGGGTCCAAGGTAAAGGTTTCTGAGCATATAAGAGGCAAAACAAATTCCTAAGTACATGGGACCAAAGGGGTATTGCCTTACTTCCCAGAAGGAAAGAACAAGTAGTAGATTACATGTCATGCATGGTGAACTTTAATCCCAAATAATTTGAAAATGTTAGGATGATAGGAAGTTATAATAACAACCAAGTTATTCTAATTTTTTTCAGCACAGAATAAAAATTAGAATTTAAAAAATGTGGTAGAAATCTCAAAATCCATGTGTTGGGTCACTCTTCTATGATATTTTTAATAAGTAGAGATTGAAATTCCTATAGTTAGTGCTAATTTTCCCATAACGTGAGATATAACACGAGGATCAATGAAGAAAACCTAGCAATTTTCCTTATAGACCAATGGCAAAGTCATAGGAGGAGACTCATGGATCTCCTGTAGCAGAGCAGGTTTGTTCTTTCAGACAAAATGCATTGATCAAAATTAGAACTTCAGTTATGTCCTCAAATTAACTTGTAATAGTCAGCTTCAATTATTTTAATCTTTATTGTGCACAATGTCTACATGACCCAAAATTCACAACGAAGCCTATAAGAGATAGCATATAGGTGAGAATTGTTTTGTTCACTACAGCTTCACCTTTAAAAACAAAAAAAAACAAAAAACAACATTGAGTTTACCTCTCCATTTTCCATGAAAAGGATACTTTATTTAAAAAAATAATAATAATAACAACAACAAACCTGTCAACATTTCCCTCTGATGAGGAAAAGATAGTTCCAGGGCATTCAAGCTTTGGGTTGTGTATTTTTTGCAGTGAAAACTGTATTTGTATTAGTTTCTTAAAGTGATTTAACATTTCCCAGTTTAGTGGGCTACTAAAGAAGCATTGAAATGACATCCTTTGAATAAGGCTGGCCCTGTTTCTTTCTGTCAGATGCAAACTAGAGATTTTAGTGCAAAATACAAATATAAAGCAGACATTTGTTTAAGCAAACAAGCAATTTGTTCGTGTGTATATCTGATCCTTATTTGAAAGAGATGCAGCCCTCGCTCAGCCATTCACATTTGAAAACTATAAACTGTCCCATTGTCCATTAAAATGACCCCATTGGCAGCACAGGACTTGGAGCACCGACTTCTTCTCTAAGAAGCAACAATGGCTGCATTAAGAGCAGGGGGTGCTGACAGCATAGCCGCCATGGAGGCCCAAATCGAGTCTTGACATGGGAAAGATAATAGATAGATAAAGATATTCTGTTACCTTTACCTGTTTCTTCTCTAGGAAAGGGCTTTATTGAACATTAGATGTCTGGGTAAGGCAAGCATGATCTCCCCGAAGTGCCCCAAATTACCTGACATTTATTTCAGAGACAGCTTTATGAGAATATCTCAAGCAAACACGTTAGGTTTCGG
The DNA here is from genome assembly GCA_004026545.1 of Mormoops blainvillei. NCBI lineage: Eukaryota > Metazoa > Chordata > Mammalia > Chiroptera > Mormoopidae > Mormoops > Mormoops blainvillei. The sequence goes on along the minus strand of PVJD01001006.1, from coordinate 203,001 downwards.
GAGTCTTTAATTCAAATAAAATCCCAACCCGAAAATGAAGGGATGAACTCATTCCAGTGTTTGATTTCTCCATTTTTTTCTTCCTCCTCAATAGCCTTTGGATCAGACATGATTTTCAGAATTTGATATATCATGAAACATTTTTAAAATCAAGTGAAAATTTGTTGCCAGAATTACATGCCTTTGTTTAGTCTTAGCTTGTAGGAAAAATAAAGTAGTACTGCAAAAGAGTACTTTTTCCCTCAGATGCTGAACTGTGATTGACTAAACCTGCTTTGTAATAGACGAGTCCTTGGGAAAAGAGTACTAAAACGGTCAATTTCAAGGGATGGGACACCACATAGGTAATTAATTTACAATTTTTAATTTATTGTGCTCTTCCACGTGCTACCCAAATGGCATGTAAAAGCTCTCTTCTAGTTTGCACAAGTAGGTGAGAGTTGAATCAGAAGCATGAAGAAAGCATTTTAAATAAAAAGTTCAAGATCTATAGCACTGAGTTATCCATGCTTGACATTTTTTATGATTTATTTTTGTTCGTTAGGAAAGGAAAGCTGTTTTGAGAGGATAATTCAAAGGTTTGGAAGAAAAGTGGTGTACGTCGTTATAGGCGATGGTGTGGAAGAGGAACAGGGAGCAAAAAAGGTGAGTGTTCCCAGATGGCACCTCCTCCGCCATTTAATTTTTCTTGGTCCCTCAAAATGCTCATAACCGGATCATTTACACAAGTTCTCTGCCTCTGAAACTACCTATGAACGTGCTCAGAACCGTTAGCATGGAAAGGGGGCAGTGCAGATTAAACATGAAATGGTCTTTTTTTGAAGAGGGCTGCACACAAGCCCAAGGGTCAGAGATGGTTGGTTTTCATAGAATGTGGACTTTGATTTGTTGACGGGGGCGGAAAAGAAGGTACAGTGCTGAGCCGTCGTCCAGAACACAGCCAACCCACGTGCGGGCCAGGTCTGCATGCCCCTTTCTGCACCCATGGCAGACACTGCCAGGTGATTAAAACCCTGTTACCTCAGCCGGGATGCAACCTAAGAACCTTCCAAACACCACTTCAGAAAGGCTCTACTAGGTAGCTGAGCTGGCTTGCAAAACTATTTGCTGCCATAGAATGCAGGCCTTCTTTTTATCATGAAGTCACCGCCTTAAGTTTCTTGAGACCTGGGAAAGGGAGCTTGACTCTCAGTTTCTCCATGGTCTTTTTATCCTTCTACATCCCTTCAAGTGTAATTCTGTCATTTCCCATAGCAAAAGGAGGAGGGGACCACATTCCAGAGCCTGGCCCTCAGGGTCTTTACAATCTAGTAACAACCTACCTTTCCAGTAAGCATGCAGCCAGGGGCTTGTTTTGTCATGGACTGTTGACGTCCGCTCCGTCATCTTTGTTCTGTTTGCCAGTACTTCCAGGACTTTCGCCAGCAATTTCTTCTAATTCTGCAGTTTTTATCATTTAAAAAACAAAAAACAAAACACTTCAGAGAGAAAATATTAGAAATACCTTTGTTTATAGAATAATGTCATTCTTTTAAATAAAGATCTCTTGCAGGCTTTTCCGTGAGCACTCCTTTGTTCCTTAACAGACTGTGCAGAGAACATGCAGGCAGCCATCTAATTGCGGGTATCTTTCTTTGACGTGGCTTTTGTTGTCAAAATCTTCCAGGATTTCTTTTTTACCATACATTTTTTTATTTTCCTAATACAACACACCTTGAGTGAAAACAATTATGCCTATGTATGATTTCTTTTAAATCAAAATGTAAGCAATAATCTCCTGCTCAATGAAAGCAGTTTTCCTTTCTAGAGTAAAAGTGGCCTCGTTTTGTAACTCCACAACTAAATTTACTTTTTGAGGAACTACTTAAAATCAAGCTCTTGTAAATAAAACCAGGGGGTATTTAGCAAGCAACCATTATTCTACATAATCACAAAGGCTTCCTCAAAAAAGTCCCTTTTAAATGTGCACTACCATGCTTTCTAAAATCCAAGATGAAGCTGAGAGCCTAATGCTTCATCCTAACCTTACGTAGTTTTTTAAATGAGACAGGGATTACTAACACCGAGAACATGAATTTTATTATCCTAAAGCCACTCATTCATTTAGTACTTAATGAACACCTACTATATGCCAGATATTTTTTAATGCACTGACTTTACTTTTTAATTTTATTAAATTATAATTGATATGCAACATTATATGAGTTTCAAGTGTATAACATAGTGATTCAACATATCTATACCTTATGAAATGGTCATATTGTGATAAGTCTAGCGTCTGTTACCAAAGCTATTACAATACTATTCACTGTATTCCCTATGCTGTGCAGTATACCACATGACTTATTTATCTTATAACTAGAAGTTTATACTTCTTACTGCCTTTCATTTTTTTCACCCATCTCCTCATCCTCAGCGTCCCTGGAATCTATCTGTTTGTTCTCTGTATCTATGAGTTGGTTTCTGTTTTGTTTTATTTGTTCTTTTGTTTTGGTTTTTTAGACTTTACATATAAGTGAAATCATACAGTATTTGTCCTTCGTTTGACTTATTTCACTTAACATAATACCCTCTAGGTCCACCATGTTGACGCAAATAGAAAGGCTTTGCTTTTCTTTTTTATGGCTGAGTAATATTCCTGTGCGTGTGTGTGTACATACCACATATTCTTTATCCATTCATCTATGATGGACACTTAGGTTCCTTCCATATCTTGACTATTGTGAATAATGGTGCAATGAACATAGGGATGGGAATATCTTTCAAATTAGTGTTTTCATTTTCTTTGGATAGATAACCAGCAGTAAGTTGCTGGATTTTATGGTAGTTCTATTTATGGTATATTTTTTGGAGGAAACTTCAGACTGTTTTCCATAGTGGCTATACCAGTTAGCAATCGCACCAGCAATGCACAAGGGTCCCCTTTTTCCAGCATTCTCACCAACACTTGTTATTTGGTTATTTGTTGTCTTTTTGATAATAGACAATCTGACAGGTATAAAGTGGTATCTCATTTGGTTTTGACTTGCATTTCCCTGATGATGAGTAATGTTAACCATCTTTCCGTGTGTCTGTTAGCTTCCTGTATGTCTTACACAAAAAATGTCTTTTCAAGTTGTCTGCCCATTTTTTTAATGAGATTTTTTTTTGATGTTGAGTTATATGAGTTTTTTAAATATTTTGGATATCAGCTCCTTATCAGACATGTCATTTGTAAATATCTTCTCCCAGTCAGTGGGTTGTCATTTTGTTTTATGGGTGATTTCCTTCACTGTGCTTAAGCTTTTTAGTATGTTTTCTTCTAGGGGTATAATGGTTTCTGGTATAACATTTAATTCTCAAATCCATTTTGAGTTTATTTTTGTATATAGGGTAAGAAAGTGGCCCCATTGCATTTTTTTGCATGTAGCTGTCCAGTTTTCCCAGCAGTATTTATTGAAGAGATGTCTTTTCTTCATTGTATGTTCTTGCTTCCTCTGTTGTAGATTAATTCACCACATAAGTAAGCATAGGTTTATTTCTGGGCTCTATTCTGTTCCATTGATTTATGTGTCTGTTTTTGTACCAGTGTCATACTGTTTAGATTATTATAGCTTTCTAGTATAGTTCGATATCAGGTAGTGTGATGCCTTCAACTTTGTTCTTTTTCAAAATTGTTTTGGCTCTTCAGAGTCTTCTGTGGTTCCATATAAATTTTGAGATTATTTATTCTAGTTCTGTAAAAAATGCCACTGATATTTTGATAAGGATTGCATCGAATCTTTAGATTGATTTTGGTAGTATGGACATTTTAATAGTATTAATTTTTCTAATCCATGAGCACAATATTTTCTTCCATTTATATATATTAATCTTCAGTTTCTTTGCATCAGTGTCTTAAAATTTTCATCAGGGGTCCCCAACCCCTGAGCTGCAGACGATTATTCGTCCAAGGCCTGTTAGGAATTGGGCCAGAAGCAAAGCTTGCCTGAGCTCCGCCTCCTGTCTCCCCCTGATCCACAGTGGGGGAGTGAAGCTCAGCTGAGCTCTGCCTCCCTTTCCCCCTTCCACAAAACCAGGTGCCAAAAAGGTTGGGGATCACTGGTTTTCACAGGAGAGGTCTTTCACTTCCTCGGCTAAATTTATTCCTAGGTGCTTTTTTCATGCAATTATAAATGGAATTATTTTACAATTTCTCTTTCTGATAGTTCATTCTTAATGTATAGAAATACAACAGATTTTGTATATAAATTTTGTATCCTGTAACTTCACTGAATTCATTTATTCTAACAGTTTATAGAGTCTTTAGAGTTTTCAATACATAGTGTCATGTTATCTACAAATGAGAAGTTTTACTTCCTCTTTCCAATTGAGATGTCTGTTATCTCTTTTTTTTTCTCTGATTGCTAGGGCTAGGACTTCCAATACTATGTTGAATGAAAGTGGCAAGGGTGAGCATCTTTGTCTTGCTTATGATCTTACAGGGAAGGCTTTTAGCTTTTCACTGTTGAGTATAATGTTAGCTGTGGACTTGTCTAATATGACCTTTATTATGTTGAGGTATGTTCCCTCTGTACCCACCTTGCTAGAGTTTTTATCATAAATGGTTGTTGAATTTTGTCAACTGCTTTCTTTTGCATCTATTGATATCATATAATTTTTATCCTTCATTTTGTTGATGTGGTGTACCACACTGATTGATCTGTGGATATGGATCCATCCTTGTACCCCCGGAATAAAAATTCCTTTTTCTGATGTTTTGTTAAGGAATTTTTGCATCTGTGGTCATCAGGGATATTGGCCTGTAATTTTCTTGTTTTGTACTGTCTCTCTGGTTTTGGTATTAGGGTAAAACTGGCTTCACTGAATGAGTTTGGAAGTCTTCTTTCTCTTCAATTTTTGGAATAGTTTAAGAATAGGTATTAATTCTTCTTTAAATGTTTGGTAGAATTTTTCTCTGAGGCTATCTGGTTGTGGACTTTTGTTGGGAATGTTTTGATTACTGATTCATTTTGTTACTGGTAATTTGTTCATATCTTCTATTTCTACATGATTCATCTTGGTAGATTGTATTTTTCTAGGAGTTTATCCATTTCTTCCACATTGTCTACTTTGTTGGCATATAATTGTTTGCAGTATTCTCTTATGCTATTGTGTATTTCTGTGGTGTCTGTTGTAATTTCTTTCATTTCTGATTTTATTTATTTGGGCTCTCTCTTTTTCTTGATGACTCTGGCTAACAGCTTATCAATTTTGTTTATTGCTTTAAAAACCAGCCCTAGGTTTCACTGATATTTTTACTTTTCTTTTTAGTCTTTATTTCCACTCTGATCTTTATTTCTTTCCATCTATTAACTTGGCATTTGTTTGTTCTTTTTCTAGATCCATTAGGTGTCAGCCTTGTTTATTTGAGATTTTTCTTGTTTCTTGAGGTAGGCCTCGATTGCTATAAACTTCCCCCTTAGAAATGTTTCTGCTGCATCTCACGAATTTTAAAATATTTCCATTTTTATTTATCTAGAGGTAATTTTCCTTTTATTTGCTTTCTTCATTGAACATTTTTCAGTGGCATGTTTAGCCTCCACATTTGTATTTTTTCCAGTCTTCTTTTTGTAATCAATTTCTAGTTTCATACTATTATGGTTGAAAGATGCTTGATATGATTTCAGTCTTCTGAATTTATTGAGACTTGTTTTGTGGCCTAACATGACTTACCCTGAAGAATGTTCTATGTGTAATTGAAAAGAATGTGTATTCTTCTATTTGGATGCGGTGTTGTGTATACATCTCTTAATTCTATCTTGTCTAATGTGTCATTTAAGGCCATGCTTCCTTGTTGATATTCCGTCTGAATGATTTAATCCATCGAAGAAAGTGAAATGTTACAGTCCCTTACTATTATTATAATACTTTCAATCTCTCCCTCTATGTCAATTAGTATTTGCTTTATGTATATAGGTGTTCCTATGATGGGTGCATAGATGTTTGTGTCCTCTAGTTGGAGTAATCCCTTTATCATTAATACCCTATTTTGTTTCTTGTTATAGTCTTTGTTTTAAATTTTGTCTTATGTAAATATTGCTGCCCCAGCTTTCTTTTTGTTTCCATTTCCATGATAGATATTTTTCCATCTCTCTACTTTCAGTTTGTATGTGTCTTTGAATCTAAGTGAGTCTCTCGTAGGTAGCATAGATATTGGTCTTGTTTTTTAAATCCATTTAGCCATCCTATGTCTTTTGATTGAAGTGTATAGTCCATTTTTTTTGTTTTTATTTTTTTATTGTTGTTCAACTACAGTGGTCTCCATTTTTCCCCCACTACTCTCCCCAACCTCCCACTCTCAATCCTATCCACCTTTGGCTTTGTCCATGGGTCCTTTATACTTGTCCCTTGATGATCCTTCCCTTCTTTCCCCTGTTATCTCCTTCACCCCTCTGGTTACTGTCAGTTTGTTCTTTATTTCAATGTTGCTGGTTATATTTTTCTTGCTTATTTTTTTGATTAGCTTCCATTTATAGGTGAGATCATATGATATTTGTTTTTCATGTAAATGTAGTCCATTTACATTTAAAGTAATTATTGATAGGTGTGTACTTATTTCTATTTTGTTGTTTTCTGGTTGTTTTTGTAGTTCTTTTCATCATCTCTTGTTCTCTTCCCATGTGATTTGATGAGTTTCTTTAATGTTATGTTTATATGCTTTTCTTTGTGTGTGCGTATCTGTTATAGGTTTTTGTTTTATGGTCACCATGAGATTTATACAGGGTCCAGCACAAATATCGCCCCTTTTTTATTACAAAATCATAAGTATGTAATTCTGTAACATAACAATGTCACAGTTGAGCACCCCATATGACATTTTAGGTGAAATGTTCAAGTTAAAGCTATACATTATTACACCCATATTATTACCGTACCAACCACACTCAAGCAGGTGTTACTTCTGCCAGACCCTGTATGTAACAACCTATGTAAATAAGTCTATTTTAAGTTAAAGGTTACAAGTTTGAACACATTATATAAGCACTGTATATGTATTTCCCTTCCTCATTTTTGTATTTTACATCTTTGTGTATGTGTGAATATCTCTTAACAATTGTTGTTATGATTTTACTACTTTTGTCTTTTAACCTTCATACACAGCTTGACTCACTGCCTTTACCAGTAAGATTGTTTCTTATATTTTATTTCTAGTTTTGGCCTTTCCTTTTCTGCTTTAAGAAGTCCCATTAACATTTCATGTACTGCCAGTACAGTAGTGATAAACTCTTTTGCTTGTCTGGGAAACTCTCTCTCTCCTTCAATTCTGAATTATAACCTTGCCAGGTATTCTTTTATGTCGATTTTTCTCTTGATCACTTTGAATATATCATTCTACTCCCTCTGGCCTGTGAAGTTTCTGCTGAAAAAAGAGCTTATAGTATTATGGCTGTTCCCTTGTACATGACTTGTTTTTCTCTTGCTGTTTTTAAGATTTTGCTTTAGTTTTTTTTGTTGTTGTTGTTCTTTCTTTTCTTCTATTGAATTTATTGGGATGCCATTGGTTAATAAAATGACATAGGTTTCAAGTATACAGTTCTACAGTACATCATCTGTATATTGTATTGTGTATTTACTACCCCAAACATGTCTCCTTCCATCCACCATTTATCCTCCCTTTATTTTCTTGCACCTCCTGCCACATCCCTTTCCTCTGGCAATCACTATACTCTTGTCTGTTTTACTTTTATTTATGTGAGACACAGAAATTACTATCATTGAGTACAATGAATTTTATTATTCCAAAACTATTATATTAATTTAGTACTTAATGAGTATATACTACATGCCAGATCTTGAAGTGGATTTCCTTTCATTTTTTGAAAACTCATTCTGCCCAGAGGTAAAGCAGATATAAAAACAATGGAAGAGCAATGTTATGCAATAAGTTTCACACTGAGTTTTAGAATAATACGTCTCCCAAGATCCCTTTATTTACAATTTGGGAAGTAATTTTACCTCCATATGCAAATTTTCTAGAGATGATATATGTATATGAAAGCACACATATGTTCATTTTTTTTATACAAATGGTCACGATACACTTTTTTCCATGTACCTGTTTTTTTCACTTAGCAATAAATCCTGGTGGTCATTCCCTATAGGTACGTGGAGCTCTGCACCTCTAACTCTTGGCTGCATCAGTATTCCGTTATGTCAATGTGCTATAATTTAATGAGTCCCCTGTGGCTGAACATTTAGGTGGTTTCTGGCATTTACTGTTAACAAACAGTTCCTCAGAGAACAGTCTTCATGCAGTTTGTTCATGGGCAAGAGTCTCTATGAGATAAAGTCCTAGAAATGTAATACCTGGGCCAAAGGTTATGTGTTCTTATGTTTTTGAAACATTTTCTAAATATATCTTTAATAATTCAGCAAAATTCAACTTACCTGCAAGTGTCCATGCACCCAGTTTTTGTGTTACTGGTTCCTCCTGGTGAGGAGGAAAGGTAGCATCAGGGAATTTGGAAAGTTGCATGTATGGGCAAGAGGAGCAGGGAGGATATGTCATTATTTTCCCATTATTCAGGGAATATTTTTGTTCTAATGATCCCAAAACACATGCTACTTAGAACACACATCACAGTTTTAGCTCTTATTTCTGTTAAGATTTTTGGTTAGCTCTGTTTTTAGTCCCATGGTTCCAGTTACCTAATGGAATGTGTCCATTTATGTATCCCATCTGAATACCAGCAAATGTCTTCAGCTTTCCCAAATTTGCTCTAATGTTTTCGACCTCCAATCTGTCACATGAATTCTTTCTTCACCATGTCTTCTACTCAGTGCCCCCACTCCATTTCCACTGTCCTTCATCAAGTTTCTCTGCTGGCAGCCAGAGACACATCCAAGCCATCCTTCCCTCAGTGTGACACTAAATTGCTTAACATTTCTCCTTCCCATCTAGATATTCCAAGTGCTTCTACCTAGAAAAATCTGTCTTATTAGTCTTTATCATGAACACACCATTCCAGCCCCATCATGCTTCACATTAAATGCTCTGTGTGTTCCAGCTGTTAACCTTGTCACATACTGTCTCCTTTCCCATCCACTGAACCAATTTTGCTCATTCTTCAAATTCAGTGCTAGCCCAACGTACCCTTTCCAGCTTACAACTGAGCTCTCATCTCTCTGAATTTCTTCATGCTTTATTGTTTGTTTTGTTAAGATATAATTGGCATACAGCACTGTATATGTTTCAGTTATACAGCATAATGACTTAACTTACATATATTGTGAAATGATTACTATGAAAAGTTAACATCCATTATGTCATGTAGAGTTTGTTAAAGTATTTTTTCCTTGTGATGACTACTCTTAGGATCTACTCTGTTTGAAATCTACCACACAGCAGTGTTAACTATAGTCACCACGTTGTACTTACAAGGTATATAAGTACTGGAGCTGTAATGGTTTCTTTCGACTGCTTTTTGATCATTAGATGAATTCATCCAATTCCCCTACCCCTCACCTCTGGATTATCTCTTTTTCTCTGAGTTGGGGTGGGAGCTGGTTTTTTGTTTGTTTGTTTTTTAGGTTCCACATATAACTGAGATCATACAGTATATTTCCTTCTCTGACTTATTTCATTTGGCATAATGACCTCAAGGTCCATGTTGTCACAAATGGCAGGATTTCCTTCATTCTTATGGCTGAATAATATTCTATTGCGTATGTTTACCACAACTTCTTTATCTATTCATCTGTCAATGGATTCTTTCCATGTCTTGGCTATTGTAGATAATGCTAAGAATGTGAGGGTACAGATGTCTCTTTAACATGGTGTTTTCATTTCCTCTGGAAATATACCAGGAGTGGCGTTGCTGGATTATATGCTAGTCTTATTTTTAACTTTTTGAGGAACCACCATCCTGTTTTCCATAGTGGCTGCACCAGTTTATATTCCCACCAGGTGTGCACAGGTTTTTTGTTCTTTTTTTTCCCCTCCACGTCTTCACCAGCATTTGTTATTTCTTGTCTCTTTGATGACAGTCATTCTGACAGGTATGAGGTGGTTTCCCATTGTGGTTTTGATTTGCATTTCCCTAATGAATAGTGGTGTTGAACACCTTTCCTAGCACATATTGACCAGCTGTATGTCCTCTTTGGAAAGATGTTTATATTCAGGTCCTCTGCCCATTTTTTAATTGGATTATTTGTTTTGCCACTGAGTTGTATGAGTTCATTATATAGTGTGGATATCAAACCTTTATCAGATATAGTTTACAAATATTTTTCCAATTCAGTAGGCCCTTTTCATTTTGTTGATCATTTTTCCATGTAGAAGCTTTTCAGGTTGATGTAGCCCTACTTGTCTATTTTTTATTTGTTGCTTGTGCTTTAGGTGTCATATCCAAAAAATCATCATCAGGAAGCTTTTTTCTTATGGTTTCTTAGAAGATTTATGGTTTCCAGTCTTACATTTAAGTCTTTAGAATCTTGATAGGGATTGCATTGAATCTATAGATGGATGTGGGTAGTGTCAACATTTTAACAATATTCTTCCAATTCACAAACACGGGTTACATTTCCATTTATTCATGTCATCTTTGTTTTTCAGATAATTTGTTTTTAGTGTGTAGAAATGCTACTAATTTTTGTATGTTAATTTTGTATCCTGCAACTTTATTGAATTATTTAGATCCATTTTTTTGTGTGCGGAATCTTTAGGGTTTTCTATATCTTAGAATAGACGGTTTTACTTCTTTTCCAATTCTGATGCCTTTTATTTCTTGCCTGATTGCTCTGGCTGGGCCATTTGGGCTCTTGATCCCACACTGTCTTGCATTAAAAGAAATAATTTTAGGAGATATGTCTTGCCTGATGTTTCTTGTCAGTGAAGGCATATATCATGTGTGCATTATATCTTCTGTGGCTACAGTACTTATATAGGTAATAGGCTATTTTAATAATACAGTCTATGACTTCATGACTTTAGTAAAACCTGGCAGCAACCCTGAATCAGTTTCCCTAAACCCTCCTTTTACAGATAAATTAACAAGCTCCAGGGAGACTATGTCATAATTCAAAGTCGCATAACGTCAGATTCGAGAGTATAATGCAGCCTCCTCCTCTGGCACCCACCTACCCCACCTATTTTGCCACCATATCTCTCTGACTTCATATAAGAAATATTTACTCCAAGCTAAACACTAATGAAGAAAAAAATTACTTACCTTGCGCCCACTTGTCCTGGGAAGCTCTTGTAGAGCCGTAAAATCTCCACGTCGATATGTGCCTAGCTAGGGAATATATTATTTTGCAATATTAATTCTGATTACTTAACATGAGTTTGAGCCCCCGAGATCAGTCCTCTTCTAACCAATAACTTAATAGTAAATGTACATATTTTAGAGAAGAAGAAACACTAATTTTTTGAGAATAGAATTCCTGATGATAGCAGAGGTCATTACCCTTCATGTTATGTGGAGTAACTGTCCTTCTGTTGGGAGTGTCCCCAGAGACAGCCTGTTCTCTTCCACATACACCTAAGGTTTGCCAGTTATAATGTAGAACCTTTCACATTTTTGTTCAAATGAATGAATCCATCATTACTGTTGTGATATCTTATCAATAATACACCACAGGTATATTTCATCATTTGAACTTGTTTCTGGGTGCTGTTTCACATGGGGTTTTTATTAATACTCTATATAGGAAGACTAAAGCCATCAGGATTTCAGTGGCAGTAAACAAGGTACTTTGGGGATCTTTGTGGATAATCTTACCTTCCATAACATGTTTTGAGTATGGTCTAAAGTTAGAACTGTTTAAATTAAATGTGCTCAGGCTGGCATCACCTCCTATACCTGTAAAGACACAACACACAGCCATTGTCCAGGTTCTTTGTTTACTATGGAATTAAACGTTCAATGTATACATTAACCATGCCCCGGAGAATTAGCTGGATTTTTTTTCAGTTCCCTTTTCAATTTCTGTGCTACTCATTGCATTCTGTAGTACGTGCTTCTGAGAGCACCAGTAGCTTTCAAATTTGTATTATCTGTGAGGAACAAATGTAATTTCAGATAATCAGTATGCAAAAGAATTTGACTGAACCTACTCTGAAAAAAAACATTCCACTTCTCACAAATACTATCCTATGCATTTATGAAAACAGCTGCCCTGAAATTGTCCAGATGGCCCTCTGAAGCACCTTTAGCATTCTGTGTTACACCCTGGTACCTAAGAGCGATAGAACTGCTCTGTAACTCCCTCTATTCAGTTGTTCATGGGAAGCAGCTTTCGGAAGGGACAGTAAATCTCTAGCAAACTTTAGAAAAACACAAAAATTAGGAAAAACAAAGTTAATTAGAAATTAAAAAGGAATATGAAAATAGATACCAAGTGCATGGTCAAATATAAAAGAACACTGTGTACAAACTCTTAAAATAATGAGTGAATAATTTTCCTTACAAGTGATGTATTAAAAATGGGCTCGGGCTCAAGGTGAGAAGTAAAATGAACAGGATGTTGAATGGTACATACAAGCGTGCCATGGAGACACTGTGGACTCAGCTCCAGACCCCTGCAATAATATTGCCTTCAATGTGTAAAACATGCAACATCCGTAAAGCGCAATGAAACGAGGAGTGTCTGTACTGCATGTACACGATGCCAAATGGGAGTGTGCACATTTACGAAAAGGAGAAAACTATTGATGAAGGTTACCTGGGTGGCAGGGTTAGAAGTGATTTCTATTTCTTTCTACGGTTGTACATTTTGTAAATGTTTTACAATAACCATGAGTTTCTATTCTAATAAGAGAAAAATGAGGAAAGCTTTCTGTAACTGAGCAAACGTTTTTCAAACACAATCTATATATCATAGTCATTCAAATTTTTCAGTGTCCCTCAGCAAACAGAGCACAGAAGGGAGTGTGTGTTTTCCAATGTACTGATAATCTATATTGCTGAATAAAAAGGCCACAGAGAACAGGAGGTGTTACAGCATGTGGGCTTCAGGTACAGGCCAGACCTGGTATGAATCTTGGGTTTACTCCTTACCAGTTGTTAATTACATCTCTCTGCTCTTTCTCTATGGCTCAGTTTTCTCATCAGTAAAATAGTGATAATAATATCTGTTCTATCTCTGAGGTTATAGAGAGGCTTAAACGAGACAGTCTATGTTCAGTGCTGGGACAGTGCCTGACACCACACTCAAAAAATCATAACTATCGTTATCATTAGTAAACTCCTTAACAGGGCTCACAAGGCCCTGCATCATTTGTCTCCTACAGCCACTCATGTCACTAACCATGCATTTCTCTCACATGCAACCAGTACTCTAACAATTTCTCCTTTATGCTCTACCCCTCAATGCACACCAGCCATTCAGAAGAGCTCTTTAATAGCTGTCCTTTCATAACTCGCTCCGCTCTTGCCTCCTCTTATCAGGTGTCTCCCAGTGCCCCAGGCAAAGGGACTTGGCCCCCTCCGTCACTGGTGAACACTCATGATTATCATACATTTCTGCCACTCACCCACAGGCTGTGACAGCGTGGGCCAGGGACATCTTCTACACCTTGCCTGCAAATTCAAAAACCTTCATTCATGATAGATGAATGCAAAATAGTACAGTCTGTTTTTCTAGTCTAAGGCTGCCAAGTGGATCACCCTAAAAATTTGAAAACAGATTTTTAGTACTTGTTTCTAGGCTATTCTGTTATTGAACAATAACAGAGAAACAAAGTCCAGAAAAATCTACATTTGATATTAATTAGACTATGGTATATGCTTTCAGCAGATTACTTGAGACATTGTTAATAAGTAATTCAATAGTTTGCATTCCCAAAATAAAACAGCTACGGGACGAACAGCAAAATAGCGAGTAGTTTCCACTGTTAACTACAGATAATCCCCCCAAGCCCCTCAGGTCCACTGTTTGCTTCCGTGCCAAATTCTATTGGTCTGAATTTTTAAACAACTCTGTAGAACTATAGCTGCAAATTATACCCAAGCCTTCACATTATTTTTGTGAGAAAAAAAACTTTTTTTAAACCAGATAAATGGAATATTGTCTCTTATTTAAGAAAAAGATTTTGCTGATGCATATGTACTTACAACAGTGCCTTTGAGCAGTGGCAGTTGATAATCTGGTGTTCATCCTAAATGGATGAAGTAACCTGTTTTCTTTTTTCTTGTCTCTGGTTAGTTCAGGTGTTTTACAAACAATCCCATCATTTAAACAAGATTTTTAGATTGACTAAACAATTACCAAAAAATCCCTAAAATCTTAGATGTTTATTTAAAATTGTGCCATATGGTAAAGCCATTTTAAGGTCAATGCAAAGACTGCCTGATGGTAATAAATGAAAAAAGTTGCTTCTTACATGAGTAAAATTAAGTTTTGAAAAATGTAAAATGTTTCCCACTAAAGAAAACTGCTTAGACTTTCAAGCATTAAAATTCCACTGTTTTCCGAAGGCAACTGTTTTTGAAAGTTTCAGTCCTAGCTACTGTGTTTTATCTAAGGTTTGGAACTAGCGTTCAAATCATAGTGTAGATTTACTCAAGAAATCACCTTAAAATAAACAGAATCCAGATCCCATTTTAAAATGCAGTCCAGTATCCTTAAGGAAGGATTAAGTCTGGATTTTTGTTTTACACAGATGCGATGTTAAGAACTTAGTTGGCAGTTTTCACAGCACTGACCAAAGGGGAAGAGCACTGTAGCGGGTTTCAAAGGCAGATTTAGAGCTTGTGCGGGGAGCCTTCTCTGTCCTCACGTGTGTCTGCCCCTCCCCCAGCACGCCATGCCCTTCTGGAGGATCTCCAGCCACTCAGACCTCATGGCCCTCCACCACGCCTTGGAACTGGAGTACCTGTAACCGCCACATAGCACTTTGAAACCGCACAACTGCCCTGTGACCAGGAACAAATCCAGCAGGCCTGGGTCCCTGTCAGTGCCAGACTGGCGAACTTACCGATTTCAACATGGTGACGCACAGCTGCTGTCGGACTTCACCTCTGCGCTTGTGGTGAATGAAGGACCACGTCTATTTCTTCAGAACAGCTGTTGACTCTAGTACTGTGAATCCGATGAAAATAAGCCATGAGAATGTTCTAGCACAGCGTAATGTGTCTTTGCCACATTAACTACATGGTTCAAACCTGTGAAGAAAGGACCTACAGACGCCTAAGTTTTTAGCATCTTCAATGTGACGTAAACAGCTTCTCCAATACAGCAAACTTGATTGCACAACAAAGACTGAAATGTTTCCTGAATACCAGTGGGGGAATTTTCTTGTAAAGAAGGTTTACTTTTTGGTGTCTCATACCCAGGGTAATCTGTACATCTCTACTTATTTATGAACAGACTTTTTTAAAAATCAACTTTATCGAGGTATAATCCAAGTACCATTCAGTTCACTCGAACAGACTTTCTGGGCATCAAATAACTGAAGAGACAATAGCATAAGAAATAAGCAATTAAAGGCCTCGGCCTAATGACACAGCAAGTACTTTGAATTTTAGCACATTGCAAAGTAGTTTAAAGTATGTCTAATTTAAACATATAATATGTACATCACTGAGACAATCATGTACAGAAAGAATTTTTGGTGTAAATTTGTAATAATGGATGATTCTTTTACATATTGTTTAGAAAAATGATATTGAAAGGTAGCAATGCCTTGATAGTGAAGTATGAGGCGATACGCGCACACACTCGTGTGCGGTGCCTTATCGAAGTATACTGGGTATAAATATGTAGATAATGGGTTTTGTTTGTTGTTGTTTTTTTAGATAATGTTGTCAAGACCAAAAGCATGGATGTCAAGTGTCAATAGGATTTTGTTTCCCAAATTTTATTTCCCCATCAGTTCATTTTCTGTGTGTGCTGTTAGGAAGGCCTCGGTAAAACAACACAGCAGCGTCTTAAATCATTTGAATAAAAAGTCCTCTTAGAACCTCACGTTTTCATTTTCAACACTAAGGTAACTACTTGGAAAAAAAGGATTCTTCAAATGCTCCTCCTTTCCATAGAAAGAATGTAGAGGATAAGTATAGAAAATGGTTCATGAAATGGAGACTGGCAAAGTTATCATGTGCGCAGATGATAGTGCCTGCAGTTTCTTGTTTAGGTAAAGGTGGGCATTACCACGTGTCGGGAAATTGGCAGAACCCCGTGTTACTCTCTCCACCGTGTTTCCTCTGTTTTCCTCCACACTTTCCCTCTGTCCTCCCAGGAAAATTCATTGCTGGCAGGAGACATGGCGCAGTCATCGTCACCCAGGAAATAGTGTTACTCTTCACCCATATTACATATCACATGACAGACCTGGGAAACAAAAATTGCCACCTTTGTTGTACTATAAAAAAAGTGTCTCCAAAGCGATTATTTTGGGCACAGTTTCTCTCATCTATAAAGCCTACCATTGTCATGAAATTACTTTTTGGATGAGTTTTCTTTAATATTATATTGGGAAAAACAAACACCAGCTTTGACCCAAAGTCGTTAAAGAGCTACCCTAACTTTTTTTCTGGAGTTTCATGTTGCTGCTAGAATTAGTTGAAAATTCTCTCCAAATTGTTTAACAATTTTTTTTTTTTTGCTTGAAGCAAACAGAATTTGACAATTCTTTAGCCTCTTCATTTTATGTTTTTGTACTCTGCGGATTGAAAAGACAAAGTTTATCTTGGCCTTTCTGTATAAAGGTGTGTTGTGTCCACAATTGTGTACAGATTTTTTTCTTCATTAATTTTGTGTTTAAATTAATAAAATTGATTTGTGAAGTACTGTAAGCTCCTTGATTGTCAGTGTTTTCTTTATCTCTTGGTTACAAGAAATAGCAGGACCTTGGCTGCATTAGAATGCTCACAGTCCAGCAAAAGGAGGTTGTATAGAGCAGTTCTAGCAATAGCTTTATCAGTCCTTGAGGGCAGTGAGCTAGAAGAGTAACAGCTGTTTCTTTGATCACTATAAAAGGAGATGAATGGAAAAGCTCATTCCTTCTTCCAAAACTCTAGAAACTGGACCCTAGCTCAAATTTATCTACTATAGAACAGAACTCAGTATTAAGTACCTTGAAAGGCAGAGCATAGATTTAGCCACGTAAGTACCCAAGGGACAGCAATATAAAGCAGTTTTACTCATCCCCCTAATAAACATCTCTCAAAGTTGGCCAGGTTGATCACTGAGATTATAAAACAGCACAACTTGCTTCCTCCTGGGGTTTCACTTAGACACACAGCATTCGTACATACAGACTCATGACAATCCAACATGCGGTTGTCTGACTCATTTACCAGGCCCACAATGTACAGTTTTCCCACGCACACAGCAAGCCAAGAAGCAGGAGCATGCTCAGACCCCCTGAGGATGAGAACAATTGGGGGAAAGCCTTTAAAGAGAGGCGGGGCGGGCAGTGGAGGGATTTTCAGGTCTCGGGTAAAGACAGTATGGAAATTAGCAATTTCGGCTCCCCTTTGAGGATAGATTAGAGCCACAGTTCTCTTCCTGGCATTCTAGAGTTACCAGATACTGTCTCTACTTCCTTCCCCACACTCTGCCATTACTGCTCTGAGCAAACCTCCAGTACACATTAACTGGGCCCCTTAACGGACCAGACGGCCGGCAAGCATCCCTGCCTCAGCTCTACTTCGAGCATGTTCATTGCCATCAGTGACCCTCCACCCTCAGTCCACCCAAAGCAGGTCCAGCTCCAGTGCCCTCTCCCTTGCATAGCCTTCTTATCCATCATGGCACACAGTGTGAGTTCCTTCTCTTGAACTTCTCCCACCCAATGTCGTCTTTTAGACAATTCCCATTTTCAGTAAAGACTCACTGGATCCCCGCCATGGAGGCATTGTTGTCGGTGCTGAAGAGAGATAGTCCCTGCTCCTGAGGATGGTGTCAACATTGGAGCAGGTGGGAACACACAAGAAATGACTTACCTATATGAGTGAATAAGATCCATTCACTCAGAAATGTTCTTTATGGAAAACTAAAGCAGGAAACATGGGTAAATGACAGGGCACAAGTTTCCTTTGAAAGGATGAACAGAGCCAAGATGTTTGAACTGAGGCAACATGCTAACAAGTAGGCAGCATGTGAAGTTCAGGGGCAGAGCGTGTAGGCAAAGGGCCTCAGGGGAGAACATGTTTATTTATTGCATGTAAGAATGAAAACCACGCCCATGAGTCCAAGAAGAGATGGCTTGGGAAAGGAATGGAGACTGGGAAAACCTTGAGGTCATGGTAAGACTTTGGTTGCTAGTCCAAATGGAATGGAAGGCCGCTGAGGGGTTTCCACAGGACTATGGCCCAAGCTGATAGGCCCTGTGAAACAACCCATCTGGCTACCGGGCAGAGGGGGCTGTAGAGGGCAAGAGAAGTGGGGAAACAAGCTGTTAGCCAGGTGAGCAATGGCCAGATTCCGAATAGGATGCGGGGGGATGGAAATCTGGGTGTCTGTTCAGTGGCATGGATGACAGGACTTGCTAATGAATGGGATGGGGGGAGCGGCAAGACACCAGAGGAATGCAGGCACCTCCAAAGGGGTGGCTCTCACCACCATGGTGGGACAGTATGGCCGAGTGGGGACGAGCGTGACCTCTGCAGGCGGACTGCCTGGGTCCTGGCCCTAGCTTCCCTGACTTAGCTAACCAAGATATTTGCATCTCCTCATCTGTAAAAATGGAGTAACAGTAACACCTACTTCAGAGTCATTATGAGGACAAAGTAAGTTAATATGTGTAAAATGCTTGGGACGCTGTTTGGCATATTATTTAATACTGCCTATTACTATCATGGCTAAGTGTTCATACACATTTTTTTCTCCTCGACTAAAGACCCAGCTCCTTGGCTGCACAGACCGCTTGTAAGGGCAGCACGTTACTCTGTCCTAGTCTAGGAAACAAGATGCAAATGACAGTCGGCTTCAGACCTCAAGCAAGGGGACTGGACAGAGGCTATTTTAACAGAATCCATTGCAGTGATGAAACGGGCTTCAGTGAGCATTACCGATGGGGTAAGGGGGCGTTGCACGGGCAGCCTGGGCAGGCAAGAAATGCTTCCCCGAACAGCTCATGTCTGAGCTGAGGTGGGAAGGCTGCACTGGCCTGAGCAGAGTGGGAAGGAGCGGGGAACGTGAGAGAGGCCTAGAGTGGGAAGAAGTACAGCAAGGGAAGACGAGGGAAGACAGGCCATGGGACCGTGGGACTGGAGCACAGAGAGCATGAGGCGAGAGACTTGCCGGGGCTGGCGGGGGATTTGTGCTTTAATTGTCCTAACTCCAGGCTTATTGCTGTCATTGAACATGAGTGTGACTCCCCCCACCCCAGCCATCATGGGAGAAAGAGAAAGAGGAGGCTAGGAACAGGCTCTTGCATCGGCAAACAGCCTGGCCCCCCTTCACTGTGGCGATGATTCTACACTAAACTTGACTTCGAATGTTATGTCTGAGTACTGTCTAGTTGAGCCCCTTTTATTGTACA
This sequence comes from Mormoops blainvillei, assembly GCA_004026545.1. Lineage (NCBI taxonomy): Eukaryota > Metazoa > Chordata > Mammalia > Chiroptera > Mormoopidae > Mormoops > Mormoops blainvillei. The sequence continues at coordinate 183,548 of PVJD01001006.1, read as the reverse complement.
GACTACAAAAGTTGAGTTAAATGCTTTGCCCAAGAGGTCACACCAAATAAGGCAGAGTCATGACCCCAGCCGACTCTTGGATACAACACAGAATCAAGGAAAGATAGTGAGCTCTCAGGGCGGTGAAGCGGGCATGGCTGGCTCTGTCACCACACGCCACGGTGAGCTCAGGAGCCCTTTGTGCATCCGAGAGGTATTCGGCATCCTGTCCACAGTTAGGACAAATATCCAGTGATGTCTGAATGCTTTTTCCTTTAAACCTAAGCACCTCAATTCTGTCATCCTTCCAGAACTTGGTGTAAAATTTGTCTTCCAATCAGCGTGTACGAATGTCAAATACACATATATTTTGCAATAACTTTTAAAATTTGCTTTCCAAAACATCTGAATATGACATGGGTGTTTCCCAGTTCAAATGATGTAAAAGCGGACATTTACTTAACAGAATGTAGAGAAGATGCCGTGGATACTGTATGTTCATTTAAGACCTGGAAGAAATTTCTTCCCAGCCCCCGGAATGTGCCCACACTAGATGCGGCTACAAAAGCTTCCGCTGGGATAGCCCTGTCCATCCTGCTCAGGACAGTTTTTTGACAGTCCAAAAGGAGAAATTTAGTAAAAGTACTTCTTTCTTTCAGTGTCTCTCAGCATGTTTCCATTTCTCTCCATTCTGTGCAGTGATACAAACTGACAGGAGAACTTGTAGCAGAAAAAATGAAAGGGTTTGTAATTTAGGAAACCTTTGGCCCCACTGACTGAAAGCAGGTTGTTTGTAAAAAGGAAATCCTGACCTCAGCTAACTGGCAAACTCTGTCAGAAGCAATAGAAGGAAGCGAAGGAGAAAGAACAGCGCTGGGGATTTTTATTGGCAACAGAAGAAAAACGGATGCTTTGCCAGGGGAAAGCCCTTCAAAGAGAAAACTCTCCGGTGGAGGAACGACATGCCCGGAGTCACTGAGTGTGGGACTCCATGGCTGCCCAGTGGTTCTCTTCTGCCTTTGTGGGCTGTTTTGACTGGGGCAGTTTGCTGCTTGGGACAATAGCTAGACTGACAACCCTGAAACTGGATTCTCTCTAGTTAGCCGAAACTGAAGTCCCTCTTCTATAAGCATTCCATGCCTTCCGCATCTTCTGCCCTGGTTTGACTACAGCTCCAACGCTCCCAGAGAACATCGTGTGCATCAGGTGTGACAGCCGATAAGCCGCTCCATGTTTTTCATGTTGGTGCTATCCACCGACTCACCCTCACTCATTCCCTCCCCCTGTCTGCTGTTTGGCAGGACTCTGCAGCGACCTCTGGGAAACTCAGTAAAAGAACGAAGGTCCCTGCGAGTTCTCATTTCCTTATGCCAGTGGTTCTCAGTTGGATGCTTACCTAAATTTCCTGAAAGCTTTGAAAAATACCCCTGCTTGAGCCCCACTCCAGAGATTCTAATTTAATTTATCTGGTTTGACCTTGGGCAGCAGCCAAAGTAGGGAGCCATTGCCTGCTACCAACCAGGTGTGAAAATGAACAAGGAAACATCATTTTAAACAGAGTCAAGTAGTCCTGGAGAGGGAGCCCTCACTCACTACCACGTAATGTTCCTTACAGATTCCAAACAGAGGCTTACGTTTACACTTCCTGACAGAAAGAAACTTACCTTACTACTCCAGCAGAAGGCAGAAAGATTTTCTCCTTGCCTAGCAACAGACCCAGGCAATGAGAAACTGTCACGACTCAGCCAATGGGAAGTCACTACACTTTGAATTTCAGATTTCCCCCAATGGATATTTTTTTCACAACAGTCCCTTCCAGCTCCTCCCTATTCTCTCTGCATGAATGCTCTTCTCCTTTATTCCCCAGACTTGCCTATGGCTCTGTCATAGTTTTCTTGTCCTAAATTGCAATTCTCTGCTATTCCCAAATAAATTAATTTTACTGGTAAACAACTGGCTACGTCATTTTTTAAGGATAACACAGGCATGCGAGAAACACCTCTATTGAGTCACCTGCCAGCAGGGCTGGGCAACTCATGAAGTGTGCTTTCTAGCTCTTGATCTTTCCTTTCCAATCCATTCTGATTCCCCTTTGGCCATGTTTATGCCACTGAAATCCTTATGACCCAACTCAATTCCATTCAATCCTTTAGGGAGTTACTACTGTGTCAGGGGTATCCTCTGGGGCTGGACACCCAGTGAGGAAACGGAGATTTGTGATAAAAGGCAGACTAGGACGAGGTCCTTACTAGATTGCCAGGACTCCTGCAATTGAGGAGGGCAAATGTTACAAAGAATTTTAAGTAATAATGGGAGCCCAAAGGGTACAGCATTGAATGCTGGTTGGGAAACAAGTCTCATTGAGGGGGTGAAGGTTTCATTGGCCTAAATGAAATAAAGTAAGAATAAGATGCTTATTGGCTCCTAAACCGAGTTGTCTCCCAGCTTAATGAGAGAGAAATGTAGGGTAACAGGAGGCTGGGAAACATGGGAGAGGTGGCTACAATAATCCAAGTGAGATGTAATAAGGGTCTGTCCTGGAGCAGCCCTGGGAAGAGAAACACGAAGCCAACCGAGCAGGTGCACCAGAGGCTGAGCTGGTCATGAGTGGGTGGGCGGGCTTCTCAGATCCTCTTGCTCCATACAACACTAGAAAGAATCTGGCTAAATCCAGCCATGAACAAAATTGTGTATCATTTAATTAGAATATTACAGCTGAGGGTTGGTTCATTCTAAATCTTTTAATCCCGCACTAGAAGGTCTTGCTGTCTTTGTTGTTTATATATCATTGAATGTGTGTGTGTGTGTGTGTGTGTTGCAATAAAGTGTTTCGAGGGACAGGAAAAGCAACCTCATTTCCCAGATGGTCCCAGAAAGTGTTCAGGCTGAGGTCCTTTACATATAATTGAAAAAATAATAACTTTTCCATTTTAAATGAAGGAAGGAGGGCTGGATGAAGGCCATTAAGAAGATAAACCCTCCCTATCAAGGCCCTTACTCTCACTCTCCAAAGACATATCCTGGGGGCTGAATGTGGGCAACCGCTTAAATTCCAGGATCCCTGGGCAGGCCCTCTGCAGCATCTCCAGGAGCCCCCAGCACTCACCCCACGCTCTTCCCTCAAAGAGCCTCTGCATCCTTTGAGATGAACCAAGCACCTAGAGGCTGCTCCAAGGTCCTTAATACAAGACTCCTTTGACTGTGTCCCTTGTACTTCCTTGTTTACAAGCACAGAGCCTACCTCAGACAAATGACAAAGCGTTGAAGAGGAGGAAAAGAAAAGGAAGAAAGAGAAGAAAAAAACAAGACAAAGACGGTGGGCAAGCAGAGGGGAAAGGTTTGTTGTGTGGACCTGGACATTAAAGGGGCTAACGTAGAGTGGGACCCCCCGGTACTTGCTCTAGCCCTGATGTGAGAGAGGTCGGGACAGTCTCCACCCACAGTTGCAAGGATGAAAGTCCCCGTGAGCACAAGTCCAGACAGCGCCCCAGGGAGAAGGAAGAAGGGAGGAGGCTATCTGTGCCGGAGGGGGCTCTGCAACCTCCACTGTTTCTCCAGAAAGAGCCTATTTCGCAGCCTCCCCGTGCTCCTGTCTGTCGGAACCCTCGCTGAGCAGTCACTGCAGGCCTCCTCACCTAGTCTACTTAGTGATTCAAAGACAGCAAAGGGTTTGCACAATTTCCATTCTCCCCAAAGAAGTTAAAATGCAAGCGGGCAGGGGAGGGAGCTGATGAAGAAAGCACACGCCCTTATTGGAACAGTATTGTTTTGAAAAACTTCTGCCCTCTGGGGTTGAAAGCATTTCTTGGCCCAAGAGGAATCAAGAGGTGCCGTGATAGCTCCAGAAACGCTTCCAGCCCCTGACCTTGATATTTATTTGCAAAGCCTTACAGGAAATCAGTGCTATGTGTTCCATGAAAAACAAAACAAAATGCAGGGATCAGGAAAAACAACAGACTGCTCCAAATAGCCTTGCATCAACAGACTTTAAAGAAAATTAGATGCTGAAAAAATAGTTCCCTTTGACATGTAATCTTTCAACATGCACTGAAGACTTACTACGTGCCCAGCCTCGTGTTAGGTGCTGACAGGGTCTGTGCCCTGAGACACTCATGTTTCTCAAGGTGGGGTAAGGGGTGCTGCTGAAATAAAGGCAGTGAGTGGGTGACTTGGACCTCACCGCTAAGAAGGAATAGCTGACGGTTTCCAGCACTGACGGACTGGGGAGATTACTTTGTTTGGGAAAACCCCGAGGAGAATGTAACATTTAATCTGAACTGTTGCAGAACAGGTGGAAGTTTCACAGATGAAAAAGAGAAAGCAGCATATAAGCTGGAGGAAAAGCGGATAATGTATAAAACAGTTGCAGAAATTGAGCCTTAAAGTTGCTATAAAAATAAGCATGACATTGGATGTGCTTTCTACATATTCATAGACTAGCAAGAGAGATGTGCCATGTACATAAATGCCCAGGATTAAGTTCGCTGAGGGCTGCAAACTGAAATGACAACAGGGGTCTAGTAAATAATATAAATGAACAAATGATGCAAGGCCTATTAAAGAAATCCCGGGGCCCACTCATTTAAAACAAAAAATCCTTCCTTTGGCAGTGATAGTTGTTCAGAAAAGGATTTCTGTACGGTAAGAAAAACCGGAGAACAAGTATATGGTAATCAGCTCTAAGCATTCGTCCTCAGAGAGAAAGAGGCAGCAGAAAGTGGTAGGGACAGTGTCAGAAAGAAGACAGCATGACCCCACAAGTGGACAGCTGCTTCCCAAAGCAAAGCAGTTGTTCCCATGTAGGAATGTTGGCTCAGGGTGTCAGGTTATCTACTTTTCAAAAGAAGCCAGATATCCTGATACTGGGAAAAGTTAAATGTGGGAATAGTACTCTTTGTAAATTATTGACAAAAGGTAAAAATTTGTAGACAGATTAAAATGTGATGGTGGGCACAGTTTAATGGGAAATATTTCTATCTAGAATGTCTAAGAAGACTTCATGGAGGAATTGATATCTAAGCTGGGCCTTCGAGAAGTTTTTGGCAGAACTGAGGGCCTCACATTGGAGCCTGAGGGGCAAAAGGAGTCAAATGACACCCATTGTTCATACTTTCAAAAGTCATGTAATTCAGTGGTCCCAAGGTTGGCTATATACCAAAATGAACTTGGAAATTTCTTCCCCACATTTATATGTTTTAAGTATTTATTTTAAAATGTTTATATCCAGAGACTTGCAGTCAAGATGAGAGTAGGTAGATGCTGTGCTCATCTCCTTGCGTGACCACACTAAAATTACAACTAAGTTATAGAACAACCATCAGGGAGAACTACCTGAAGTCTAGCTGAACAGAATTTCTATAAATAAGGACATAAAGAAGAAGCCACTCAGAATGGTAGGAGGGAAGAAGCGGAATGGCTCGTCCCACACCCATGATGTGGCAGTTAAGAATCAGAGGTCCCCTCTGAGGAGCAAAGGGTCCCAGCCCCACACTGGGTTCCCCAGCCCAGGGCGTAAGTGCCAGGAAGAGAAGTCCCCATAAAATCTGGCTGTGAAAATGAGCTGGATTTGTGTTGAGCAAAACAACAGGCTTCTAGAGACCTAGGAGCTACAGGTCTTAAAGGGCCTACGTTTAGTCACAAACTCATTCACTCAGAGCTCCAGCACAGGAGCGGCAGGTCAAAAACCTCCAGGGACATGTGGGAAGGAACTGAATTAACTAGCTTCAAGGTGAGGGCTAGAGAGGCTAGAGAGGCAGCTCTCTCCGGGGAAGGACATTCTGGTAAATACCATTGTTTCTTCATTGAGCCCTTCTTCCATCCAACCTGCCGTCATAGGTGGGTGCCAAACCTGAGCTTTCCATTGACTGGCTAGCACCCTTCACTCAGCCCCAAACAACCTGTGCACCTAGTCTGAACCTCTATCAGTGGCTTTTCCACACTAATGTCCAGCCTCACCTCCCATTGCAAACATTCCTAAAATCTCTCAATGGTCCACGAACCCCAAACAAACAGCAGCTGCCTTCGGCATGCTTGAAACCTCTTGCTAAGGATCCGCAACCAGACATTAGTGAAAGCTGACTTGGTTTGTAACATAGCTTCTCCCAGATGCCCCCAAGCCCATCAGAGGCAGCTACCAATGACACATTTTCTAGCACCTACCAGGTGGTCCTTGGCCAGGTACAGACAGTGGCTAAACTGGGACTACAGCAGAACCATTCCCAAAAGGCCCCAGAACCAAAACACCCAATGACCAACCTCAGACTACACCAGAGTACCACCCAGTCACTCCACAAATGACAAAGCCAAAGGGTGAGCTCAGCAGGCACCAGTGCCCTACTAAAGTGAATTCTGCTCTGTGGGGTCACCAACCATACAATAAATAGCTTATCTGCTGTAGTCATGGCTACTCCTCACAGCCCAAACACCTGAGGATCAATCCCACTCACTGATGTGCCAACAGCAATTAAAGATCAACTACAACAGGAGGGCACATAAAACCCATACAAGGGACATCCCTGCAGCACCTGGTTTAAGTGACCAGTGGGATGTTCCTACTGGGCCCAACAGGACACCTTCTATATAAAGTCACTCTGCCAAGACTGAGAGACATAGCAGATCTACACAATATATAGAAACAAACACAGGAAAGCAGCCAAAATGAGAAGACAAAGAAACATGTCCCAAATGAAAGAATATGACAAAAATCCAGAAAAAGAACTAAGCAAAATTGAGGTAAGCAATCTACCAGATAGAGTTCAGAACACTGGTTATAAGGATACTCAATGAACTTAGGGGAAGAATAAATGGACTCAATGAAAACTTCAACAAAAAGGAACCATAAAAAACAACTAAGCAGAAAAGAAGAATACAATAACTAAAATGAGAATACATTAGAGAGAGAGTCAACAACAGACTAGGTGAAGCAGAGGGTTAAACCAGTAATCTGAAAGACAAGGTAGAGGATAATACCCAATCAGCACAGCAAAAAAAGAAAAGAAAGAGAATTTAAAAATGAGGATAGTTTAAGGAACATCCGGGGCAATATCAAATGCACAAACATTCGTATCATAGAGGTACCAGATGAAGAAAAGAGTGAGCAAGGCATTGAAAACCTTTTTGAGAAGTAATGGCTGAAAACTTCCCTAACCTGGCTAAGAAAATAGTTATACAAGTCCAGGAAGAACAGAGAGTCCCAAATAAGATGAACCAAAAGAGGCCACACCAAGACACAACATAATTGAAAAGCTAAACTTTAAGGACAAAGAGAAATTCTGAAAAGTAGCAATAGAAAAGCAGTTAGTTATGTATAAGAGAGCCCCCATAAGACTGTCAGTTGATTTCTCAACAGAAATATTGCAGGCCAGAGGGATTTTGCAAGAAACATTTCAAGTGATGAAAAACAAAGACCTGCAACCAAGATTACCCAGCAAGGCTATCACTGAAAGTCAAAGGAGAGATAAAGACTTTTCCAGAAAAAAAAAAAGCTAAAGGAGTTTATCACTACTAAACCAGTATTATAAGAAATGTTAATGAGCTACTTTAAGTAGAAAAGAAAAGATAAAAAAATATGAATGTGAGAATGTGGGAAAGAAAAAAATTCTCACTGAAAAAGGCAAACAGTAAAAGCAGATCAACCAACTATTACAAAGATTAAATGACATAAGTAGGAAGACTGTGTAATTACAACAATAAATTAAGGCATATACAAACAAATATAGGCAAAAAAAAAAAAGTAATGACAAAAACAAACATGGATGGGGGATAAAAAATTGTAGTGATTTTAGAATGCACTGAATTTAAGCAACCATCAACTTAAAATAGAGTGCTATAAACATAGCTATGCATATAAAGCACCTGATAACCAGAAACCAAAAATCTAGAAATAAACAGAAAGGAATCCAACCACAATGCTATAGAAAATCATCAATATAAAAAAGAAAGAGAATAAGAAAAGAATGAAGTACTACAAAAACAATAAATGATTGTTTTAATTAAAAAATTAAATATAATAAATAATAAAAATAATTATTTAATAAATAAGTATAATAATAAATTGGCAATTTTGATAAAATAATAATTTATTAAATAATAAAATAATAAAATGGCAATAAAGCACATACATATGAATACCTACGTCACATGTAAATGACCAAATACTCCAATCAACTTCCTGTCAAGATGGCAGCATAAGCAAGTATGGCTCACCTCTTTGCACAACCACATCAAAATTACAATTAAAATATAGAACAACCATGACTCAGAACCATCAGAAATTGAGATGAATGGAAGTCTGACAACTATGAATTAAAGAAACCATATCCATCCAGGCTGGTATGAGAGGAGCAGATATGGAACAGGCTGGTCCACATGTGGTAGTTAAAACTTCAGGAGGGATATTTCAGGAGCAAGGAGTCCCAGCCCCATACCAGGCTCCCTAACCCACAATTCCAGTGTCAGGAAGATAAGTCCCCACAACTTCTGGCTGCAAAAACCAGTGGGGATTGAGTTGGTAGAAGAAACTCCTGGAGCCCCAAGCAGTTCCTCTTCAAGAACCCACACACAGACTCACCTACTCAGACACACTCCCTCTGAGCTCTAGCGCTGGGGTAGCAGCTTAAAAGACACCAGCGGCATAATGGGAGAAACTGAAGTACCTGTCATTAAGGCAAGCAGAGGTCATTGTCCCTTTTCTAAACCCTCCCGCACAGAGCCACAGGGCTGGCAAGCTGGTGCCATATCTGAGATTCCATCAACCTGGCTAACACTGTTTGACCCACCTTGCAGACCCCCAGAGACTCCACCCCACCCTACTTACAGGCCCACCCAGGCTGCTTTTACATAAGAATGACTGGTCTTGGCTCAAACTGCACAACTTCCTAAATCCTCTCAAACACAACAGCTGGCCTCAGTGAGCCCTAGGTCAGGCACTAGCAGCAGCCAGCCTAGATTCACAACTTGGCTTTGCCTGGAAATCTCTAAGCCCAGCACAAGTAGTATCCAGCTCAGTCTGCTTTATATCCCAGGCAGGGTGGCCCCAGGCAAAACATAGATAGGGGCTGACCTTGGCCTGCACCATCCAGGAAACCCCAGGGCCAGCACACCCAGTGGACAGCTACAGACCTCATTAGAGTACCACCCTGCCCCTGCACAGCTGATCCTCCACAGAGGGCAGAGGTTGGTGGTAAGTGGTTACAGTCAGTCCTTGCAGCTGACTGGCTTGGGGAAATCCCTCCACTTATCTGCCAACAGCAACCAAGGCTCAACTACAAGAGAAGGGTGTGCTCAGCCCATACAAAGGGTGTACCTCGAGTACCCAGCTTGGGTAATAGGGGAGGCTGTGCCACTGGACACTATAGGACCCCTACTACATTAGGCTATGCTACCAAGACAGGGAGTTATAGCAGCTCTACCCGATACATAGATACAAACACAAGGAGGCTGCCAAAATGAGGAGACAAAGAAGCATGGCCTAAACAAAAAAACAGATCAAAATTCCAGAAAAAGAACTAAATGAAATGAAGATAAGCAATCTATTAGATGCAGAGTTTAGAACATTGGTCATAAGGATGCTCAAGTAATTTAGTGAGGACCTCAGCAACATGAAAATGTCCAGTCAGAAACGAAGGATTCACTAATTGAAATAAAGAACAATTTACAGGGAAACAACAACAGAGTGGATGAAGCTGAGAATCAAATCAATGATTTGGAACATAAGAAAGGGGAAGAAAACCCATCCAAACAGAACAACAAGAAGAAAAAGATTCCAAAAAGAATTCAGGGTAGTATAAGCAGCCTCTGGGACAACTTCAAGACATCCAACATTCACATCATAGGGGTACCAGAAGGAGAAGAGAAAGAGCAAGAAATTGGAAATATATTTGAAAAAGTAATGAAAGAAAACTTTCCTAATTTGGTGAAGGAAATAGACATGCAAGTCCAGGAAGCACAGAGAGTCCCAAAGAAGATGGATGCAAAAAGGCCCACACCAAGACACATCATAATTAAAATGCCATGGGTTAAAGTTAAAGAGAGAATCTTAAAGGCAGCAAGAGAAAAGAAGTTAGTTACCTACAGGAGAATTCCCACTAGACTATCAGCTGATTCCTCAAAAGAAACTTTGCAGGCTAGAAGGGATTGGCAAGAAATATTTAAGTCATGAAAAGCAGGGTCCTACAGCCAAGATTGCTCTATGCAGCAAAGCTATCATTTAGAATCAAAGGGCAGGTAAAGAGCTTCTCAGACAAGAAAAAACTAAATGAGTTCATCATCACCAAACTGTTATTATATGAAATGTTTAAGGGACTTATTTGAGAAAAAGAAGGTCAAAACTATGAAAAACAAAATGGCAAAAATACATATCAATAATTGAATCTGAAAAACTAAGCAAACGAGGACAGAGACAGAATCATGGATACAGAGAGCATTTTGATGGTTGCCAGGTGGGAGGAGGATGTAGGAGAATGAGTGAAGAGGTGGGGAGATTAAGAAGTACAAATAGGTAGTTACAGAATAGCCATGGGGCTATAAAGTACAGTATAGGAAATGGAGTAGCCAAAGAACTTACATGCATGATCGATGGACATGAACAATGGTGTGGGGATGGCCTGAGGGAGTGGGAGGTGCTGGGTGGAGGGGAGCAAAGGGGGAAAAAAATGGGACAACTATAATAGCATACTCAAGAACATATAAATAAAAAAATAAAAATAAGTGCTCCAATCAAAAGATTTAGGGTAGCTGAACAGATAAGAAAACAAGACTCATACATATGCTGCCCTACAAGACATCTGCTTTAGATCAAAAGACACAGACAAGCAGAAAGTGAAGAGTTTAGAAAAAGATATGTCATGCAAATGGAAATGCAAAAAAAAGCTGAGGTAGTAATACCTATATGAGACAATGTAGATTTTAAAACAAGGGCTGTAACTAGAAGCAAAGGAAGGTATTTTATAAAGATAAAGGGATTGATCCAACAAGATATAACTCTTGTAAAGGGCTATACCCCTGACACAGGAGCACCTAAATATGCAAAGCAAATATTGACATATACAAAGGATAAGATAGACAATAGTAATACAGTAATAGTAGGAGATGTTAACAGCCCATTGACATCAATGAATAGATCATCAAGAAAATCAGCAAAGAAACAGTGGCCTTAAATGACACATTAGATCAGATGGATTTAATTGATATTTTTATGATATTTCACCCTAAATCATATTTTGATCTTAAAAACTCTCCACAAACAGGGGATAGAGGGAAAATACCTCAACATGATATAGTCACATGAGAAAAACCCATAGCTAACATCACAGTCAACAGTGAAAAGCTTGAAGATCAGGAACAAGAGGAGTATTTATACTTTTATTCAACATATATGAGAAGTTCTAGCTACAGCAATCAGACAGGGAAAGAAATAAAAGACATCCAAATTGAAATGAAAGAAGTAAAACTGTCATTATTTGCAGATGACATGATACTGCATAGAAAGAACCCTAAAGAGTCCACCAAAAAACTATTAGAACTAATAAATGAATTCAGTAAAGTAGTAGGATACAAAATAAATATCCAGAAATCAGTTTCATTTTTATACACCAATAAGGAACTATCAGAAAGGAAAACTAACAACCCCATTTACAATTGCATCAATAAAATACCTAGGAATAAATTTAAGCAAGTTAGTAAAAAATTTGTACTTGATAAATTATAAAACACCAAAGAAATTGAAGAAGATCAAATAAGTGAGAACATATACGCTCTTCATGATAGGAAGAATTATAGTCATTAAATTGTCCTAACTACCCAAAGCAATGTATAGATTCAACACAATTCCTATTAAGATAACAATGGCATATTTAACAGACCTAGAACAAATATTCCAAAAATTCATGTGGAACCACAAAAGGCCCCAAACATCCTGAGAAAGAAACACAAAGTTGGAGGAATCATGCTACATGATATGAAACTATACAGCAAGACCATAGTAATTATAACAGCATGGCACTGGTGCAAAAACAGACGAGATCAATGGAACAGAATAGAGAGCCCAGACATAAATCCACACCTTTAAGGTCAAATAATATGTGACAAAGGAGGCAAAAATATACAATGGGGTAAATACAGTCTATTCAATAAATGGTGTTGGAAAAGTTGGACAGGTGCTTGCAAAAAAAATTATACTAGGCCACCTTCTTACACGACACAAGAATAAACTCAAAATGAATTAAAGACATGAATGAGACTCAAAAACACAAAAATCCTAGAAGAAAATATAGGTGGTAAAATCCCTGACATCTCTCTTAGCAATATTTTCTCTGACATATCTCCTTTGGCAAGGGAAATGAATAAAAAAATAAACAAATGGGACTATATCAAATAAAATTTTTTGCACAGCAAAGGACACCAGCAACAAAATGAAAACACAACCCACTGAATGGGAGGATATATATTCCAATAATACTTCTGACAAGAGGTTAATATCCAAAATTTATGAAGAACCTATAAAACTCAACACCAGGAGGACAAACAAACAAATTACCAAAATGGGCAAAAGGCCTGAATAGACACTTCTCCAAAGAGGACACACAGATGGCCAATAGACACATGAAAAGATGCTCAACATCACTAATTATCAGAGACATGCAAATTAAAACCACAATGAGATATCACTTCACACCTGTCAGAATGGCTATCAGCAATAAATCAACAAACAACAAGTGCTGATGAGGATGTGGAAAAAAGGGAACCCTCATGCACTTTTGCTGGGAATGCAGACTGGTGCAGCCACTGTGGAAAGCAGGATGGAGTTACATCAAAAAATTAAAAATGGAATGCCTTATGAACCAATGATTCCACTTCTGGGAATATATCTGAAGAAACTCAAAACATTAATTCAAAAGAATATATGCACCTCTATGTTCGCTGCAGTGCAAAACACTTGCTTTGATGGTACTGCTGGTGAGATGGTAAATTGCTGCAGCCACTATGGAAAACTGTATGGAAGTTCCTCACAACCTTAAAAATACCACTACAATATGATGCAGCAATTCTACTTCTGGATATTTCTCTGAAGAAACCCAAAATACTAATCCAAAAAGACATACACACCGCTATGTTCATTGCAGCATTATTTACAATAACCAAGATATAGAAGAAGCCTGAGTGTCTATCAGTGGGTGAATGGATAAAGAAGTGGTGGATGTCTGCAATGGAATATCACTCAGCCATAAAAAAGAATGAAATCTTGCCATTTGCAACAACATGGCTGAACCTAGAGGGTATTCTGGTAAGTAAAATGAATCCAACAGAAAAGAACAAATTCCTTATGGTTTCATTTATACATAGAATCTAAACAAACAAACAGAAAACTCAACTCATAGATGCAGAGAGCAGACTGGCAGTTGCCAGAGGCAGGGGATGTGAAGTAGGCAAAATGGGTGAAAAGATCATAAAGTACAAATTTCCAGATATAAAATAAATAAACCATGAAGATGTAATATACAGTATGGTGACTATAGTTAATAATACTGAAGAGTAGTTTTTTAAAGTTCCCATCACAAGAAAAATAATTTGTAACTACATATGACATTAGAGATTAACTAAATAATATTGTGATGATCATGTTGCAATATATACAATTTCAAATCAATATGATGTACACCTGAAACTAATATAATATTATATGTCAATTATACCTCAATAAAAATAGAAAAGGGTATGGATGAGGCAGATAAATAGTATTGCAAAAAAATGCAATAAAACTTTAAAAAATAGAATGCTTGATAACAAGCGGTACTCTAAATTATACTTAAATGCGCCTATAATCTGGATACTGCCGCCTCTGTGCTCCAGGAGAATCATCTCCCTCTCCACCATCGCACCCAGTGTGCTTCAGTTGTGTTGGTGTAATTGCCTGGGATCCTCCCTACTCTCTTAGCTCTATGAGAACAAGTGTGTCTGTTTTGTCCATTGCATCTCTAACACACAGCACATGTTCTGATTCATCTTTAAAATTTAAGGTACCTCTATGCAATGAAATACTATGTAACCATTAAACGAATGTTGTGGAACTATACCTATAGTCATAGAAGGTTGACCACAATATATTGTTGAGTGGAGGAAAAAATAACTATCTCTATATATATGTATGTATATACATGTGTGTGTGTGTGTGTGTGTGCATTGTAAGTATTTAGATGACTATATATGAACACATACAGTAATAATCTGAATGCTGGAATTCTGAAGCATTTTAACTTCTTAATTATGTCTATTTTCTGAAGTTTCCAATGAGCAAGTTTTATATCTAAAATCATTTAAAAGCTATTTTAATTTTTTAATAAAGATATCCCTATTTTCTAATCACTAAGACTCGGCTCAAACAGCAAACTTCCCCACTAAACTGTAAGCATTTCAAGGGTAGTCATTTCGCATTGCATCCCCCTCAGAATCTAGTATTGAATCCTGCTCTGGGCAGAATTCAAGTTAACCTCTGAATGAATCAGGAGTACAGAGCATCAAAGACTTGTTTCCTTGTCTGATAAGAACCAAGATGTTTTAAGAACTAAACAAAAGGGACTGCAAACAAACAGATTTCTGTTTTACGATCAGACTTCAAATGTCTCAGTAAAGTAAAACAAAGTTGAGTCCTGGCTGGCACAAGCACGTCATAATTTCCATGATTATGTAAGAGCTTTAAACAAATGCAAAATAAAGTGTGAGGGTTTTTTCGTGTGTGTGTAGAGTTTAAAACAAATAGAACCTCTCCCTGCTCTAGCCAGCGGTAGCTTAATATCTAAAGAATATATATATCCTGATCATCGGGGTAAGTGGTTTATTATTTCAGGGGCTATATTACTGGCTGCACACTTATTGTAAATGCTCAGGATTGGACACAGTTTGTTCTATTTATAGCATTAGTACTATTTTTTAAGTTTAAATAAACAGATTGAAGAATTGAAGTGCACATAGTAATGTTGTTATATAATATAAAAGGTATGAAACATAAACCTCTTCCTTCCTTCTGTGGAGGCTTATGAAACTGCCAGTTGTTTATTTTAGCACAAGAAACTCTTGGCCTGCAGAGCACAGGAAAGACAGAAGAAACGCTTGCTTTGATGCTTCTAGAATTAACCCAAGAGGCCTTGTAAACCAAGATAGCAAAACCGCCTTTATGCCGCCAGCCCAGGCACTGTCGCCTCTGTGCCCTTCTCTTAGCAAACAAAACTTCTAGAACTCATGAAGGAATAGTCCAGCAGTGGTGATGTGCAGGAAGACAATTTGCTTTTATCTAAGCCAGGAGGGTTCAACCTTTTATGGGACACAGACCTCTTTGAAATCTGATGAAATATATAAACTCTGATCCCCCACCAAAACCCAAACATATTTGTAAAATTTTTCATGTGATTTAAGGGCATTCACAGACTAGAACCTCTGGTTTACTGAGAGCCAATGTTGTACTACATACTAGCTAGGTGAAGTCATACAATGTTATATATTGTACTACTTTAATATGGCAAGTGATGGATGGTGCTTGGATCTAAAGATTAAAGAGAGGTTTTAGAGTGACAAGTTTGCTGGTTTATTTTAATGGCTTTGCCAGGAAAAGCGCTCCAGAGGTGGAAGACCTGGGAACAGTGACGAGACTCACTAAACCACTCTCTACTGAAGAATTCGGCCTTGCCCAGAGAGAGATCTGGCTGTCGCCCTCAGCTCCTGGAAGGTAACCTATGGAGGAGGCTGGCCACGCTTGATTTAGGTGGGGCCAGCCTAACACTACAGCTCGAGGTGGGAACTGGCCACCTAAAAGAGACCAAGTATAAGGTTTAGAGTGAAGTCTTTGGATCACATAGTTGATCTGAGATCAACCACACAGGCAATCAATCCATCTTATCTACGTAGTGAAGGCCCAGTAAAAACCCAGGACACTGAAGTCAGGTGAGCCTCGCTGGTTGGCAATAGTACCTCATGCATGTTGTCAGACGTATACACCCGGAGCGTAGCATCTCTCTGAGGATGATAGAAGCTCTGGCTCTGTGTTTGGACCTTCCCACACTGTCATATGCATCTCTTCCTTTGACTAATTTTTATCTGTATCTTCTGCCTATCACAAACCATAGCTGTGAGCCTAAAGCTTTCATTATTATTCATGGAGTCCTATGAGTTATCCTAGTGAATTATCAAACCTGAGGATGGTTTGGGAAACTGCCCTCAAACTTTCAGTTGGTGTCAAAAGGGAGACAGTCCTGGGATTGTGCCCTCCAACTTCGTTGTTGGCTCCTACCTCTTCCCAGAGTCTTGGGCAGGCTTGGCAGTCTAGAGAACTCCCTAACCTCACAGTTTGGTTGACTCCATGGAGCCACTTTCAAGCAGAGCTCAGCAGCACCCAGGCCCTTGGCCATCAGCTCCCCCAGGGTTGGCTGGTAGGTTGTCAAAGAATTTCTAGACTGTCTGCCCTTGGGCAAGCCTGGCTATGGGAGGCCACCTAATTCCTGATGTGCAGCAGTGGGGGGACTCAAATCAAGTTAAGTCAATACCTTAGTTAATATTTTCCATGGTAGAGTCACTTGTTTAGCTTCTCACAACCAAGTTCAAGCCCAGCAAGAGTGTAAAGAAACTTAGCAAAAATGGAAGCTTAGGTGCAGCAAAGGCCTCTTGCTCTCTGGAACATGCTTATAACAGCCTCACAGTTTCTAGGACCGAGGAAATGCCTTCCTAGGTAGGCACCAACTAATACATACTGAGGTCCCCTTTAAGTTGTTTGGCCCTGAGTTTATACCAACTGATGAGATCTTAAAAGGTGCACATGGCCTCTACTACTAAAAGGAGTTGGTTTTTCCATAGGTACATTTTTATTACCTATTGTAGAAAAAACCCAGGTGATAAATGTTTAGTTAATAAGATGCAAATAAATAAAATAGTAAGATTCCTTAGAATAGCAAAGGAGTAGGTGATTGTGCAACTATTTTTTTATCTCTTCTCCCAAATTAGCATGAGAGTCAAAACTAGAGATTAAGCGGAAACCATATCATTCTGCTCCTAAAGTGCTCTTGAGGATTCATACTTCCATTAGTAAATGTGCACTGATAGGTACCTAAAATACTGTACAAGGCACTATGAGGCAGGTGGGAGCTTTGGTTCAAGACTAAGTTAGGACTCTGCTCTGAAGAACTCATGGTCTATAAGAAAAATAGGGTATACACACCTGGGGATATAAGAAAAGCAGAATGAATAGGGTATAAACACCTGGGAGTATAAGAAAATCAGAATGCATTGGAGAGCATATAAAATGTATTAAAAACAAGTAACAACTTCTGGAAATTGAAGGGAAGTGTTGGCTATCATCAACAAATCAACAAACAAGTGCTGGCAAGGATGAGGAGAAAACGAACACTCCTGTGCTGCAGCTGAGACTGGAAATGGTGCAGCCACATTTTCCACACTGGAAAACAGTATGGAGGTTCCTCAAAAAATTAAAAGTAGAACTTCCATATGATCCACTAATTCCACTTTTGAGTATTTATATGAAGAAACCCAAAACACCAATACAAAAAGACATATGTACCCCTATGTTCATTGCAGCATTCTTTTCTTTTAATTTAATTTTATTTTTTAAGTATATTTCATTGATCATGCTATTACCCTTGTCCCATTTTTTTCTCCTCTTTATTCTCCTCCTCTCAGCAACCGCCTTCCCACTAGCATCCCCTGCCCTTAGTTCATGTCCATGGGTCACACATATAAGTCCTTTGGCTTCTCCATTTCCTGTACTATTCTTAACCTCCCCCTGTCTATTTTGTACCTACCACTTATGCTTCTTATTCCCTGTACCTTTTCACCCATTTTCCCCCTCCCCCTCCTGCCGATAACCCTCCATGTGGTCTCCATTACTGTGATTCTGTTCCTGTTCTAGCTGTTTGCTTAGTTTCCTTTTGTTTTTAGGTTCAGTTGTTGATAGTTGTGAGTTTCTTGTCATTTTACTGTTCATAGTTTTGATCTTCCTTTTCTTAGATAAGTCCCTTTAACATTTCATTTAATAAGGGCTTGGTGATGATGAATTCCTTCAGCTTTACCTTATCTGGGAAGCATTTTATCTGCCCTACCTTTCTAAATGATAGCTTTGCTGGATAGAGTCAATTTGCATGTAGGTCCTTGCTTTCCATGACTTTGAATACTTCTTTCAGCTCCTTCTTGCCCATAAGGCTTCTTTTGAGAAATCAGCTGCTAGTCTTATGGGACCTCCTTTATAGGTAACTGCCTCCTTTTCTCTTGCTGCTTTTAAGGTTCTCTCCTTATCTTTAATCTTGGGTAATGTAATTATGATGTGCCTTGGTGTGTGCTTCCTTGGGTCCAAATTCTTTGGGATTCTCTGTGCTTCCTGGACTTCCTGGAAGTCTATTTCCTTTGACAGATTGGGAAAGCTCTCCTTCATAATTTGTTCAAATAAGTTTTGAATTTTTGCTCTTCCTCTTCTCCTTCTAGCATCCCTATGATTTGGATGTTGCAACATTTAAAGTTGTCCCAGGGGTTCCTACGCCTCTCCTCACTTTTTTTGAATTCTTGTTTCTTCATTCTGTTCTGGTTGAATGTTTATTTCCTCCTTCTGCTCCAAATCGTTGGTTTGAGTCCCAGTTTCCTTTGTTTCACTGTTAGTTCCCTGTGTATTTTTCTTTATTTCACTTTGCATACCCTTCACTTTTTCCTCTATTTTGCAACAATACTCAACCATTTCTGCAAGCGTCCAGATTACTCTGCATCTGTTAGGTTAACTATCTCTTAATTGCTTAGTTCTATTTTTAGAGCTTTGATCTGTTCTTTTGTTTGGGCCATATTTTTTTGTCTCTGGCATGCCTGTCACATTGTCAGGGGCAGAGCCTTAGGTATTTGCCAGGGCGGGGCAACCCACGTCACTGCCTTGTGGCGCTGTATGTGGAGAAGGGATCCGAGAGGGAACAATGCCACTTAGTCAGCTCTTGCACAGCTTTCAGTCACTTCCCCCACTACCCACAGGCAAACTGGGCCCTTTTGGTGCTGGCTCCTGGGTGGGTGGGTTTGTGTACATTCTAGGGCCCTGAGGGCTCCTCCCACAAACTCTCCTGTGAGTCTGGGAGTTTCTCTCGCTGCTGCAACCCCCACAGGTTTTTACCAGTAGAGGTTTTGAGGCTTTCTTTTCCTGCACTGGAACCCTGGGTTGCGTGGTCTGTCTTGCTCCCCAGTTGTTCCTCCCGGTTATTCCTCAAGCAGGAAGGTGGGACCGCCAGCTGCCATCTTGCCTTCTCGGTCCCCCATCCACTGCCTTGCCGCGGCCCCTCTGCCCCGGCTCCCCGTCTCTGACTCTGCCCCTCCTCCCAGTCTGGATGAAGGCTTCTTCTTTAACTCCTTGGCTCTTGGACTTCCATACAGATTGATTTCCTGGCAGTTCTGGTTGTTTTTGTTTTTAAATTTGTTGTTGTCCTTCTTTTGGTTGTGCAAGGAGACAAAGTGTATCTACCTACACCTCCTGCAGCATTATTTTCAATAGCCAAGGTGTGGAAGCAACCTAGGTGACCATCAATAGATGAATGGATAAAGAAGCTGCAGTACATATACACAATGGAATAGTACTTAGTTGCTAAGAGAATGAAATCTTACTATTTGCAACAACACAAATGGACCTAGAGGGTATTATGCTAAGTGAAATAAGCCAGACAGAGTAAAACAAATACCATATGATTTCACTTATATGTGAAATCTAAAAAACAAAGTAAACAAACAAATCAGAAACAAACTAATAGATAAAGAGAACAAACTGAAGATCTCCCAATGAGAGCAGTGTAGGTAAAGTGAAAGGGCTTAAGAACTACAAATTGCCAGTTTTAAAAAATAACCCCGCGTATGTAAAGTACAGCATAGGGAAGATAGTCAATAATACTGTAAATAACTAGGTATGGTGTCAGGTGGGCACTACATGCATTGGGGTGATTTTCATAAGGTATATAAATGTCTAATCACTATGTTGTATACCTGAAACTAATATAATATTGTATGTCAATTGTAATTGTAAAATAAACACATACGTACATACAAAGAGGGAGATGGTCATTACAAATTAATAGCATTAACTAGATAAGAAGAGACTTAAGAGGTTTAGGACTTTGGAGAGATAAAAAGAAAGAAAAGGTAGGAAGTGGCTTTATACCAGAGTTTCCCAAGGCAATTAAGGGTAAAGATCAGAAAGGTCTCCCTACTGTCATCCGAGGGACTAGACCATAGTATCCCCCTGGTTTTACCATGAGAAAGCAGGACCAACCAGAGTAGCTGAGGGGCTTGTACAGGAACCTACAGGAAATAGACAGCTGACCGGCAGTTCAAATTCAGACCCGTTCCGTGTAGAGCCCAAGCCCAAAGTGCGAGTGCCACTGCCTTGGAGCCATCTCAGGCTTGGCTCAGAAACCATGAGGGTGAAGGGTGGGTCTGAGAGGGGACATGGGCACATCAGTGCAGGAGTCCCAGAGGCAGCAAAGCCACCAATCTGGCCAGGTAGACACTGGCCTCCAAACCACCCATTCTTGGAAGATATGAAGGTCTGGCTGAGGGTCGAGGGCAGGATTGAGTCAGGATTGCCTCTGGGAGAGGTAAAATGTGGGGCCAGATGAAGAGCTGTAAAGCGGGATTTTTTTGTGGAAGTGTGAAATGTTTCCTGTGTTTTCCTTTGATCCCACCACCCCCGAAGGCCAGGGGACCAACAGAGGTTTCCTCTGGGCTCTCACCGCTTACTGAAAGGAAGTCCTATTTTCTGGATTTGTCCAGTGAAAACACAACTTTAAAAGTCTGTCCCTGATATGCACCTAGCCCAGCTTTTGCCTTAAATACTGAAGCCTTATCTCTAACTATTTAAAAGAATAAGGAAATCAACTTGTCCTATTTGTCTCCTTATCAGCAGCCCACCCATCTTGCACCAAAAGCCAAGGCCCTTATTAGAGAGCCTGGGAGAATTCTGGAAACTACTAAGGAAAACAGCAGAATCTCACCCAAGGCTCTCGGGCTCAGTGCATGGTTCCTATGATTCTACCACTTTCTACTCTGGAATAATTCAGGGGAAAGCCAAATATATGGAACATGAATATAATATGAAACAAACGCTGATATTCTGAAATTCTACTAAGGTACAATTAGTATAAAATAGTAATTTTATTACTGGTGGAAAGGAGAAAACCCAGAGGAAATAAACCCAAACTCAACAGAAAGAGTAACTTTGCCAGGAATGAAAGGGAAACAGGTAGGAGCAGATTTGGACTCTGCAAGACCACTGTTTCTCCTTCCCTGCGGGCCCTCTTCAGCCTCGGTTTTCCTCTCTGTAAATGGAAGTAAAAGTACTTCTCTTGGGGGAGACTATTCTGCAGTTAGAGATTTAACAACCAAAATATGTGACCTTGTTTGTATCCTGATATGAACAAGAAATGAAATGAAAGAGTATAAAATAAAAAAGATACTCTGGAGACAATGTAAAAAATTTAAAGATGAACTGGGTATCAGATAATACCAAAGAATTATTGTGTTTATGTTCTGAAGAACATGTCCACATTTTTTAGAGACTCCTGGACATAGAGGTAATATGATATGAGTTCTGGAATTTGCTCTAACATACTTACCAACAAGGAAGGGAGGGAAGGAGCAAACAGGAGTTATAATTTTCAAAGGCACTTTTCAGCTCCACCCAGCTATAAACAGCCAGTGCATCGAACCCTTCCCCTCTAAAACACAGTGCCACATTGAAAACCCTAACCTTCCTAAAACATTCTCAAATATGAGCCACACAACATGCTGGCTCCTGACGGGGCCTAGTATAGGTATTGCATATTCTCAAATCAATCACCTGACATTTTTATAGCATCACAAAATCTACACCTTTGCGCCAGCCTAAATCAACAACAAAGCATAAGCCAAGACTGCATATATTACAGGATCCTTGTAAATCAGCAGTTGCCTTTAGGCTCGAGGGGCCTCCAAATTTGACCAGCTGTTCAAAACAGTAAAATCTCATTAGCTCAATGTCCAACCACTCAACAGTGAGGCTGACTTTAAAGTCACACTCAGCAACCAATGAGAGAATAACCAAAAAATGTCTTCATTTATAAGTTAATTAACAAGCCGAGAAGCCCAGTTCTTGTCAATAGGAAAAAAGGAATAGTGTGCTATTTCAGGGTTATTTTTTTTTCTTTTAATTATTCCTCTCCTTCCCTTTTATGAGTTTTTTTCCTGGGAGGAAAAAATTTGACAGGACTTCACTATGCCTAAGGTGGGAAAATAGTTGTTAAAGGAAATTCACACAAGCTCAATGTTGACTTTTTTATTCACTGACAAATTCCAATTAGTGATCATGTTGACTTGGGCACCAGGACAGAAGAAGATGACATTAACTTTCATCTATGGAAGGAGGGGCGTTATTTATGGGCATTTAAGTCAAATTCATTATACACCAGCAATCTTTCTTAAGTACATCTGCACTGAAAGTGACTGGCTATATTGGATGCCAAATCTATCCCGGTATCTATCAGATGGTGAACTAGAAAGAGGAAAAAACTGTGAGCATGTGTAGGTTTATTTATTAATTTTTATTTCACTTGCTGGGGCAGGGATATGGGAGGCCAAGTAAAGCTATTTATAAAGACCAGATGCTCTCTCTGGTCCTTGGCTACCCCAGGCAAAATATGTCACCGAAGCTGATATTTAGCACCAGATGTTTTTATTGCTTTGTTAATAGTCTACACATAGCTGAAGAGTTTGATAAATACTCATGTTTTTATTTGTTTGCTGCAGGGTTTATGGGGATGTGGTGGGATGAGGGGCACACAGAAGGCAGGAGGTGGAAGGGGGTGAACTTAACTGTGTATCGCCCTCTTTTTGCCAACAATGAGCTTTGGCATGGAGCGCATCTACCCATACCTAGAGCAAGGCCCACTGACTAGAAACAAACTCTTGGGCCCGAGATTTTGTAAGAAGGGTCCGGCTGGCACAATAAGGCACGGAGGCCACACCAGGATGGACCAGTAAATTCTCCCCCCAAAGTGTGCTGCCATCATGCTGGTACCTGCTCAACTTGTTTTTGACTTGTCTCTTTAATGCTTTCACTTTTATCATTGTAATGCATCCCACCTCTTTCAGAAGCTCTTCTAGATCTCGGCTTTACAATTAAAGAGAATAAAAGGTATACTAGTAACCACGTCACTGTCACAATTTTTTTAAAGAACCCTACCACTCTCAGCTTATTTTCATAGTGGCTTTTGAAAAAGCTTAGCAATAATAACATTTTCTACTCAAATCACAGATCACTATTACGTGATTTCACTGACAAAGTTTCAAGGACAGTGATTGTTTTAATTTCTATACAATTAGTAAGAAAGTGCTGTCACACAGTGGGTACTTAAGTGTTATTTATAAGATGAATGAATTAATGAAAACTCTGTATTTTACCTGCTGATTGATGGCAAAGAAAAAGCTACTTCCCATTGGAATCACAAGATCATGTGAAGATTTTTATTCATTTCTTTTCATCACGTTCCTCTCATATTATAAAAATCTTGACTTTTCTAAAGATACTACTAATTTGTTTGTCACATGGATGCCAAATACACTTGCCCAAAAAGGAGTAAGCAGGAAGCCCGCTGGACATGTTTTGTATTCTTTAAAAGCAACACCAAACTAACCACAGAAACATTCTTAGAATTAAACTGACAATTTCTGTTGAACAATAGGCTCTTGCTAGGAAACCTTCCAAATTACCGGAATAGTTTTAGAAACCAGACCAGAGACAACATTAGCGCACAAAACTCTGCCAGATTCTCACACACGTTTTTACCATCACCCTCTCTATTTTGGTACAGATGAAAGGGTAATTGGAGGCCTGTGGAAAATGAGTAGTGGGGGGTCACAGATTTATTTATTTATTTATTTTTTGCTTCTCATATATCCCTCCACCCTCTAGAAGAAAAGGAAATGACTTATGTAATGTTATGATAGTATTAAATGACTATTGTTTTGATGTTAGTGCCAACCACCTAAGGCAGGTTGGGCTATGGATTCTGGCTATCCAGTGGAGGGAACCACAGAAGTCATGATTGTATTTCATTTCTTTTCTCCTCTGCTATCCAATATAAATTGAGAAGCAGCACAAAACAAAAATTTCCAAAAATCTGAGGTTCTTTCCTTCTAGCCCAATGATGTGCTTAACAGGAAAAAGGAAATGAAATTAAATGAAAACAGGTTTCCAAAAACATTGTAGTTACCAGCCAAATCAAAGTCCAAAAAAATGTTAACAGCCCATGATTATATCCTTGGTAAAGGATGATCCAAAACATAATCCATCAGGAAAAAGACATTTTAGTCCAAGATATTCCTTGAAAGGGAATCCCAGTAGTATATGAAGTAGCTCCAACCATCCTCACAGCAGAACAGTGCACCCTGCCCAAGTCTGGTACATGAGTCCGCCATGCCAAAAACCTATTACAAAGTCTGCTCCCCAGCCCCGTAAGACGAGAAGGGCCCAGCAGAGTAGGAGGCAACAGCGCTGTGCTCCAAATGTGTTCTGCATCCATCTAAGGAAAATTAAACCTTTGGTTGCTAAGCTTTATGCAAGCATGCTTTCAGGCTGGTGAGGAGCTCCAGAAAATGAATTGACACTTTTTCCAACATGCTTACTCTATTATGGATAAAATTATGTCATCGCCTACACACTTAGGCCCTGGCATTTATTTGTCCACCTGGATCCTACTGGTTACATCCCAGCAATGAGAATCTTTCTTTCTTTTTGCCCATTTTCGTATGCACGTCTCAGCTTTTCTGCATCATAGCTATAATTTTGTGATTTCTACAGTTCTTCCTATCTTTTCACCTGTTAATTACAAGTTCTCCTCCAAATTTGCACAGATCCCGATTAAATCACATAGCGCCAAAGACTTACCTTTAGAAAGCCAGTGTCATCCCAGCCCACCCACCACACGGTAATTTGGAACAGGAGAGAGTGAGTATAGGGAATAAGTTTTTATTTTTTAAGTTTGGCATATTAACAGAAGAACAATACAAAGCATAAACACACAACATGGGTTTATGTTTGAGTTTTGAATGATGTCGGCATCCCATCATTTGTTCAATTTATCTACTAAAATGAATTATAAGAACAAAAATCCAGTTTAACCACTATGCTACCTCATTTATACTTCTCATGAAGGTAGCTGAGAACTCCCTTCTGATGTTCACATCTTACTTATTTAGACTGACTGACTTCCTTCCTCCCTCCCTCCCTTCCTCCTTCCCCACACCTGATTGGCTACTAGTGATATTTATTGAACAGATTTATAACTGCTGTTTTAAATCCCTTTATATTACAGCCAAGTTATGACTTGTTCATTCTTTTTCTTTTAAATTTATTTAAAATATTTTTGTATTTTTCAATTACAGTTGATATACAGTATGACACTAGTTTTAGGTACACAACACAGTAACTAGAAAACTATATAAACTCTGCATGATCAACCCATAAGTCCAGCACATTCTGACACCACACACAGCCACTACAATATTATTACCCACAAGCCCTCTGCTGTACTTAACTGGTGACTATTTTAATAACTGGTAATTTGCACATCTTAATCAGACAAAAAAAAAAAAGATATAAAAGGCATCTAAATTAAAAAGGAAAAAGTAGCCCTGGCTGGTGTGGCTCAGTGGATTGTGTACCAGCCTGTGGACCAAAGGGCCACTGGTTGAATTCCCAACAAGAAACAAGAAACAAGAAAAATCTCAAAAATTCCAACCCAGGGCACACGCCTGGGTTGCGGGCCAGGTCCCCATGTTGAGAGGCAACCAAACATTGATGTTTCTCTCCCTCTCTTTCTCCCTCCCTTCCCCTCTCTAAAAATAAATAAAATCTTTAAAAAAAAAAAGGAAGAATTAAACTGTCATTATTTGCAGATGACATGATACTATATATAGAGAACTCTAAAGATACCAACAAAAAGTTATTATGACTAATAAAAGAATTCAGTAAAGTAGCAGGATATAAAATTAATATTCAGAAATTAGTTTTTATATACCAATAATAAACTATCAGAAAAAATAAATTAAGAAAACAATCCCATTTATAATTGTTCAAAAAAATACGTAGGAAAAAATTTAACCAAGGAAGTAAAAGCCCTGTACTTGGTCTTTTACTATAAAACACTGAAGACAGAAACTGAAGAAGATACAAATAAACAGAAGAATATACCAGGCTCATAGATAGGAGGAATTAACACCATTAAAATGTGCATGCTACCCAAAGCAATCTACAAATTCAATGCAATTCCTACCAAAACAATGTATTATAGAATTGTATGCTTGAAAACTATATAATTTTATTAAACAATGTCATCCCTATACAATTAATTAAAAAGTAAATACAAATGGCATTTTTCACAGACCTAGAAAGAAGAGCCCTAAAATTTATGTGGAGCCCCAAAAGATCCTGAAAACCCACAGCAATCTTGAGAAAGAACAAGGATGGAGGTATCACACTACCTGATATCAAATTATACTACAAGGGTCGAATAATCAAAATAGTTTGGTACTGGTATAAAAACATACACATAGATCAGTGGCACAGAATAGAGAGCCCGGAAATAAACCTAGGCCTAGTAGCTGAATGGATAAGAAAATAAGACTCATATATATTTTGTCTACAAGAGACCCACTGATTGAAATACACAGATGAAAAATAAAGAAATAAAAGAGCTATTTCATGCAAATTGAAACAAAAACAAAACTGGGATAGCAATACTTACATTTGACAAAATAGACTTTAAAACAAGGGCTATAGCAAGAGACAAAGAAGGACACTACATAATGACAAAGTGATCAATCAAACAAGAGGATATAACCCTTATAAACATTTATGCACACAACATAGGAGCACCTAAATATTAAAAGCAAATATTGATGGACATAAGGGAAAGATCGACAGTAATACAGTCATAGGCACAGACTTTTAAACTCCACTGACATCAATAGATAGATCTTCAAGACAGAAAATCAAGGAACAGCAGCCTTAACACATTAGATCAGGTAGAGTTAATTGATATCTTCAGAGCTTTTAACCCCAAAGCAGCAGAATATATATTCTTTTCAAGTGCACAAGGAACATTTTCCCCAACAGACCGCATGTTAGGACACAAAACGAGTCTCAATAAATTTAAGAAGACTGAAACTTTACCAAGTATCTTCTCCAACCACAATGATGTGAAACTAGGAATCAGTTACAAGAAATCCACCCCCCCCGAAACTCATGCAAATACATAGAGGCTAAATGACATGTTACTAAATGATGAATGAATTAACAATGAAAGCAAGGGAAAAAATAAAAAGATACCTTAAGACAAATTGAAATGAAAACAAAACAATCCAAAAATCTATGGGACACAGCAAAAGCAGTTCTAAGAAGGAAATTCAAAGCAATACAGACCTACTTCAAGAAACAAGAAAAATCTCAAAAATTCCAACCTTACAACTAAAGAAACTATAAAAAGAATAACAAAGCCCAAGTGGGTAGAAAAGTGAATAACAAAGATCTGTGGAAATAAATAAAATAGAACCTAAAAAATGTACAAAAGATCAATAAAACCAAGAGCTGGTTCCTTGAAAAGAAAAACAAGATTTATAATATACCTTTAACTAGACTCATCAACAAAAAAAGGAAGAGGACCCAAATAAATAAAATCAGAAATGAAAGATAAGAAGTAAATTATACCACAGAAATACAAAGGATTATAGGAAAATACTATGAACAATATTATGCCAACAATCTGGAAGAAAAAGATAAATTCATAAAAACAATCTTCCAGGACTGAATCAAGAAGAAACAGAAAATCTAAACAGACCAATTACAACCAATGAAATAGAAGCAGTTATAAAAACAACAATAACAACGAAAAAAAATTCTCCCGAAAAAAATAAAAGTCCTGAACTGGATGGTTTCAGGTGATTTTAAGCAAATATTTAAAGAAGACCAAACACCTATGCTTCTCAAACTATTCCAAAACATTCAGGATGAGGGAAAACTCCCAAGCTTATGTTATGAAGTGAGCATTATCCTAATTCCAAAATCAAATCAAGACACTACAAAGAAAGAAAATTATAGGCTAATATCCCTGATGAACACTGATGCAAAAAATCTTCAACAAAATATTAGCAAACCAAATTCAGCAATACATTAAAAAGATCAAATGGGATTTATTCCTGGGGTGTGAGGGTGGTACAAATCTGCAGTTCAATTAACATGATACACCACATAAACAATAAAAAAAGATAAAAATTAAATTATATCAATAGATGCAGACAAAAGCACTTGACAAATTTCAGCACCCGCTTATGATAAAAAGTCTCAGCAAATTGGGAACAGAGAGAACATAATTCAACATAATAAAGGCCCTATATGTATAACAAACACAGCTAACATTATACTCAATGAGGAAAAACTATTCCATTAAGACCAGGGATGTCCACTTTCACCACTCTTACCCAACAGAGTACTAGAAGTCTTAACCAAAGCAATCAGACAAGAAGCAAAAATAAAAGGCATCCGAACTAGAAAGGAAGAAGTAAAACTGTCATTATTTGCAGATGACATGAAATTGTATACAGAGAACCCTAAAGATCTCACCGAAACACTACTAGAACTAATAGATAAATTCAATGAAGTAGCAGGGTACAAAATAAATATTCAGAAATCAGTTGCATTTTTATACACCAGTAATGAACTATCAGAAAGAGAAACTAAGAAACTAAACCTGTTTACAATAACATCAAAAAAATTATCTGAGCATAAATTTAACCAAAGAGGCAAATAAGACATTGAAGAAAGAAACTGAAGAAGATCCAAATAAATGGAAGCATATACCATGCTCATGGACAGGAAGAATCAACATTGTTAAAATGTCCATACTACCCAAAGTAATCTATAGAGTCAATGCAATTTCTATTAAAATAGCAATGGTGTTTTTCACAGAACTAGAAAAAATAATCCTAACACTCACATGGAGTCACAAAAGACCCCAAATAAGCATAACAATCTTGAAAAAGAAGAACAAAATTGGGAGTACCATGCTACCTGATATCAAACTATACTACAAGACTACAGTAGTCAAAACAGCATGGCACTGGCATAAAAACACATAACACAGATCAATGGAACAGAATAGAGCCCAGAAGTAAACCCACACCTACATGGTCAATTAGTATATGACAAAGGAGTTAAGAACACATATGAAATAAAGACAGTCTATTCAATAAATAGTGCTGGGAAATTTAGACAGACACATGCCAAATATGAAACTAGATGACCTCCTTATAAGAATAAACTCAAAATGGATTTTAAAGACTTAAATGTAAGACTCAAAACCATAAAAATTCTAGAAGAAAACATACGCAGTAAATTTTTGACATCTCTTAGCAATATTTTTTTCTGACTTATCTCCTCAGGCAAGGGGAACAAAAGAAAAAAATACACAAGACTTCATCAAACTAAAAAGTTTTGCACAGAAAAGAAAACAATTAACAAAACAAAAAGATAACCTACTAAATAGGAGAAGATACTCAATGATATATCTGATAAGAAGTTAATATCCAAAATTTATAAAGAATTCATATAATTCAACACCAAAAAAATGAACAACCGAATTTAAAAATTGGGTAGAGGACCTAAATAGACACTTCTCCAAAGAGGACATACAGATAGCCAAGGCATATGAAAAGATTCTCACTAATCTTCACATCACTAATCTTCAGAGAAATGCAAATTAAAATTACAATGAGATACCACCTCACACCTGTCAGAATGGCTATCACCAATAAATCAAAGGTAACCCTCCTGCATTGTTGGTGGGAATGCAGACTGGTGCAGCCACTGCGGAAAGCAGTATGGAATTACTTCAAAAAATTAAACATGGAACTGTCTTATGACCCAGCAATTACACCTCTGGATATTTATCTGGAGAATTCCAAAACACTAATTCAAAAAGATATATACACCCCTATGTTTACTGCAGTGTTATTTACAATAATCAAGCAACCCAAGTGCCCATCAGTAAACGAGTGGATAAAAAAGCTATGTTACATACATACAATAGACTATTACTTGGCAAAAAAAAAAAAAAGAAAGAAAGAAATCTTACCATTTGTGATAGCATGGATGAGCCTAGAGGGTATTATGTTAAGCGAAATAAATCAGAAAAAGACAAGACCATATGATTTCACTTATATGTGGGATATAAAGCACAAAATAAACAAACAAAATAGAAACAGACTCATAGATAGAGAACAAACTGATGGTTGTCAGAGAGGAGAGGATCGAGGGGCTGGGTAAAAAAAAAAAATTGAAGAAATTAAGAAGTACAAATTGGTAATTACAAATAGCCACCAGGCTATAAATTATAGCCTAGGGAATATAGTCAATATTGTAATAACTATGCATGGTGTCAGATGAGTACATCAAATGTTGGATCACTTTGTAAAGTATATAATTGTTCAACCTCTATTCTGTACACCAAAAAATAATACAAAATACTGAATGTAAACTGTAACCAAAAATCAAATTTAAAAATAAATAAAATTAAAAAATAAAAAATACATCCATGCCTGTATGGTCAATTAATCTATGACAAAGGAGGCAAGAATATACAATAAGATAAAGACAGTTTCTACAATAAATGGCATTGGGAAAACTGGACAGACACATGCAAAATAATAAAACTGGATTACTTTCTGACACCATAAACAAGAATAAACTTAAAATGAATTAAAGACCTAAACATAAGACCTGAAACCATAAAATTCCTAGAAGAAAATATAGGCAGTAAACTCTTTGATACCCTTTTTAGTAATAGTTTTTTGAATTTATCTACTCTAGGAAAACAAAAAAGAAAAATAAACAAATGGGAACATACAAAGGAAAGAGTTTTTACACATTAAAAGAAAACAACAAAACAAAAAGACAACCTACTGAATGGGAGAAGATATTTGCCAAAGATATATCCAATAATGGGTTAATATCCAAAATATATAAAGAATTCATACAACCTAACACCAAAAAAAAAAAAAATCTGATTAAAAAATAGGCAAAGTACCTGAATAGACACTTCTCCAAAGAGGACACTCAGATGGTCAACAGACATAGGAAAACATGCTGAACGTCTCTAATCATCAGGGAAATGCACATTAAAACCACAATGAGATATCACCTCACGCTGTCAAAATGGCCATCATCCATAAATCAACAAACAAGGGTCAGTGAGGATGTGGAAAAAAGGGAACCTTTGTGCACTGTTGGTGGGATTGCAAATTGGTACAGCCACTATGGAAAACAGTATGGATTTGTTCATTCTCTGTTCATTCATTTACCTAACATTTGTTAAGTGCTTATCGGTGTTAGGATCTCAGAATATAAATATAAACCTGAAAATTTACACTCAGGAGATTTCAAGATTACTAAGGAAAATAATGCATGTTCATAACCATAATCAGGATAAAAAAAAGAAAAGTACCACAAGGGAGGTACAGATATAATGCCAGGGCAATTCAGAGGAATAATTTTAGGTAGAATTTGTACATAGAAGACTTCCCGAAATAAGCTGTTTTCAAAGGTTGAAGAATGAGCTCACCAACGTATATATGTTACATATATCATTAGTACTTCATGGTATTTTAATAATTTGCCTATTTGTCTCTCAATTATTACACAACAAGCTCCTTGAAGGCAAGGGGCACTGTTGTGTCCACATGTATTTTTTTTTCCTAACACCTACCAAAGTACCTGGAATGTGTTCAGTAAGTGTTTATTGAATGAATAACCTTATTAATAATTAATTTGGTCATGGGGAGCATTCCAGACACAAGCCATGGAGAGCAGCTGATTAGAGACAGATTCTTTTGATTCCATTGTTTAGCAAATAGAAAATCTTTCAACTCTGAAAAATAAAGCAATTATGTTTCATGTTCCATTTGAAAGTTTGTTTTTACTTGAAACAAACTTCCCCATCTTCTCCCCATGCTCTGCTCCACAAATTTGCTGGGTGTGCCTGTGTGTGTTGAGAGACAGCATAGGGTAGACACTTCCTTTTCTCACCCAGGTTCCTGAGCAGAGTCCTGGCTGAGCGGGGGCTTCATTCACAGCCCTTTCAAATTGTGGGAATGTTTCACCATGGCCACACTGAGGATTAACCGAACTCGGGTAAGTGTTGGGAGAGATTTAGATGAAGGTCCCCATAGACCCACAAGGTATTAATGTGATGGAATGTTTAGAGAATCATGCAGCTTGGCTCAGTTCTTCAAACTTGTGAGGCTCCGGATTGGAGTTATTGCTAAATTCCCATTTCAAACAGATCATCCACAGCATGGGAAAAGACTTATGGAAAGGAGAAAGAGAAAACAAAGTCTGAAGCCTATATACCATCCATATCTCTGTGTGTGTGTGTGTGTGTGTGTGTGTGTGTGTGTGTGTGTGTGTGTGTGATGGGAATCTGATGGGGAGAGATCGGGAAAAAGAGTTAAGTAAATAACTAAATGAAATGTGCCATTCAAAGGGGATGGAAGAAAAACAATCCCTCCCTCACGTCATGGAAAACTTGAAGAGGATTGCGTTCTTCTTGTCTCCTTTACTCTCAGCCATTTATCTGTTAAATGATAGAGAAGGCCCTTTTATTTTAAAAAGGCACTTAATAGTAAATTCATTTGATTATGTTTTAGAGGTGATTAAAGACAGAGCAAATCTTGTGGTCTCAATGGCAATTTCTTAAAGACATTACTAGCTTCAAATAAGGTGAAGAACCTGGGAGGGGCCGTTGCTTGACAACCCCCAACAAAGGCACATGGTAACAGTACCTTACACCTGATGACACTTGCATCTTAGTGTGTTCACGTCTGTTCCACATTGGACCCTCACTAACACCCTCAGAGAGTCATAAGCCAGACATTTTAGGCCCCATTTCACAAATAAAGAAACAGACTCAAGTTAAATACATTTAATTCCATATAACTGCTAATTAGTGATCCAGTCACTTCATAAATGTCTTTTCATTTAATCCTAACACCAGCTCTACAAGAGAAGTGCTGTCATCTCTCATTACAGTTGAAGATTTCCTCAGATCATAGAAATGAGGGACTTTTCAAAGTATCAAAACATGTGTAAAATAGTGACTATGCCAGGTCAATATGACCATTAGAGCATTAACACTGTCCTTAAATCACACTCTTTTATTTATCTGACAACCTGTGTATTAAGAACCTACCCTGTGTCAAGCACTGTTTTAGGTAACTCAGATGTATCAACATCTAGTGGTGCTGACATGTTCAAAATGGAGATAAATGAATGACTTCACGATTCTTTTTTTTTTTTTTGTATATTGTATTGAGTATGCCATTACAGTTGTCCCATTTCCCCAGCCCGTATCCCCTCCACCCTGCACCCCATCTCATCATCCCCACACCTCTTAGTCCATGTCCACGGGCTACACACACCAGTTTGACTTCACTATTCTGTGTGTCTGCATGTGTACACGTGCACACATGCCTTCTGAGGCTCTATAGGAACCACCAGTCTGAACTGTTTGAAATGAACTTAGCAGGACTTAATATCACGAGTGGAGGCAGCTCCTATTTTTAGTACATCAAGCACTGTTCAAGCACCCAAGGGGTGGCAAAGAGGGGATTTTCCTGCACTCTTTAGCCAGGATCCAATGACATCTTGAAAAACCACCTCCAGGGCCTTAATGACTAAAGGTATGAGGGGGGCCCCCAAAATCTGAAATTTATTTATAAAAAATTATGTATTTATTCTTACATGTTTAAACTTCAGTCACCTTCAAAGTACTCTCCATTGAATCCAATACACCGATTGAGACGGCTTTTTCTGCTGCTCAGTAGTTTTTGAACTTGTCAATATTGATGCCGTTGAGTGCTTCTGCCTTTTGTTTGTTTGTCTGTTTTGTTTCACCTCTTCCACATCAACAAAACATTTCCCTTTGAGGACTTGTTTTCATCCAAGGAAACAAACAAACAAAAAAAGTCACTTGGGGCGAGATCAGGTGAATAGGGAGGGAAGGTGGGACATGAGGGTCATACCGTGTTTGGTCAAAAACTGCTGAACACTTAGCTCAGTGTGGGCAGGTGCACTTGTAAATCACCCATCATGAAATGGGCAAACACGTTGAAAGAGTCTTTAAAAAAAAGTCACTGAAGCCAAATGCAGCCTCTCACAACAAGGCCAGCTGGCACACTGATACAAATGGGTTTCTAGAGCACTCAGCTAACCAGGGGAAGCCTGTACTACAAGGGACTGTCCTCCAGAAGATAATTCTGATTTTGGAGGAGTCTCCCCTCATCAATTTTCAGCCCACAATCCTTGTACACCCCACCGTCAGAGAGAGGATAAATCTGTGGTAAAGCCAAAGGTATTCATATTCAATGATGTCTATTCATGTTTTGTCAAAGATCCAAAGAATCCGATGACCCTGATTTTGAAAATACAATATTTAAGAGTAAGTTTTGTTATATAGAAACAGTCAAAAGGTTTTGTACAATTCAGCCTTCAGCTGTCTTTTAGGGAACTGGGAGAGTGCTGTGCTACCATTCAAATATTTTCTTTCTTCTCTTAGCCCCAACTTTTTAAATGTTAATTGATTTGGTCCATGAAATGTCCTGTAAAGTGGCCAGATGTTGTAAGAGAATCTTGATAGTATGGGAATTCAGCGGGAGACTCCAGCAGCATAAAATGATTCTCAAATTTCCCCAGCTCTTAACTTAGCAAAAACAAAGGGCCCCACTTTAAGTGGGCTCGTGAAGAATCTCCTGGATTCACTAGAAATGTCAAAGGAAAGAAAAATTGCCCACTACTCATACCACTACACACACCAAACAGGATTTTGTAAACACAGAGAAAATTACGCTGGACTCGTAGCCAGAAGACCTCAATTAATTTTTGACTCTGTCCTTGTCTAGCTGCGTGACCCTGGACAAATCATATGTTCTCTGAGTCTCACATTCTCATTTGTCAAAATGGATGTTGAACAAAAGTGTGCTTCCATTAGGAATGAACAAAGTGCTGTAGGGAATCAAAGGAGCAAGCCACTCTCCCAGGAGTCAGAGAAGGCTTCACAGAGAGGGTGACATTTGGTCCAGTCTATGAAGGATAAGTAGAGTTTTGCCAGATGAAAAAAGACAGGGACAGGAATGTGGGAATCGGAGAGGATGGGGTGGTTGTATAGATCCACTTGCAATCAAGAGCTATTTGCAGAGTCAAACACGAGAGGGGATGACGTGATGCTGTGCTCAGGGTTAGGGAAAAGCGGTGAATACCTGCTGCACAAAGTGTGCACAGGCAAGGCTGTGAGGTCAGTTCCATCCAGTTTTCTGGGCCTTTCTCAGGTGAGGTTTTATGGAGACGGTAACAAGGAGCTAACAGGAGTTTTCATTTGTTTCATTGGCTTTTACAGTACAAGATTTTAAACACAGGAAGATAACTGTTGGTTACATATGAAGGATGAATTGGACGGGAAAGTAAATGTTTGCTGAGAGACCAATTCAGCAGCTACATCAGGCTCTACATAAGGGTCTGCATTTAACACCTGTAGGTTTTAATGGTAAAAGAAATTTTGGAAGGAGAATTAACACAACTTTGTAGCTGGGGAAGAAAAAGAGTTCCTGAGAAATCCAGGGGACTATGGCGTTTCTAATCTGAGAGGCTACATAGTGATTCCATACAGACAGAGCTTCTCAAACTTGAGGGCTCAGAATCACCTAGAGGGCTTGTTCAAACACAGATTTCTGGGCCCCACCCTCCAAAGTTTCAATTCAGTAGAGTGGGGCCCAAGACTCTGCACTTCTAACAAGCTCTCAGGAGATACTGCTGCAACTCTGGGAGACACACTTTGAGAACCACTGATGTAGGACTTAAGGGGATGGAGAGCTAGCTTCAAAAGAGAGTAAGCTGATGGGCTGACTTCTAAACATCGTTTGAGGAACCGATGGGACATGTTACATATTTCTTCATGAACCATCACCCCATTAGACATAAACTCCAAGAAGGTCAGGGTGTTGTTTGATTCACATCTGCAGTACCAGTGCCTAGTACAATGCCTGGAACATATCTGCTGCTCAATAAAGATTTGGTGAGTGGATAAAAGAATGTTAAATTAAGCCAGGTGGAGATAACTAGGAGGCAATGGGAAATATGGTTCCATGAATGTTGGAGAGAAGTCATATCTGCTCACATGGACTGGGATGTATAGATTAAAGAAGGGTTGTAAATAAGAAAGTTAAAATCATCAGAGCTGATATTTTTCAAATCCTTTAAAAAATCTAGCAAAATTAGGTATAAGAAATTCCTGAGTTCATAAGCCCTATCGGTAAGTGCCAACAGAGGGGAGAAGTTGTACTCCATGGTCCAAGTCTCTCACAATCTGAGCAATAAGTATGCCACCTGCAAAGTTGAAAACTACTTGCTACTAAAATTGTAACAATGAATATAGAAGAGGCATCCATGTGGGATATTATTCTCAGACGTCAGCAGGGCTAGACAGTCTCTCAGTTCCCTTCTAACTCTGACACAGATTATGATTCCATGATTTAAGTAGAGAGTAGGGAGCAATGACAGATTCATGGGAAACTGAAATAAGGGACATAATGGTTGGATGCAGCAGTAGAGCCGAACAAGTTTTACTTCAGAGTGAGAAAGACAGGAGTAATAAAAACAAAAGCAACGGCTAAGGTGCTCTAGGGCAGCAATTTTCAACCTTTTTCATCTCAGGCACACATAAACTGATTGCTAAAATTCCTGTAGCACACTGAAAAATCTATTTTTGCTGAGCTGACAAAGAAAAACAGGTATAATTTTGATTCATCCACACTAGACATTCTTTTATTTGACAATTAAGAGGGGAAAAAGTTAGTGCCCCCGACTAAATAGTCAGGTATTGCGTGTTTTAAAAATTCTTGCAGCTCACCCGTTGAAAATCACTGCTCAGGGGAAAAGAAACACGTGTGAGTCAGAACGGATGGACCATTTCAGCTCCTGGCTAAGACCTTACCCACATACTAGGTAACTACTCTTGTGTTTTCTCTGCCTCATTATTCAAAGTTAATAGATTGCTATGAGAAAATAAAGCTCTTGTTTATCAGAATATCAGAGAACATCCTTGTGCTGAAAAGTCATAATGCCAGTATCAGAAGCATCAAAAAAAGACATACATTTTAACTCAGGCACTTTATACCTCACAAAGGATTATTTTTAGAAAGCAAGCATATAAATCAGGCGACGTTTTGCTGAGAAGTGAATTCTTTTTATCAGTAAAGGAAATTTGTGGCCTGATAGTGATAGAACATGGCCCTCTCAAGTTAGAATATGCTTTTACCTCTGCTACTGGTTTAGAAATGCTTTAGAAATACACAAAGGATTAAAAAAAAATTGGAGCGCAGTGCCTTGGGGAGTACCACTAGTTTAAATAAAACATGAAAAGTATTTATGAGCCCTTTTTTATGAGGTGGTCAAAGAAAAGACCATCCAGCATGTAACATAAGACTGGCTGAAGAAGAAAGCATTTCCAAACCGCATTGGAGAGTTAAGCATGAATGGAATTTTATTTCAGTCTCTATTGCTTATTTAAATGAATGGTGTTTTCAGATGGGGCCTAAATGATAATGCAGATCAAGGTAAGGTTTGCCAGGAAGAAAATATACTAGTCTATTACTCAAAGAATGTTACTAGGTAATGCTGGAATAATCTGAAATATATGGGCTTAGCAAAAGGGGGTTTCTGGAAGGAGTAAGTGGTTATAATATGCCCAAGTCCATTTTGAATTCTGTGGGTAGAGCATTTCACTAGAGTCAGGACTTTGGAACTATTCCATGTTCAGCAAATGGCTAGGTTGTCTATATCCAGCCATGCCAGGGTGTTGTACACACAGAACCGCAACATGTTGTCAGAGCACTCAGTCCAGTAGGCTACAAAACATACTGTTCTTCATTTAACTGTTGTAATGGGCCTCTCTGAAGAACGCGTGCCTTCTGCTTTATTTCTCCTAAGTGGCGATGGGTCTGAGCTAATCTACTCACAGTCTCTTTCTGGGCCTCTGGGTGACAAAGAGCACACCCTGGCCTGTGACAGCTGGCAAAGGTTATGGGTTGTGGATGCAGCCATGGAACAGAACAAAGATAACTGGCCCCTAGAGACCTTAAACTGAGATCCTTGGCCTCATTAATTCCCTGTCTTGTAATGAGCATCTGCCCTGTGACTTGTATCAGTAACAAATTATAATAGTAAAGTGTTCCCTCAGGCCACCAGTTGACTGAGTTCCATAGCTCTGTCAAGAGTATTGATGTGTTTGGTCCTTAAATAAATGTTAAATGCTTCTGGTCATTCACTCATTTATTCCACAAACATTGAGCACCAACTGGGTTCTAGGCATTGTGCTGGGTTATAACCCATCTTTGTGATTTTCTTTCAAACTCCTTTTGGATACTAGAAACATAACACAATGCATTAAATCTGAAGTAGTGTTTCTGGCTCAGAAAAGAACACCCATTTTTTTGTTTAATAATATAAAATAGAATCCACCGATCATTAATATAGCATTCTTCCTCAAAAAAGCCTACATTTCAAGTTCAGCAGCTTTAACGAAAGTATATGTTTTACAAATCTTACACTTAACAGAGGCATTGTGAAATTTAACTTATAAAAAGAAACACAACCTTAGATTATTTGTCATTTGTGTATCAACACAATAGCTTCAAGGTATAATGAAGGCAAGGAGAAACAAAATGAGGTGACAGGAAATTCAGTGTTCAGTGAATTCAGTAAAATGGTTAAGTCATTTTAGTCACTTTAACAGAACAAAACCAGTTTTGTTATAAATTTTCCTTTAAGTTTCACTTTTGTCATTCCTTGCTCATCCACCTTCCTTACCCTAAACGTTTGATCCGTGGTGGGCTGGGTAATGATGGAAATGACCCATGCAAACCAGGGGTCCTGATTCTACTCACTGGGATGGGATGCTACCAGACAGTGCGTTGTGTCCTCAGTGCCCATCCTCCACTTCCCTCTCTTCCTTCCTAACCTCCTTGCCAGATGGAATAGCAGTTTACCAGCAGGAGGGAACTCCATCCTGTGAATGCCTCCATGCAAGACCACTGTCTACAGAACCCAAAGCGTCTCCCCGTTAGCAGTTGTCAATCCCAACCCAAGGGGAATGATCATTTCTTCATCTAGGGGTGGGGACAATGCCTCTGGAAATAAAGGGGAGAGTTTAATTCGCTTCCAGTAAGAGTTAATCCATATTTCCTCACTTTTTACTCTAGCAGAGTGAGTTTTAAATTATACCCTTCCCTACCAAATACAGGGCAAATAACAGGACACTGCTTCCAATTTTTTTTTTCTTTTATTGCTGTCTTTACCAGACCTGGTGGAGGCTGGGGTCTCAGTCCTTTTTTGTACACTAGTACAGCATCATACGGTACAAAAAGCTTTCGACCTGCCTATGGCTTTTCATCCACATTTGAAAGACAAAAACTTTTTTTGTTCAAATAATCTATCTTACAGATCAGCAAAGACCACTGCCACAAGCCCCTATTTGTTCAGTTTTTTTCCCTCTAAAATAAACAGTGCAGAACCTCAAGTATTAACTGGAGGTCACTCTCTTGGACTTTCTGCTCAAATTCTTCCTCTTTTCTTCCCCAGGGGCAAGCATACTTTTAGTATTGAAATGAAAAGATGTAACAGCTGAATCCAGACACAGCTCAAGTATCTCCGAGAATATTTTGAGTTATCTATTGGTAACTTATTTTTATTAGTCTAAAAATAAATTTAGACTGTTCCAGCAGTTTAAAAGACATGAGCATTAAATCCTACCGATGTTTCCCCAAAAAGGCACTTCGGTTCATCCTTATAGCATTGAGATGGAAAATCATTCATGAAACAAAGCTTCCAGCAATATAAATTCGGTGATTGTTGTAACTATGAAGAACACATTATTAGTCTTGGCTCACTCAACAACTAGGTGTAGAAGAGTATTTTAATAGGTTTTCTATTTATGAATATCCCACAACCAAGAGCAAAACTCTGATTCATACCATGGATAAGCCACAGTTCAGATATTACACCATCAGCTTCCTGTTAAATGTCAGTCAGGGCTGGGATGTTTGGGGTTTGCAGACAGCATGCTTCCTGCAGTATCCAGAGACCTCTGAAAACAGGACAGCCTCTGGCTGTTACCAACAAGAGATTAAGCAAAAATCTCCACTGCTTTGGGCATCACACTGCCAATTTATGAAATGCTGTAACAGCCTATTCACTTTTCTGTAATAAATTTTGAAAGGGAGCTATTGAGTCTTTAATTCGTCCATTTACTCAACCGGATTTACTGGACATCAACTTAGGGTCGGGCACTGATCTAGGTCCCAGAGCCATTCCTGTTACAGAAGCTGCATTCCATGCCCTTACATTCATAAGCACTTCATTGAGGTCATTTTTCATGGACCTCATGGACAGAGGTGGTCATATCAGGAAAGTCTTTAGGTTTTCTGGAGCCAGCAACTGCCATTTGCATGGATTCTATTAGTGACCCCAGTTGGCATATGTGGGATAGGGAGATGGCGTAGGGAGCTGTCCCTTGATTTCCGAGGCATGTGGAGGTACAATCCCATTGACTAGGGCTTGGTTATGTGCCATTGGAAATACCAGGTTTGAAGATTAAAAGGCTAAGTCCAGCCTTGCACAGCCACTGGAGGGCTTCCATCACGGACAAAATGCAAGATTGCATAAGCAATCTCTGTACATGGATGGTAAACACGCGCACCCAAGCATGTCCCCAGATGTGTACACCTGCCCCAGCACTGAGATGCAGGGTGGGAAGCTGTGACAAAGGCAGCAGGGAATTTGTCATTTGTAAATATCTTTTAACCAACTAATGGGGAGCTTGGGGCTAATGCAAGATTATTTTAGTTAATTTTTTTCTATTATCATTCTGGGGAAAATTAAGAGTAATATGAGAAATCCTGATTGACAAAGAAGCTGTAGTCAGACTGGCCTGAGTTCTAATTCTAACTACACTACTTGTCACCTGAGGGTTCCTTCCAAGCTCTTCAATCTCTCTGGCTCAATTTTCCAGTCTGTGATATAAAAGATTGTATCTATGCCCCAGTGCTCTTCTGAGGGTTAAGACAAAGTACCTGTCATGCTGCCCATTACAAAGGAAGTACCAAGTAGTGTTAGAAACCCCTTTCTCACTCAATATATCAAAAATGTCTGCCTCTGTATACCATTGGAAAGAAACACAGCACGTTTGGATCAGAGCGCTGTAGTTTATGGTAATCTAAAAGTCTCCAAATAACCATTCAACCTCTTTGTTTATTCTACTGTGCCTGGTCACATTCCATGAGAACGTCACTGTTTCAAGGAGGACAACTGTCGTCAAACTCTGTCTGATTACATCATCATTTAATCCCAGATCCGTATGATTTTTAGGTGCAGTTTCAAGTCAATTGCTTACTAAGAATATTTGAAGAAAAGAGTTTTTTTACACTTCCTAAGTATGTCCAATTTGTTTTTAAAAGGCAAGATTCCAATCTCACAGTCAGAAAATGTGGTGTTTAGGGTGGCAATTATAATACTGTGACTATATTTCTCAAACCATAAATTGACATGTGGTCTGACAAGCATAAAGTATACTTCTGGAGACAGTTGGATAGAATATTTGAAATCAGAACTGGAAAATTTGGGACATATGAAGGCTATAAATAGTGGGCAGAGGCTGGGTTGCTTCCAGAAGAGACTCAGTTCCTACTAAGAACCACATAATTAGCCAGCCCCCATTTGTAATACATATAAATACTGGTACATAAGAGGCAATTTAAACCAGAATGGTAAACAAGCCGTGCCTGAGCCAGAGGGCTGCCTGCCACACACATTCCCTGTTCCCAGAGCTCTGCGAAGCCCTGTGCAGACTAAGGCTGCCCTGGAAGGACTGACAATGGAGGTGGGAAACAAACATTAAGACCCCAACACATCCACATAGAGCAGTGTGTTCTTTGACATGACATGGTCATCTTCACTGACCCTTTGAGCTACAGGAGGGAGGTAGAATAATTTTACACAGAAGGTCTTAAGATGTTCAGACCTCCTCCCAGTGGGAGAACCCACTCTGTATTTGGACCCATGAGAAGTTACTCTTCGTACTTCTGTTCACAAAACAGGGCTGGGGTTACAGTAACACAGAGGAGAGCTGGGGCAAAGACTAAACGTGTCAGCAGGCACTTCACATATTTAAGGAAGTCATACTCCTTTACTACTTTCACACAGGTTATTCAGGAATAAGGTGGAGCACCTCTCTGCAAAATACAGTAAGGACCCTGATACAAGACTTTGACTACCCCAATACAGAGTAGTAATGAACGAGATGTGCGTGGCATACATTTAGCAGACGGGTAGTGACAGTCCATTTGATGCACCTTATTCATGGCTGATCCATACCAGACATGCTCGTAAGGGTCTCGCATATACATTATCTTCCCTTAATCCCAACAGCCCCTATTACCATCTCCTCTTTTAAAGGTTAGGACATTGGGGCTGAAGGACACTAGGGAAAACTTGCCCCAGTTTACACAAATTCTAATAAATTGTACAGTCCCCAACTAAATCCAAGTTGCCAAATTCCATGATTCCCAGCAGAACACCATGGTAAGAGGAAACATATTTCAGAAAGAACCAAAGCAGAGATTATTCTCGCAGCCTTCTAGTTCCTCACAGCAAAAATGGTGGAATCACTACGGAACATTTTAAAAATACAGATGCTTAGACCCCACCCTGGAACTTCAGATTCAGAGGTCCTGGGTCTCTGTACTTTGAAGCTGCCCCACCTACACCGGTGATTCTTACCCACACTTCCTATTAAAAGTTTTCATAATGAATCAAGCTGTATATGGCTGAATTTCCACTTATTTATTCACAAGAAGGGATTTAAAAGTTAATATTTCATATTAATATTAAGCGCTTGTTGTGTTCTCAATATAAATCCCCCTCTGATGAATATGAGGTTCATGGTGCTGGTTCAGGCATTCTCTCACCACGCCTCAAGACTTGGTATTCGGTTGATGTCTCCTGTAGGTGACACATTCTTGACTATTGCAATAAGCCAAAGTCGGATTAGGCCAAAATCAGGTAAAAGAGCACTCCTTACAAATGCCTCGAGGATGGCCAGATTATGAAAAAACTGGAGGGGAGTGGCAGCAGTGGGTAGTATAGGTGTAGTGATGCAAATACAACACAAGTGGCTTCTGGTAAATGAAATATGCACATTTAAAAGTATAACTTGGACCAAAAGCAAAAATTCAAAGAACACTAACCCCTACTACGTACTCAAAACAAGAAGGCCAAAAGGATGAAGGAAATGGATGGGTACCTTTTTGAAATCTTCATTTGAAATTTTTGGTACTGCTACCACAGAGCTAAGTATGAAAAAGAAATTGGACCAAAATATCCAAGTCCATATTTCTGTATAACCCAAGTTTCAGGGATAATTCACTGTTTACTCTCTTAAATGTATACAAGGAGAAAGGAGTTAAACATGTTCCACTGATCTTCTGGCTTGATGATAGCAAAGACCATGATTCCATGGGCAATTTATATCCCTAACCTGTCTCTGCTACTCAGTGACTTAGGGCAAAGATCTGACTCCAATGTCTTGATTTCTCAATCTAAAAACTTGGGGAGAGAGGACGAAGGGGAATATTGGTAGATGGGAGACACCACATTTGTCCTATGCTTACGTTCTAATTGCAAACTACCCACAGTTATGTACATTCTATTTTATGTGCTTTATTAGAATCAGATGTGGAATTCCCTGTGGTGGTGGTTGTTTTAACTCTCTAGAAACTTGAAGGGAAGTTAGAACTAAAAAGAAACTAAAGAAATTGGACTTAAGAATTAACTGTTTTGAATATTTTCCTTCCCAATTTGCTTTGTAGAGAAATGGAATACAGACTATCATCAATGGAGTACTTTCAAGTGAATCATAATCACACGCTTGTGCAAAGCCATCAGTGAAGTCTACATGTGCAATTAAATGCCTAATTATACTTAAAGAGGCTCTCCATTCTTTACTCCCTGACTACACCCTCAGGAAAACACACAGTAGCCTTCTGTCTTGAGTAGGGGTTCTTTAAAGTGTTTAAATGCCATGAAAGTGCAACTGTGTGTCCAATTAGGGGTGCAATTGCCAGGTCAAAGCGTGAAACTCAGCCTGCCCCTGCTTTGCTGGGTTAACTGTCCAGATCCTAGTCACCAGCCCAA
The DNA here is from genome assembly GCA_004026545.1 of Mormoops blainvillei. NCBI lineage: Eukaryota > Metazoa > Chordata > Mammalia > Chiroptera > Mormoopidae > Mormoops > Mormoops blainvillei. Next base: position 139,234 of record PVJD01001006.1, on the reverse strand, counting down.
AGGGCCAGATTAATCAGCTTTCTCTGTCATCCCAGGACCCAGTGAGAAATACTGGGGGTTTACCCTGTGCCAGTTTTAGAGAAGGTAGGACAGAGAAAAAGTCTAACTTTATTGTTTCCTTTAAGGGTTTTTCTTTACTTCCTCACCTAAGAGATTAAAAATTATCCTCATATATTTCCCTGCTGCATGGAAAGAGGTAAGTAGGGAGGGGAATGGGGAAAGAAGAATAAGGACCCCTCCTTTAATTCCATTTCTCAATACTTGGTCAGGCGCGTTTTCAGCCTATTGAAGAGAGATTGTGGATTACCAAAATATACTCACTACTAAGGACCCATAACACATGTTTTAAAAGGCCATGTAGTAAGGGTTTATAATATTCTTTCATTTGGAACTCACAGATGGATCTTTCATCAGAAGGTCTTATATTGGCCGGTCTCCTATATCTCCCCAGGCCCAACAGCCTTCCACAGATTTTTAAACCTCCACACACAGCCACCTGCCATGTCTAAGACGCTCCCTCTTCTCCACCACTAAGACAGCTCTTCTGAGCTTCCTTGTGGGAAGAGGCTGTCTAAACCCTGGCTCTGGCCTTTTGCATCCTCCTGCTGACCATGACCTGATTTGGCAGTTACTTAAAAATCAGTGGGAGCAGGAAGGAGAGGAGAACTGATGTCAAGCAGTATATAACAACCACAGGAGATAGAACTTTGAGCCCTAGGGAGACCATAGGGATAACCAGATTTTGGTCCCAGAGGAAAAGGTGAATACATAGAATCAAAGAATGGTCTAAAGCAAAACAAGGAAAAGAAGTCAGGAGACCTCAAAGTTGGCTCAGAGGCTTAGGACAGGGTTCAGCCATGAGAAAGAAGACAAGAACTCAGGCATCGGAAACTTTTACTTCCAAAACTTTGGCTAAACACCTACTATGTGTCAGGCATCGATTACAGTGGTCAGTGTTGATAATATGATGGTAAGCCAGCTGATAAACTAATGGTCCAGAGAAGACCTGACAAGAGGCTTGGGATTCTGAACACGCAGCTCTATGCACTCAGGGAGTTTTTTAGTTCCCTCTGCAGATTCCAAAGTGTGGGACAATGTGTCAAGCTGTTTCAGCTAGAGGAATCCGAGTGCTTTTGGAGCGGGGCTCTAGCAGGCCAGTCAGGACCCTGGCTTGCTGGTATGTGCGTCTTCTTTCTCCCTCTTATTTTTCCAGGCTGCTGCTCTTCTACATTCCCAGTCTCGTTTTTTTTTTTTTAAAGGGGGACTGTCTTTACATGCCTTGCCTCCTTTCCAGTTGGCTTAGGAACAAAAATCCCAGCTGTTGATATTTCATGCCTCATCATGAAACAAGGCTGGATCTCTACTGGCAAAGCTGTCCCCCGTTTTGTGGCAAGCACACAGAGCTCTCTGGGCCTGTTGCACAAACCTCACCCTCGTCAACGCCAGAAGAGCCCTGAGTGACTATATGTAACTGGGTCCTGAGCATAACAGTTGACACAGCCCCAATTGAGAGCCAGCCCCAATCTCAAAGAGAAATGCAGTGGCTATGCCACAACAAACAAGAAAGATGTATTTCTAAAGTAAATCCAAATAATTACTTGGAATTTATCCTTCTCCTCAAAAATATGCAGCCTTGATGGACAGTACTAATAATATGGGAGGGATGAAAGACACTGTCTCCCCTTTGATACATATAATTGTGTGTGACCAGTACTATACATGGATTTCATCTGACACACAGAGTAGGAAGGGACAGTGTGGCCAGTAGCTTGGTTGTATGGGAATCAGTGAGTGCTGGGATAGAGTCTTTTGTAGGGATCCAGTTGATCATAGTTATCAGTTATAAGTGGATCTCACACATTTCATATGGTTTTCTCCAACTATAAATATTAAGTCATAGCTACATGGCTTTCATTGAAATGGAGAAAACTTAGAATTAAGCTTCACTAGTGTGATGGGAAATCTGTCTTGTGATAAATACAGGACAGATGTTAAAGTGGAGGGATTTGATGCCTGGGAAGTCAAAATCATCTAGAACTAGCTTCTGCATTGAAACTTTATCACATTTTACTGTAAATATCCAATAGGTGAAAAAGGACTGATAAGATATTCAGGGTATCTGGTCACAGAGGCTTCCACTGGACACAGAGGCTTCCTGGGCTTATTCTTAGTTGCTAACAGGCAGCTAACAGCGTTGACCCTACCCCAAACATGTCAAGGGCCCCATGCCAGCACCTTCTATCAGGCTCCTCGTTCTCTCTCCCTTGTATTACTAGTGGCTTTCCTTTGATCTTCCCACTTCTAGTATCTCCTCTCCCTCATACACACACATTAGGGTAGTCTTCTAAAAGCCAGACTCTCTTCATGACACCCACTTGTCCAACAATGTCAAGGACTCATCTTTACCTAATATAACAATTGTAGCTGCCATTTACTGACTAGTTTGTTTCAATGCTTTGCCTCAATTATTGTCATTCTTACAGTGATAATATAAGGTAGAGGGTAGTCCCTTCACCCATTCAATAAACAAGCATGAATGAATCCTCTTTGAAGTAATTAATGAGAAAACTGGAGGTCAGTTTGTGCAATATTCCTAAAGTGATAATATGTGGTTGCCTTTGTGTTCACATTCAGGTCTATCCAGTTTGCTTGGGATCCTTCTACTCTCCCAGACTTACCTATCAAATAAAAGTGCAAACTCTTTGCCTGGCATCAGGACTCCCACGTGTCCCCCGTTGCATCTCCTCTACCCATGTCCTTTGCTTATGTCGAAACAAATTACATGCAGATCTCTGGACATTCTCAGCCCCATCCTGTATGGTATCATCCTACTTCCCAGGATACTTCTTCCTCACATAAATTCTACCCTCCAGTCCCAGATGTGAAATGCTAAAAAGCTACCTTTGCCACCAAGCCTTCCTCAAAAGTATATGTACGTGGCTAAACACCAGCTAGAAGTGACTTTTTCCTCTCAAATAAGAAACAGCCTTGTGACACTCTCCCATGGTTTGTGTCATGGAATGAGCACAGCCACAAGCTCAGACACTAAATATACTGAAGTTTAATTCTTCACTTTTTCGCTAACTGCTCGAACTCTAGAACCTCTGTCTCCCTGAACCACAGGATTGTTTTCAGAATTCAGTTATGTAACACAGGAAAAGTGTTCAGCACAGCCTGACAAGAAGCAAATTTTGAAATACGTACTATTCTTCTTCCTAAAATGATTTCTATCCATGCATTATTCTGATCATAAGCTCCTTGAGAAACCTAGTCTCCTATCCCCACTGTGCTTAGTGGTACATGAACAAATGACAGACATGATTGACCTTCTAAAGCCCATTAGGGCACAAATGATATGAAACTCCATGTAATGATACAATGAAATTGCAGCAAGAAGTTAATGAGGCAAATACATAGATGCTTCATGGCTATTTTGTCTACTTAGATGAGTAGGGTCCAGGGTCCATAATTCCACGGCCACAGTTAAGGGAGAGAAAGATGCTCAAAACACACTTTCCTTTCCCCATACATGGATGAAAGGAAGAGCCTGCACAGTGTGCAGGATGAACACTGTGCAGTGGTAAACTAACCACTGCAGAAGTAGGAAGAGCAGCCGACATTTATGGAGCACGTAAGTAGGCACCAGACAATAGTTTAAAAGCTTCACCGGTGTTCACTCATTAACTCCAGGCAACAACCACCGTGAGGTGGCTACTATTCTTCCCCATCTTTAGATGAGGAAACTAAGAGAAACAGTAAGTTATTTCTCAGGTCTCACAGGAAGTGGTAGGTCAGGGATTCTAACCAGAGCCCATGCATTCTATATATCATAGCAAACAGGGACAGTTTGGGCTGGGCTGGGCTGGGCCCCCCGCCCCTCCCCCTCAGTAAGGGTATCAGTCCAGCCAGACCTCAGAAAAGTTACCTGCACCCGATTCACACACATCCAGCACTCCAATAGGCTGCTTCCTTTTAGGAGACCCACATGCCTCTTGAACCTGCACCTTTTCTAGAATCAGAGGGTTGGGAAGGAAGGTATTGGCATTAAGAGTAATATCTAGCTTTAAAAGCCCGCATTTTGTGTTTGTAAAGGCAGTTTCAGGCACACTAAGATATCTGTGGGTTTAATGACCCATGTGGATGGAGATTAAGAGTACAAGTGAAGACCCTATGAAGACCCCGGAAGCTTTCTGCAGAGGTCATGGTATGTGAGGAAGCAGGAACAAGCCGAGGCAAAAGAATGAAGGGAAGCAACCTCAGTCCTGGATTAGTTCCTTCAGAAAAACAAACGTAAGCAACTTGATGAATATGTTTCAAAAATCCCACACTGTTTTGGGTATCATCTATCCACAGCTTGGGCAATGTGGCCATTTTATGTTGCGTAATTAATATTGAAACTACTGCCTAAGCCAGTTTACGCATAATGAGAGCTCCTGATCAAAACCGTGAGCAGAATAAGACCCACATAAGTGAAGCCCAGAATGGCCGAACCCATTACTAGCATTGCTATCACATTAACCACCCTCTTCCTGAAGTACCAGAGGTTACTATACTCTGGGGCATGAGGTTAATCGATTTCAAAAGAAGGAATTTCACAAACCCTTCTTGAGGGAGCCACATCCTGGACCATGACAAACCCTGCTGTTTCACTAAACATGAAAGGTGGGCGTTCTACCTGCAGGATGCTCTGTGCGCCGCTGTAGGGTCATGGTGTAAAGGCATGACCTGCATCTCAAGCACGCAGAATAAAGGCATCGCACTCACAGTTTCACTCACGAGTTTAGATCAACTCCTGGACAAGCCATCTTTTATCTAATTTGCGCTAGAATGTGCATTCTCAACAGGGGGAATAAAGGGGGCAAAAACAGGTTATTGGGAGATGAACAAAATCCTATGTATAAATCCTGTGAGGTACATAAGCAGATATATACTAACTTGTCTGTCTGGTATTAAAATTTCATGGTGAGGGAACTCACTAGGAGAAACATAAACTTCTTTGTGGGAAAGGGACAAGAAGAAGCCCACTTTTGGAACATCAGAAGAGAGAAATGGAAGAAAACTGACAACGATTGCTGATGGGAAAAGTTGAAAGACAGGAGAGACAATTCCCCAACCTTCAGTTACCAAAACCCAGCTATAGTGTCTAAGGTACATGACTATGGCCTACATCCAAGTTATTGTTTAGTAAAATTTGGTCCAGATGCCATCATAAAATCACATAATAAAGGAATCCCTCTTGTACAAATGACGACAAACCCAAACCCACAGGTCATCCATGTCCTGCAACTCAGGAAAAAGATGACGAGGCCTCAAAACACAAAACCTAATGGCACCTTGATCTTGGACTTCCAACCTCAAGAACGGTGGATAAAATAAAATTCTGTAGTGTAAGGCACCCAGTCTGTGGTTTTTGTTAAGGCAACTCTATTGCACCTGCTATGCTACACATGGTAGGTGTTACTTCAGTACTAGTCGTCATTTATGCTGCATTCTCCTCTTCTGGCTACAGGGGAAAATCCCCCCAAATCTAACTAATTAGTTGTAAGCAGAAGTAACATCATATTTCTGGGCCAAAGCACTCAATTGCTGGATTAAAACACTACATAACTCTCTTCCATGCCAAAGTAACCAAAGAACGTGGTGTGACAGAGGTGACAAAGACAGAGGTAGCTCAGAATTTTAAACCACTGCTTCCCTGGAGAACTGGCCTGGTCTTCAGGGACACTGTATAAAAGAGAAATGAGCCTTGTTCTGTGAAGCCATTGAGATTTTGAATGGTTTTATTTTTTAAAACAAAGGCTAGGTTTTAGCCAATCCTTACTGATGTGACCACCCTACACACAGGTTTAGGAGAAGGCCTCTGGTGGCACTGTGGTGTCTCCTTGTGGTCTGTCAACAAAGTGAGAACTCTTCCCTCCAATGAAGTTATGAGAAAAGGAAACAAACTGACAGTGAAATGAAAAGTTTAAACAAAGGGGCTCATCCATGGGGAGCTTAACAAACCAGAGACAAAGAACCTATCAATGTGTCTCTATGCTTGTCCGGTCAGATTGGAAGAAAATTTTGAAGGCATGAGGAGTCAGTGTTTAAAAAAAAAAAAAAGTATATGCTTTGGCATAAGATAGGTCAAGGGGTTCTATTTTGGCATTAAGGAAATATCCTTCAAGACTTTCTCTGGTTTCATTCTCACCAGGAAAGCCTTTTAATCCTGGGACTTTGATTTCCTGGATAGTCAACAAGAATATCTGTTCTCACAAAAATATACACTACCATAGAAAAATATAAATAGATTTCCCTGTACACATCAATTGTGTATTTAGCTGGTAGAATTCTGACAAAGACCTCAAGACTTCATCACCCCAAAGTGCACTGATTACCAAAGTTCCAAACCTCCATGACAAAGCCTAGCTAGTAATAGCTACCAGTAGGACTCATCTTTACCACACAAAGTACAGGGGAGGAGTTCCCTAAGCTTGTTGGTGGAATTCATTAAAGTTACTCTCTTTTCTCCCATAATTATTATTCATTTCATGATCCCTTCAGTATTCCTAAATTCTTTTATCAAAACAGTGATTAACTATCCCAGGATAATGTAAAGCTGTCTACCCCACCCTGAGCCAATCACCCATCCAGTCAGTGTAGGATTTATCTCTTGCCTTTAACACTTGATTTCCACATCATGTGGAAAGCCAGCCCCGGTGTGTGCAATTGCAGGCCTGTGAAGAGACACTTGGGCCACGAGGCCAGAAGACGTAAATGACATCCAGGCAGTGTGCCGCCTGCCAAATCACGCGACTTCTGTGTTCCCATCAGCTGCAGAAAGGAAACTTTTTCTAACTGCTCTGTCCATAGGGGGCCCTGCACTTCGCACAAAGGTCCTTGTGAGCTGGCAATGGCTGTGCCCTGCATCACACACCCCTTTCCAAAGCCTTATGTGGTTCTCCCATTTCCCTCAGCTACCTCCTCACTGTTGTGCATGTACTTCGAAGCAGATAGTTCCTTTAACAGACAGGGCTGCCTCATCTCCACTGACTAAGGACGGCTTCTGACAGACGGACATTGAACCCACACCATTACTTAATTCTGTAGTTCTCATCAGCACCACCCAAAGGGGCAATTTGGAATTTTGTGGTGGCCGCTTTTCAGGCTCTCACAATACTTAGAAGCACTACTGACTTCAGTGAACACACTGCAGTGTTAGGGCCAGCTCTGCACAATGGAGAATTGTCCCTCAACCTGCATGCTTTTCAAATGTCCCACCTAATTTCATGGAGATGAAAAACTTTGGTACATTCATGCAAATATTAACTAAATGCCTGCCATGTGCTAACAACCATGCTTTCAGGGATTTTGGGTGAATGAAATACTCTGCTTTCTGAACCTTATAAAAACCTATTTTAATTTTCTGAACCTGTAACCTAACTCAGTTTTACATGTGAACAGAACATATTTTTGCACTGTTTTAATATACCATGCTTCCTAAAATGCAACCACCATTGAAATCAAGGGAAAATTGTAATTAGTTTTGTTCTGAAGTCTACCAAGAATGGTTCACTGGATCAAAACGCCACATCAATAACTGATCACCTCTCCTAACAGCTATAGTCACTAGTGTAACTTGTCTGCCTATTCCATCTACGTTGGTAGCTTTGCCATTGATGGGACTCTGTGATGAGGCCAATATTTGAGCCCCCTCCTTAAGTTTTCACACAGAGCCACACCCAAACATTTACCTTCAGAAAGAACTGTTATTTTACTATAAATTGCTTTCATTTAGTTTCAGTTACATTCTAGTTAAGGAATTGCACTGTTGCTTTTTAATGTGTGTGTGGTTGGTTGTATTATATGAGATCACTTGGTCTCATTTTAAGATAGCAAGTATGATATAAAAAAATGTGCCTTTCTTATAAAGAGGGAGGACTGTGTCCGGTAAATTGAGAAGCAATTCCTTAACCACTTAAGTCTAATAAGTTTGAGGACTTCTTCCTCAAGAAGCCATATCCAATGAGAGTCTCACCATACGGAGTAGAAAAGCATGTATGGCTACTTATAATAAAATTAATGAACACAAATGGAATTACACATACTAGTACTTGAAGTTAAGGATAAGTAAGAGTGCAAATATCTCATATTTACTACTTTGATGCAATAAATTCACAAAAATTAGTAAAGTACTTATTGACTAGTCATTGGTTAAAGTGAAGAACAGAAACTAACCCTAAAGAAATACATGGTAAACAATAAAATTCTCTTCCATGTCAGGACTCCACAAAGAGTAAATGGCAAACAGGACACGAAGTAGGATCCACAATAGGGGTTAGAGAGAAACACCAACAGAGTGTGAAGACATCTGAGCAGTTTGACAGGAAGCAAGCGCCAAGGCCATGGAGTACTAGTCTCATCAATACCACTTACTAGTTGTCTGGCTATGCATGGGTTCCTTTCCCCCGTATCAGTCAGAACCAGTAGGAGGAGTACATTAGGAGATTCATTGCAAGCAACTGGCTTACATGATCATGGGACCTGACTGAGCGAGTTCAAAATCCACAGGGTCACCCACGAGGAATGGCATCAGAAAGGGCAGCCTCTGTCCACAGGCAGAATTCCTTCTTCAGAGAAGCCTCGGTTTTGCTCTTAAGGACTTTTGACTGATTAGATTCGATCTACCCAGACTAACTAAAATAATGTCCCCTATTAAAGTCAACCATTAAAACTTTAACCATATCTACAAAACAGCTTCACAGCAACCCTCAGATCAGTGTTTGACTGAATAAAGGGGCGACCATCTAGCCGAACTGACACATTAAAAGAGCATCACAGTCTACTTCTCGTCTGCTTAGCACCCACACACATCTCCTAAAATCATACTTAATCTCCAAACAGAGTCGATAACAAAGGCATGCCTCTGCCTATCGTGACACCATCTATCCGCCTTACAGCTGAAAACACAGCTAACCCTTTCCCCAGAAGAGGACGCAAAGTTCTCAGGTAAAGTTCGTGCTTCTCCTTTCATATCCCATTACTTAAACACTGTGATAATAAATGGTAGGTTAGATGATCAAGGGATAAGAGGAAGAAGAAAAAATATATATAATATATAAGAACATATTAATAAAAGATAAGGAAGAAATACTTAAAACTATTATCCACAAAAACACTCAACTCTGAAATGAGAATGACAAACCCATTTCACAAGGTTGCTAAATTAAGGGATGTGATAAGTTACAAGCACTATATTCTAAATATCATCATCATTTGTATTATTATTAGTGCTGGACAGGAACTCGTAATGGTACTAAGATGAGGATTGTGACTCAGAAGAGGACAACAGTAAGTCTGAGAATTAGGAGTGAAAAGGACATTAAGAAATGGCTCTTTCTGGGGGCGGGGAAGAAATAAAACCATGGTGAAACATACCAGGTTCTTGGATGGAAAGGCTAAGCACTGAAAATGTCTAAATTCTTTCCATGCTATATACAATGGAGAAGGAGACTCCCTCTTAGGAAGAAAAAAACATCTTTTTTAAGCAAAATATCTAAATAACATCTTTAGTTATAAGTTATGAAGCCTCTTTCCTGTGTCTCTCCACTCACGCTCCTCCATGAGCCCACACAGAAAGAAACCTGTGTTCAAGTAAAGGAGAGAGGGTGGCAATAGTCTCCCAATATTGAAACTTTATTAAAAATTGGAGGACTGGAGATAAAGAAAGTCACCCAAAGAGACAGTCAGAGAGAAACAGGCAGAGCCTGCAACAGACGGAGACCCAGAGAGATTAAGGATCCCAGAGCAGGCACAGCTGCATGCATGCAGGCAGGAGGCCGTGCAGACAGGAAGAGTTGGGGGGGTTTCGGCTGCGCTTGCCAGATCCTCATCAAAGTATTCCCTGAAAAAAAACGGGTTTCTTTTCTGGTATATAAATTATAAACAAGTAGCTGATTTCTAAAAATCATGTATGTATTATAATCTTATTTTTATAAAACAGAATATGTTAGAAAAGCCTGGAAGGAAACATCAAAATATGAGCAGTGGTTACTTTTCAGTAATAGGACAGTAAGTGATGCTTATTTTAAACAGTCTTGTATTTCCCAGTTTCTATAATCAGTACCCTGATTTTTTTTGTTGTTGTTATCAGAAAAAGTAAAATCTTTCTGAAAAAGAGCCATTTTCCACCAAGCCCAGGCTCAGTTCAGAACAGTGCTGACCACTTAAAACCTACTGACTTCAAATTAATATGTGTTCACGTGGAATTATCCACCCATCGTATGACTGCTATGCACACTTCAGAACCTCTGTTTGCCATTGAGTTTAAAGGCAAGTGAAGTGAATGAACGGGTAAGTAGCGCTAATGGCATTTGCTTGTCTTGAGGCAGAAAGGGCAGCAGATGGAAAGACCCGCGACTCAGGTTTCCAGACAGCTCTGCGAAAGAATTCACTGTGTGGCCTTCGGTAAGACACTTCCCCTCCAGCCCGCATCTTCTTCAGCTATAAAACGAGGGCTGTGAACGAAATCATCTCTAAGGGCCCATCTAGGGTTGACATCCCCCCATTTTATGTGCCCCTGCGGGGAGGAAAAGAAAGCAAAGCAGAGGCACACCACTGAGTCGTCTTAGCATGGCATTGTGATAGAAATCACACCTCAGACAAGCCCCTTCTCTCCATTTCTCCATTTCATCTCACCCTCTCAGCCTTCTTTGTCTTGCCAATCATGTTGCAGTAAAATTTATTTTTCACTCCCAACACTTCAGTGATTCTGGCGGTTATTCAGATAGCTCGATTCTTATTGGTGTCTGAGGTTGCCCTGACTCTTGATGGGGGTCTAAATATTTCCTCTGCTCAACTCCAGCTCCTTCCAGCAAAACTTCACACCGTCTCCTTTGCTGAAAGCTTAGCTTGCCCCTCCCGACATGGTCCTCCCTGCTATTAATAAATGCATTCGTGCTGGTCCCACTTCTGTCTCACAAAATGATACTGGCATTTAAGAAAACACCATGTGAGTGCGAGGGTATGAGCCCCTGAAATCTTAATGTAATCATACTCCTTTTAAGATCCACAGTCATTTGTCCTTGGCTCCATTTCCCCAGAAATGACTGGCACAGGAAGCTTTTTCACAGGGCAGTTGGCTCAAAGCACACTTGGCGGGTCTTGGGGGAGCATTTCAGTTACAGTTTCATCTGCCAACTCTGTTCTCTGATGACCCGGTTTGGATTTTAAATTTCCATTGAGACCACCTGCCTGGTGTTAATTAGTTATGGTTTCTTACTTTATATGCAAACTTGTTTAATGTCCGTGAACTGGCACAGAGTCCTGGGCTTCTCCCCTGTTTCTACTGTACCAGCAGCCTTCTTAGCTGACCCAGCTAGTTGTACTTGAATCATATGATGCAGCCAGGATGGCAAAATATTCAGCAAAAATCTGCAGATGGGGAGTGCAAATCCAAGTAAATCCCCATTTGTATTTTTCTTCTATACACTGCTCTTTGAAAACTTTGAACTTATAATTTAGGGCAATTCTTTCTTACACCCCATCCCACGCATATACTCTATACTTCCCAGTAATGTATCATAGGAGAGCCTTATAGAGAAGCACAAACCTGTTGTTTTTAATGCTACCCTAGATATCTGTAGTTTTCACCCATTTGTGATGTATTCACCAAGTGCCAATTATTCATGAGAGGAAATCAGCTGGTTTTCTCTTACTTTACCAGAAACTGGGGAGTGGAAATGATCTTTTCAGACTTAATAGCATTCCTTTAGCAGAAAAAGCGCTGTTTTCCTCCAATGGTGGGAACATGCTCTCAGAAGATAGGTTCTTGACCAGATGGCTTTCAGAAATTTACCCTAAATTTTTCTTCAATCTATGCTACAAAAATAAACATAAGCATATTAGGATGATGGATAGAGCCTATAGTGAAAAGAGCTGGCATTGACACATAAACAAAGGGAACCAAGAGCTCTGGAAGACATAAGAATCCATTCTATCTTGAGGGAGAGCTGAGTCATTGGCTCTCAAAGAAGCACTTGTTGTCTGTAGACATTTCAATGTTAAATTCACTAATTTTCACGTAATTTTGGACCAAAATCAAATGGCGGTAGAACCAAATTAACTAACATTGCTGTTGTCATTTCACATTTCCTTGAGTGACCCGCCATGGAGGCTTCCTTATCGTGTTTAGAAATGTCCATTTAGAGAAGTGACAAGAAGAATCATCTTTCCAGAAGTGGTGCTGTTTTTCATGAGCCCTAGACTATCTGATTTTATGTTCCACTGTGCCAGCAACTAAATCTGGGGCCAAAGTGGCTGGAGAAAGGGGGTATGGAATTACTTTTCTGTCATAATTTAATGGACAATTTTCTGGGTGCTAAGTATTAAATGGTTTTAGAAAATGATGAATAGCACCAGCCTCAGAAATTGGAAGGATTCCATTTCTCCAATTACGCTCTTTTAGATCCACAAATAATCTGGGATTAGCTGGCATCAGGAAAAATCATCAGCCAGGGCCACCTCATCTTCCCTTCTGAGCTTCTCCTCTTGAGCGCATTGCCATGGGACGCCTCTGGGTGAGGGAAGGAGAGAGACTGACAGGTTGGTAAGATCACTGTATTTGGAGCTGAATCAGATTTTAGAAAAAAACTAGACTAGTGTCCAATGATAAACACAAACACGCAATATCTAAAAGCAAATATTCTTTAGTCTTGAACATAAATGAATTATTGAAATACAGTGTCCAAAGAAACTTCTGGAAGACAAAAATACTGATGTCTTAGATAATATAGTTCACATATTTTTTCATGTTATGTATATGAATGCATATATACATTACATATTTTATACACTATGCATATTAATACATTATGCATTCTTCCAGAGATAATGATACACTGTACTAAACAATTAGTTACACTGAATAGTAATGAGTGGTACATACTGGTTAGGTAGAGATGTATTGGGCTGGCCAAAATGTTCATTTAGTTTTTTCCATAGGATGGCTCTAGTTAAGTCTTTAGCTTCATTCAAAACAGGTTTTGTTAGATTGTATTGTGATAGCTGTCATATCAATGTGTTAAAAAAAAAAAGTATCAATATTGGTGACTTTTTGTGCAGCCATTTTAATATTGAAGATGAGAGAAGATTCACAAAATTTTTGGCATATTATGATGCTTTCTTATTTCAAGAAAGGTAAAAACCCAACTGAGATGCAAAAAAAAGATTTGTGCAGTCTATGGAGAAGGTGCTGCAACTGATCAAATGCGTCAAAAGTGGTTTGCGAAGTTTCTTGGTACTATTACCAATATTTTGGCCAAATAATTCCTTGCTGTGGGGCTGTCTTATGCATTGGAAGATGTTTAGCAGCACCCCCTGGCCTCCACCCACTAGAAACCAATAGTGGAAGATAGCCAACACACCCAAAATATCCAAACTGATAAAGTTATTGGTGAAAATGAAAAATGCATCTTTTATTTTATGGAAAAAACTAACCGGACTTTTTGGCCAACCCAATAATTCCCAGCACAGTAGCCATTTCCTACCTGTCAAACTCTACATTCATCCCTTTAATGAAACATTTTTTAGCAATGTCAGTGTGATTAGAGAGCAAAACAGTTAATCAGTTCCAATTATACTACTCTGCACCTTCACTTAATGTTCCCTTCAAGCACAGACATACAACTGACCCTTGAACAACAGGTTTGAACAGTGTCCACTTAGAGGTGGATTTTTAAAATAAATATTGCAAATGTATTTTTTTCTCATGATTTCCTAAACATTTTCTTTTCTCTAGCTTACTCTTTGTAAGAATACAACATATAAAAAACATAATACATAAAATATGCGTTAATCGACTGCTATTGGTAAGGCTTCCTATCTACAGCAGACTATTGGTAGTTAAGTTTTAAGGGAGTCAAAAGTTATACATGGACTTTTGGCTGCACAGGGATCGCACCCTTACCCACCCCCACCCCCCACTGTTCAAGGGTCAATGTCTTTGCTTACTTCTATGTCAAGCGATTAAACATTATTATGCTGCTATATGCCAGGTACAATTGTCTAACACATTCATTTTTTTGCTTCTCCTGCTGTTCTGGGCTGACTTTTCTTTTAACCTTCTGAGAACTAAAATTTTTCTTTTGTAATTGTCCTTTACCTTTGCAATAATCATCATTTTACTGTCCTTTTCCCTCCTAAATCACTTTATTCTGATTTACTGATCTCAGACCCTTTTTTAAAATGCCTAATTTCTACTTCCTTTAAATAAAAGGACAATGTTTGAATCTTCATTTACATAACAAAAGTGTTATATTTACATTTTGATCCTATTCACTTCCTTTTTTCATCAAAAAGTCTCAGATTTGTTACTAATAAAAAATCATTTATAAGAATGTTAGTTTCATGTTTAATCATTAAATATCTTGTTTCATATTTTGCTTGAAAGTATGAAGCAAGTAGTAATTTATCACAAATAAGCATTTGACTTAAACTTAACTTGTATTTTTTACATATTCAGATTAAAAATACCATATTCCCTTTAAGAGTCTGCCTTTAATTCTTTTTGAAACAAAGTGGGTAGATAGACAAGTAGATATCCCTTTTAAAAAAACATCCAGCAGATTCAGTAAACAGAAGCATATTTTAAAAAATACATAGGAGGACCCTGGCCGGTGTGGCTCAGTGGACTGAGCGCCGGCCTGTGAGCCATAGGTCACCGGTTCTATTCCCCAATCAGGGCACATGGCTGGATTGCAGGCCAAGTTCCCAGTAGGGGGTGTGTGAGGGGCAACCACACATCGATGTGCCTTTCTTTCTCCCTCCCTTCCCCTCTCTCTAAAAATAAATACATAAAATATTTTTTTTAAATACACAGGATCCATGTGAATAAGTTATTCAACATTAACTGACTATTGAAGAAGAAGAAAGTGTAAGCTAGAAAAACACACTAATTAAATGTGGATATTTATTGACTGAAAAAGGGATAATTATGGCATCCATATTTTTCCTTTAGGGAGAGAAAAAGAGAGGAGGAGTCACTGCTACAGACAGAAATTTTCTCTTAGCCACAAAGAGACTAGTTAGGTGATATCAGCAACAAGTAGCATAAAAAAGCCAACCGAGCAGCAAAACTACAGAGTAGTAATTAGCACAAGAACCTCAAGTATCTGGCAAGAAACTGTGACTAGAACACAAGTTTGAGACTAAATGTGAGGACACAGCTATATTAGGTAAAATAAACTGATGTGTACCTTGATATTTGTGTTTAATCTTAGTCGGTATCTATATACTATCTATGAGTTTCTAATTATAATAAATTGTTAAATATTTAAATTCTTAATGGAGAATTCTATTACCATACCAAAATGAAAACTGATAGGCCTTTTAAGTCTCTTATCTGGCCACACTAGAGGAAACCCCAGCACTCCTGCCTACCTGCTTTAACCCAGGGCACTATACGTATAGAGGGAACTACTAAACTGCGGGTAAAAGGTGTAGTGGAATTTAACACTGAGCTCCACTGAGCTGGCTTTATGTGAGAGCAAATCTTGCAGACAGAAATATAAAAGAAGGGATAAACCCTTAGTCCATTATGTAAACCACAGAAGATAATGTACTATTATCTTTTTATAGCTTGGGATTAAACTATTTATCCACTATCAAAGGGGCCTTTGAATTATTTCTTTAAAAAATGGTAATGCTTAGTTTTTATCCATTATAGGTTCCCTAAGTAAGGCTCCCAGTTGATTAATACTGTGCATTTTCAAAATAGCTTCTTAGCATGGTCTGAAAACACACCAACCCACAAGGAACCTGCAGCTATGAACACCATCTCTAAGGAGAGGGCCCACTGAGATAACCAGGGTCTCAGAACATAAAGGGTCCAGCAGAGGTAACACCTGCTTAAGTGTGGCTGGTAGGATAATAATATGGGTATAATAATTTATCACTTTAATTTGAACATTTCACCTAAAAATATCATTGGTATGCTTGAATAACGTTATGTTACAGAATGACATGCTTATGATTTTGTAATAAAACAGGGGTGTTATTTGTGCCAGACCCTGTGTATTAAAAAGATACTTTTCCTTTAAAGATTATTTTAAATGAGATCAAGATTTGCAATTTTTTTCAGTTTTGTTTTATACAAATGAATTTTCTTCAGAAATAATATATGGCTTCTTGAAATAAGAAAGACTAAAGTCAAGGGAGCTATTTTTTAATGCCCAAATAAAAATCCAAAAATATACTGTATTTTGCCATGTATAATGCACACCCATGGTTTTTGTACACATTGTACATGGGATTATTATACCCATTACTATACATACCAATGGTATGTAATCATTATACCCATGTATGATGATCATCCTTACTTTTTCCTCAAAAATTTGGGTAAAAAGTGCACATTTTACATGGCAAAATATGGTACATCAATTATTTTCTAATACTATGGAGTAAAGCAAAATTGTCTTGACTGGTCGCCAACCCTCTTCCTCTTGCTGCCTCTCCCTTGGCTCTCCCTTCCTTTTTTCCTTCACAGAGATGTCTCAGAGCACTTAATATACTGTTTATAGGATGATTTAGGGTAAGAAACGCTGGTCACAACAAGCATCTAATATATATAGAATATTGTAAAAAGCATATAAATAGTTTATTTATCTGTACATAGAAAAAAAAGACTCAGTGTAATCTAATTACTAGTTGTCAAAAACAACGATTCATCCTGATAGTGTCATACTGAATACATCGAACTGCCTGAGCAACGTAGATTTTTACTCATTTACTGGCATCTGTATCATGTAGACTCAGCCTGAGACAAGCTTCAAAATTTGGTTTAAACTTTACATAGTCTTTCATTAAGAAAAACTTAATACCCGTACACTAACAAAGACAATTCAAACACATATAGGACTTTCGCTGTCTTTTTTTAAAGTGTTTTTTTTAGGGCATGATTTTAACATCTCATGCCTCTAGGCTATAAAACACAAAAAACTTGGTTCCTAATTTTCCTTGGCTAAAAACAAAACCTTAGTTTTAATCATCTTTAATAGCAACCAAACAATTTTCCAAGAACCTGGCTCAAATGCTCTGCCTACTGTATATAATCCAAATGATTATATTAATAAAAATTCAGGTAACATGCTTTATGAATAACAGATTGATATAAGATTTCTATAAAACCTAAAGCAATTTCATAAAAGTAGCCATTGTTGGGATTTAGGGTGGATTTATGCTTTTCCTCCATTAATCCTCTAGTGGGTGGGATTTATCGTTTTATGTGAAATGCATGACAAAATATTTGACTGGTTATCAATTCATTATGAAAGTAGTTACATGGTTTTTCCAGTGAGGTTGGAGCAAAAAGATTTTGGAATTTCCAGAATTTGCAGAAATGGAAAGAAGCCTGACCAAATTTGAATTCTGCTCAAGGAATAAAAATTGAGTTTGGATGCCATCTTGAAATGTGTGTGTGCCAGGTTCTCTTCTTCTGGCCGGCCGCAAAATCTCCTGAAATGCCATCCAAACATGATGAAGACTGGCTGCTCTAAACTCGTTCTTTTAAATATTTGTAATAAAATAAATGGGTACATACTTCTGTATTATTGACAGAAAAGTGAAATAACCAAATGAGGTGTAAGGTTGGGACTAATTTCTCTCTTTAGGGAAGTAGTAGACTTTCTACCTGGTGTTAGCGTAGGGGGACATAATAGGTACTAAAAAAATAGTAATGGCTCTTTTCTCATTTTTTCCTAACTAGCTCATTAAATAAAGTTGCCCCCACAATTTAGGACTTCTAAATGTCAGATCGAATCCTAGAAATACAGTTGTGATAACCTCATTAGCATCACATACCATTTTACAGAACCAATGTTTGATTGTTCAGAAGATGGGAACTGTTGTGGAAGAAGCACAATCAGGGGCGTCCAACCTTTTGGCATCCCTGGACCACACTGGAGGAAGAGGAGTTGTCTCGGACCACACATTAAATACATTGCAACATGTAATCACAAAAAAATCTCATAATGTTTTAAGTAAATTTACAATCTTGTGTTGGGCCGAATTCATAGCCATCCTGAGCCACATGTGGCCCTTGGGCCACAGGTTGGACAACCCTGGTAGATCATTAGATAACACTAAGCTCCACTGGGCACCTGACACCAGTGCTACCTGTGAGGCCTACAAAGAAATCAAACAGTGTATGATCCCTCCAGGCACTCGCAGTTGAATGAGAAGACAGCCCAGTAAACAATGATCATGCAATGATAATAGCTATCATTTTAATGATAAGAAGCTCTGAAATAAATACATGGAATTTCTTAGGATCAAGAGGAAGAGAAAGCTATCACACAGGTAGAAGGGTGGTATGGGTTGCATGTGAGGCAGCCAAGTCTTCAAGGACAAGTAGAACATAGAACTCTTCAGCTGAACAGGAAGCCAAAGGACAGAGGAGACAGATGTCATAATGAGAACAAGGCACAGAGTGAAGTAGCAATTTCCCCACAGAGGAGCAAGCCCCTTCTTTGTCCAAATTATCTTTTAGTCTGCCTCCAAAGCAAAGAGCAGATGTTTTTACTGTCCAGGAGAATAAGATAATGTCTCCCTCTGGAGCACAGGTTGTACAAGTTTCCTTGCAGCTGTTCTAAAAGGTTGAAGTCCCTAAGCTCGGTTTTCCTCGGCTGTGATTTAAACCCAGTGTGCGCACACATCCCCCTAAATCAGTCCATGTAATCTCTGTGGGACCTGGGGAGCAGGGAAGCCTACATGATCATAAAGCTCACGCTGCTTGCTGTGCCATAAGAAAGTCCTTTGTCTCTGACCCAGGAGACTTGAGTCTCCCGCCAGCATCCATGAAACTGTGGCAGGCATAACAAGTTTGCCTAGCTTAAAGTAGGGTAAAATATCAGACCACTCACAATTGTTAACAGATGAATAGTGGTTCCATCAAGTGAGATAGAAAACAGGAGAATGAGATGGAAATTCAGGGAAAAGATGATGAGTTTGGTTTTGTTCTTATTGAATTTGAAGTGGTTGTGGAGGCAAAGAATTGGTCACACAGGTCTGCATTTCAGGAGAGAGGTCTGGGCTAGAGATACATATTTGAAAATGACTGGAAGTCACATGGGAGTTAACGCCTTGAAGATGAAAAACCATATCCTGGAGGACATTAATATTTAAGTGGTAGGTAGAGGAATGTGGAAGTCTTTAAAGACAGAATGGAACGAGGATACTGTGTCTCTCAGAAGCCAAGAAAGTGGAGAGTTCCAAAAAGGGAGTAATCACCAGTGTACTTAGCAGGGATCCAATAATGGAAAAACTAAAATCTCAGTGGATTTGGCATTCAGAGGTCACTGTCGTCCTTGTATGATATGAAACATAGAATGGTCCCGGATCTGTTGACCCTCAGGTCCCCTCCTCATTCTCCCTCTCACTCTGCATCCCAGATGTCTGAGCCTGCCGGCTGCTCTTCCCGGGCTCCAGTGGTAGCTGATTTCCAGCTGGGCTGAGTTAGCGAATGGGAGGTATTGGTGAGAGATTAAAAGGTGACAGAAATAGAGAGGGCAGGGATATGCTGCTCCCCCCGGCCTTGGCTGACATGGTGGGCCACTCTTGGGCTGAATCCCCTCAATGGCTTTAGCTACCACGGAGCAAGGCAACCAATCCAAGTCTCTTGCCTCCCTGGGTAATGCCAAAGCCACAGACTGATAGCACAATCTTTCTTTTGTCCCTCCTTTCTAGGTGTGGCAGCGGCTCCAGCTCTCGCTGCCTCTGGGATTCTTCACCATCCTCCCTCTGGTTTCTCAATTATTCCACTTCATCTAATAAATTTCCCTGCATTGTATTTTCTTTGTAACAAATCACAAAAGTAGTTCATTTTTGCCAGGCTGGATCCTAATTAGTATAAGCGGTAAGAATAAAAACCAAACATTACAGGACAAAGAATGAGAAAAGAAGATGTCAGAGACCAATAGGCTAGACTATTCTTCTAGTAGCATGGGTGAAAGAGAGAGACTTGATGGTAACTGAAAGGTTATGTTTTTTAAACTTGAGTTGGGATTTAGATTGGGTAAGACATGAGCTTATTTGTGGTCTGAGGGGAAGATGTGTGAAAAGAGACAATAAAGGTAGAGGAACCAAGGGAGCTGATAATGGAACAAGATTCCAGAGGAAATAGAAGATGAGGGGTTTCAAAGAATCCAAATCAGAGCTTTGACCTGGAGGAGGATGGAGAGTTGATACTCTGAAACTGACAAGAAGAAGGTAAGGATCGACGTGGCTATAAATCACCTTGTGAGCAGGGTAGATAACATTTTCTGATGGCCTCAGTTTCTCCCAAGGGTTTGAGGCTCTGCTGAGATTGGAGGTAGCAAGGGGGCTGGAGGAGAATGGCAGTGGCTTATAATTCCTCTGTGGGGAGCAGGTGCTGACCAAGGATCTCTAAAAGGGTTAATGGGTGGTGCGGAGGGCCCAGCTAAAGTAGAAGACAAGGAATTTTCATGGTGTTAATCCGCACCATTTTATAGTTGGGTTCCCCAGCCCTCAATTATCAGTTGCCCCTATTTGGGAGCAGAAAGGCAAATCTAGGGTTGGGGCCTTGACAGATGAGTGTTGTGGGAGGGCGGGACTACAGGAGATCAAAGTGGACAGAGTTGACTGGACGATCCACCAGGGAACACAGGCGGCATAACCAGTAGAAAGAAAGCACAGGATTGTACGGTTGGGCAGGGCTGACTTCTTATCCCAGCTATGGAAACTTGGGCAGGTGGCTGAACCTTTCGACACCCTAGTTCCCTCATCCAAAAAAGCAAAATAAAAATAGTAGTAGTCCCTACCTCAAGAGGTTATGAGACTGAATGAGAAAACATACAGAGTGCCTATTAAAGATCCTGACACAGAGAACTCAGTGAGGGGCAGTGGAATTGGACATTTTCACTAATTAGATGCCTATTAAATTTTGACATCTGTAGATCTCTCTTTGAACATGGGTCTTTATCAGAGACAATCCAAAACTACCCTGAAGCACACAATGTGGGGTTCCACAATGGACAAAGTCCACTTGAGGCCCCTCCGTGGCTCCAAACCACATAGGAAGCTTCTGGTGAGACTCTGATTTACCCTCTTCCAGACAGAATAGAACTGTTTGAATAGAGCTCTATGTTAAGACTCGAATCTATATGGAATACAAGCCTCTTGAGAACCACAGACTATGCAATTCAGTAGGGGCACAAAAAGAAATGGAGCAGGTATGGAAATGAATCCCCCAGAACCAAAGCCTGAGATTCAGAGCTGGTGGAGGCATCTGGGAAAACAGTCACAGACACATTGTCTAACAGTCCGACAGAACCAGAGCTCTGGCACATCTCCATAAAGCAACTTATTATCACTAGTCACAAAATGATCACCCGGTTCGTTGATGCTCCTAGTTTTTTGTTTTCTGCCTTCCTACGCACTCCATTTGTCTCGTTACCCAACAGAATGGAAGAGGGTTCTCCACAGAGCTGTCATTCTCAGATAGATCAAGAGATAAGAAACCCATGTCAGCCAATTTTATTACCTCTAACAAGTTGTTAAAGGACAAAATTATTGCCTATCATGAGTTTTTTGGAAATACGGTTATGGATTTATTTCACTTATAAGTAACCACACTGATTCTTATTTCTACAATAGGAGTTAAATCAGCTTAACAATGTTATAAATTTACCTATTTTCACTTGCTCTCAGTTACGAAGAAATAATATTCTCAAATATTTGAAACCCTACAAAGCAGAGAATTGCTAATGATCGTATCCTTATTCCTTTAAGGAAATTCAAGGATATGAAAATGACATATGTCATCACTAACTCCTAGGAATCTGAGAGAAAATATACAAAAGGCTTAATGAACAGATGAAGAAGAAAAAACTGGTAACTGACATTTCTGGCTGGGGAATATGACAATCAACAGAAGGGCTACTGGCCAAATCTTTTTACAGAGAGAAAATACTAAAAGCTTCACCCAGAGTCAACAAATGCCATGTTTTGAGGAGAGGCGTCTTAGGGGACAGATCTGTTAACCATCAGCGGGCATGTTTCATCTTACCGCGCATTGCAGGGAAGTTAAAGAAGGCTTTGTGTACCTGCTTTCCAACAGAAGCTGGAGCTCCGAGGCACAGGAAGGCCCCCGTCTAGCCCTTGGGCCCTGGGACAGATAACACACACACACACACACACACACACACACAGACATGTATAAAGACACACACTGCACAGTCTTCAAACACTTTCCTTCGGGCTATTTCTCTGTATTTTAAACTTACTGAAGAAAAGGGTAAGTCATCCACAGGTTAGGAAAACTAGACAAAGAGACATTTTTTTCAGTTTTGTATTTAAAATTAGATTTTCCTGTTCAGCAAAGTTAGAAAGACTGAATATTCTTTCCAAAAGCCATGGGTCTTACTCAAAAGAGAACAATGTGCAGAAAGGTAATTTAAAAATTAGCCTGACAGCCAAGTCCCTTCACAGCACGCCCACTTCATGCAACTCATTTTAGTGTCGTCCAAAAAAAATGGAACATCTGCTTGATGCTCTTATTAGTGCATGCTATAAAAAACCACCAGGTTTCTCTGGCAGTAATGACAGGGACAGGGAAGGGAAGCCCACGGGAGCTGCCGTGGTGCAGTGGCGGGCACCACTGAACCCACGTTTGGGTGAAGATATGCAGTTCTAATCATCACACTGCGGGAAAAATGCTACTAAAGTTGAAGAGGTACAGCAGAGGGCAGACAGAATGACTCAGAGCTTCCAGAATGAGGCCCATATGTTGACCTCACTCTCCTGTTGCAAATCAATGGTAGTAAAGACCTAAACAAGAGGAACCTCCTAGAGCCTTTGCTTACGAATCTCAGCATGGGGTAGAAATGGTTCTTCCTGAGCTCCTGAATGTATAGGGGAAATTTTTTTAACACCTGGTCCTGAAACCCATTCAAACAAACCCATGTGTCAGTCAAAATCCAATCTTTCTGTAGCATCAGAACAATGCTTTTTGCTTCCTACATTCTTCATTCTTTATACCAGAATATAAGAAGTAAAATTACCAAATGTGACAAAGCCAAAACAAAAACAAAAACAAAAAAAAAACTGACCCCACAACGAAGACAGCAGCAGAATAACCTGGAATGTTCCCCTTTTATTTTGGCTATTTATTAACATTGCACTTGAATCAGGTATTTTTTTTCCTTCCCTTGTTTCCAGGGTAACCAGTTCATGGGGTGGGGGAAGCACAGGCAAGAAAAAGTTTTTTAACTGATGCATACCATGAAGGCAACCTGAATGAATTTAATTTGCTATGGCAGTGTGACAATACTGAAAGGGCGTACTCAATCAGGGCCCTTTTTGATTGTTTCTGGCCGAGTAATTTGAGAAGAGTTTCCTCATAATGGCGCCTTTTTCACACAGCAGGCACTTCTGAATCCCACCTGTAAATCTGGGATGTCTCCAGGGATTTGTCTTTTTCCTCCCCGTCTCTTTTATCTCTACCTCTTCTACAGTTATTTGTGAAAATAAAATAGTCCTCCTAATTCTTTTCTGTGAGAAAAGATTGGGTTGTTATGCCCTGAAAGTGGCACATTAATTTTGATCAACAGTTTGCTCACTGAAATTCAATCTCTAACATATTTACCCTACATTCTGCTTTAAAAAGAAAAATGTCCAGCTGAAATCCTTGGTCTATAAGATACAACACTGATGTTGTTTTAAATTAAGATTTTGCAATTACTTCATCTCCCTAACCTAGATCGGTGCGTGATATACACACAGATGAATTAAGCTATATAGGTTGTTTAACCTTAAACAACATAATTATTTCTCTCAATATTAAAATGAAATATTTAACTGTTAGTAATATAAGTATATCTTATAAAATTCCTCTGCTATATCAGTCTGCATTGGAACCAATTCCATATTTGTGCCTCAAATTTTAAAGTTATTAAATGTTTTCACTTTGGATCACAGAATCAAGCTGTTTAAAAAGCATATGTTCATCAACACACACACCATAATTTAATAATATTTACAATGGAAACAACTTAAATGTGTAACTATCTTAGATAGGTTAATAAACAATGATATATCTGTACCACAGAATGCCATCCAGCCACCAAATACGGTAACGTAGAGCAATGTTCCACGACAGAATTATAATACCATCACTAACGAGGGAACACCAAAAATTGCACAGCAGTACGTATACCATCTCATTTCCATGTAAAAAATAGATGTATCCTTATAATGCAGAAGATAAAAAAGGCTGAAAGAATTTATCAGAGTAATAGTATTTATTACCTCTCAGTGATTTGACCCTAAGTAATTTTTGTTTGTTTGTTCTGTTCTTGTCAGTTCCCAATCCTACCCTATCCCCAAATTTTCAAGAAATGTGCTGAATTCTTAAGATCTGTTACTTTTTGATAGTAATTACTTTCTTAACTGAGGCCAAGAGAACCCTGAAAAAACATGGGCAAGGGGCCCATTCATATATAGTGTAAGTATGGGACAGCCAAACCAACTGAATTAACAAAACCTCAAAAGGTTAGAAACGAGTTCAAGTGTGTGACAAACCATGGTATGTGCTGAGTTGACAGAAAATTGGCTGCATTGCTTGTGAGACAATTTGATTACTATAGACCTAATGCTCCTCTCACTTCCTCTCTCCTCAGATATCTCAAGGGCATCTCTTGGATGGTTTTCTAGGACAAGAGTCCAGAAACAGCGAGGAAAAAGTGCTGCGAATGTATCATGCTCTTAAAGTTATAAAAATACTGGTTGTCATTATTTGTAATGACTATTCTAATAAAGTTTTGTGTGTTCAAGGCATGCTATAAATTTCTTTGTCAAAATCTCTAGTTGTTATAAAATAAGCACTCAAATACTTAAAGGTTAAATCAATTACTTTCCAAATGTCCTTTTGAAAAAAAATTTGCAAAACATTAATCATGACAGAAATAAAAATAAAAAAGAAAGGAAGGTAGGTAGGCAGGAAGAAAGGAAGGTATTAAAAGCTTAAAGAAAAGCAAGGTAAAGAGAAAATAACATTTAAAAAATAAAGGTAGCCATGGGTGTAATTAGCATACCCAATAACAGTGAGCCAGAAATTTATATTTAAGCTTATTAGTAGCCAACGCCACACATAAAACATAATTCTATAATTCATATTTCTAAGATAAAAACAAGTTAGATGCACAGCAAAAACAAGAGGGCAATTTCTCCCATGAATCCTTAATAAAAACAATTATGGGATATAATGAGCAAAATTCTCAATATCTCCTACCATACATATATGCCTCTTGAAACAGCCCACAATGTAGGTTCCCTACGAGATGCCTCAATTCACAGTTCTTATAAGTCACTTAGTAGACTGAAAAGTGAGTCCAGGTCCATAGCTCAGTGATTTTGCTTAATCTTAGGATCATTTTTTTCATACCCAGAAATGCACAAATTATACCTTTTTTAACGCTCCATTAGTAATTCTGTCAACCTACCTTTGAGAAGCAGAATGTTGCAGTAAACTTGATATATTACCCAGTACAAATATTTCTAATTAAAAGCAAGCCTCTATGTTTTAACAGTGTACAAAATGAAAGGCTGCTATCCTTTCCTTTATTCATTCATTCATTCCATTAATTAAAAGCGACGTGACAAACACTTAATGAATACTTCCTGTTTCCCAGAGGTTTGTTTATGTGCCCGGAAAACAGGTTACCAAGGCAGCCTTGGTTGCTGTGCTGTCCTCAAGGAACTGGCAATACCATCTGGATCAGGGTTTCTCCACAGCGGAGCCATGACATTTTGGGCTGGGTCACTCTTTGTTGTGGCGGCTGTCCTGTGTGTTGGTAGATAGAGGCCAAACCTCCTACAAGTACCAGTAGCAACTCCACCAGCAGTGACTAGCAAAACTATCTCCAGATGTTGCGCAAATGTCCCCTGCAGGACCACTGATCTAGAGAGAATCTAACATATGAAACTACAATGAATCAGTTCTAAGAGAGGAAGTGGGCAGTGCTGAGGGAATATAAAAAAGAAGGACTCTCCCAGTCTGGTGACCCAGGAAGGCCTCCTTGAGGAAGAGAAGTTTAAAAACTACAGGGGACAGATATTTAAAGAATGGTTATCCACAGAGAAGTAAACGGGGGCATCTAGACATTTTGGGTCAGCCAATCTCTTCCTAAAAACACCATTTGAATGTACTCTAACACAATGCATCTGGACCCAGAGTGTCACAAAGAAGGCACTAAGAAGGCCAGAAAAATTTTAAAATCAGCTAAGCATACCTTTGAAAGCACTGCAACTTCTCATTGTCCTTCCTAAGATAAAATGATCACATACTGCACCCCCAGTACCTGAATAGGTTGAATTTCAGTACAGAATTGTTAAGCCGTAAGCCAGTAAAACATATAACCAATAATTGTACTGTAGGAGTTTATTAAACATTCATTAAGAGAGCTATGTTTTACTTAGAAATTGCATTAAACAGAACTGTTTGCAAAACAATTTTACCAATTAAAATCAAACATATCCATTAAAAATAACATTTTTCAAAGTTACTTAATTGCTGTTTCTATTGCCATAAAATCAAGACTTTGAACGGCATGATTTCCTAAAGACCCTGGTAAATTTTTTAATTTTGTGACTTGAGGTCTAAATTTATTTTTTGTTATAGATTATTTATTTCTAAAAGCAGGTTTTTGTCATTAGAACAGAACAGATAATTTCATGAAATTTATCGAAAGGACCGAAGTGACTAAAACTTAGAAGAAAAATAGATTCTAATACTTCTCTTCCTCTTTTCCTTGCTTACTTGTCCAATTGATACCCCAATGTTAATAGGGGCAGATGGGACTAACACTTAGGTTTTAGCATGATAAAATGTATTATTTTCATCATCATTATCCTCTTTTTATAATTAATATAATTGAGCCCCCCCCCCCAAATTACTTTCCCCAAGGTCACAGACAATAATTAGCCAAGCCAAGAATCAAACCCATATCTCCTTAGTCCACATCAAACTGTTGGGAGAAGGATGGCATGCTGTGTTTTCAGGAAAGGAAGGTTTGGGTGGAATATACCTGGAAGCTGGGAAACAACATAACAGCACTGAGCACAAAACCCAAAGGAAGGGAGAGCTAAACAGTTGTTTCCCCTAACCCTATGATTGCGAGCTTTCCCAGGACACTGCCTTCTCTTTGATCAAAAAGGGATGGTAACAATGAGCATTTGTTGAGTATCTACAATATGACAGACACTTTATATTTAGGATCTCTAATCCTCACAGCAGCTTGTACAACAAGCCTCCCCAAACTTAATATGCCCATGAGTCATCTGGAGATCTTGTTAGATCTAATGCAGATTAAAATTCAGCAGGGCTGGTACAGGGGCTGAGAATTCATATTTCTGACAATCGCGCAGGTGATGGTGATGCCGCTAGTCCTGGGCCACAGGCCACACTGTAAGTAGTAAAGCCACAGAGTGTACTTTTATGTAGAGCAAGAGAGTCACGTAGGTGGTATGTTTAAATGTATGCTTGGGCCCCATCCCCAGACATGCTGATGCAGAGGGTTTACTATGAAGTCCAGGATTCCTCTGATAACACGTGCTCCAGGTACTTCTGACCCAGTGACCTAATGGACTCTGGTATCTAACACACCTGGATTAAAATCCTGGCTCTATTATTTTCCAGCTGCAGGGAAAGACTTTGAGCCAATTATGTAACTCCTCTGAGCTCAGTTACCCCCATCTGTAAAACCAGGACAGTAAAAAAATACTTCATCTTTCGTGCCGATGATTAAACAAGAATATCAATGTAAAGTTGATTTGATAATGATGATACTCATTTAATAGGTGAGAAGCTTAGGTACAGAGGAGTTAAGTCACTTATCTGAGCCAGTTTACTAATAATCATTTGAATCTAGATCTAATGCCAATGCCACATGCGTTTCACTGCACCAGATCACATGTATCAAGTTTTATGCATTTCATCTGCACTTATAGAAATAACCCAAATCATTCCTTCCTCTGTTCCTACGGCTAGTTCTGCCAGGTGTTCCCCCACTGTACTTTGTTTTCCATTTTGCTTTTTTTTCCCTGGAAAACTTCCTTCCCCTACCCACCACCGACTCTTTGGACTTTGTTCCCAGGGCTTGACCTTCAGGAAATCTCCAGGAACCCTCAGGTTCTCCTGCCCTTGGCCTCCTGGCACAAGGTCTCCCTTCCAACCTGCTCACCGAGTTTAGGAAGGGACCCATACTTAGAAAAAGATGATAGGTAGAAGACAAACAAAATCTAATTTTGAAGAAGTGTACAAGTATTTTTTGGATCCTAGTATGATGTCAGGCTCTGCCTTTTACCATGCTTGGATTCTGAAAAAATGTTGTTTATTTAATCAACAGCTCTTGAGAAAATGTCGATCATAGCTATAAAATATCTAGAAGGGGAGAGTCAAAATAGAATTATTTACTCTAATACACATGGGAGGAATACAAAATGTATTATGAAGGTAACATAATCCCATGAAATCCATGACAAGAAAAGCCACAATTACTACTGCTTTGGCTGCAAAGATATTTTGTGAGGGATTGAGACACTTCAAAATGTTGGGGAAAACTCAGGATCCTAAATAAGCACATTGTTTTAGCATTTCTGTTCCAAGCAATAATATTCAATGTCTGCATGGAGATTACTTTCAATAGAGATTTTTATGGGAAAACTGTAACTGGAAATAAAGGGAATATTCTAGGCATAAACATGACGTATCTCTTGTTGCACATGTTGGTGATGACATTAAATAAGATCTCCAAGCAAAATAAGAGTTATGATGTGTGGTGTCAGCATAATAAAATGAGACTTTTCCCTCTCAAAGGTCAATTCTTAAGCTTCATAAAGATGTACAGAATTTCATAGCCTGAAAACTATGTTAAGGGGACACTGAGAACCAGATGGCAAAAGAGTTTTAGGAAAGGAAAACAGAGCCTTATGCCCTGCCTTAATTCATTGCAGCACAAATCAGTGTTTTAAACTAGCTATTTTCTCCAACAGTCATTTAAAAAAAAAAAAAAGAGTTCATAGATGTGAATTCTCATGAAGAGTATGCCTATACAGAAAAAACACATGCAGGGCTGAGCTGTCATCTTAAATATGCAGCATCGATCATTCCGTTTCTTCTTCCGTAGGTACAAATTTATAAGACTTACTCACATTATTTAAACAGCTTTAAGCCTCCGTTTTTCTTTCCCTATGCTGATACCAAAAATATGACACAGGATGGAAAAAATGGGGTAGACCGAGGTCAGTTGAGCTGAAATAAGACATCTCCTCAGCTAACAGAGGTCTGTGGTTAACTTGGGTTTTACAGGCACACTGCCTGCTTCGAATCCCGAATCTGTCATTTACAAGGTATGTGGATGTAATCAAAATTAAAAACTTTTGCACTTTAAAAGACACCACCAAGAAAGCTTAAAAAAAAAATATCCAGAGAATGGGAGAAAATATTTGCAAACCATTTATTTGATAGGGGACTTGTGTGTATACTACGTAAGAACTCTTACAGCTCAATAATAAAAGATAAAGGATGAAAATAGACATTTCTTTAAAGATATGCCAAGGGCTAACAACAACATGCAAAGATGCTCAACATCAGTAGCCATAAAGGAAATGCAAATCAAAACCACAATGAATTAGTGCTTCACACCCACTAGCATGGCTAGAATCAAAAGTGCTGGTGACAATCTGGTGAATTTGGAGCCCTCAGACGCTGCTAGTGGACGTGTAAAATGGTAAAGCCCCCTTGGAAAACATTCTGGCAGTTGCTCTGAAGGTTAAATGTGCAGTTACAGTAAGACACAGCAACTCCTCAACACTCCACTGCCTCACTGCTGCTTTGAAAGCCCGCTCTTATCTCTGTTATGAGAACTCATCACTAATGACATTTTCTTAGTTCATGTTAATCTCCTTTGTGCTCTTGGCAAGGCTAGAAATTATTTCCCTGTCCATGTTTCATGAGCTATCTTCTCTTCAGAAGACAGAGATACCCTGTTTGGGGGCAACAACCTTCACAGGCCTCCAGCCCGTAGGGTTTTCTTATGTGTTTCCTGACCCCATCTGCACCATGGTAGTTCTCAAAGATGATTCAGGCCGGTCTCAAAACAAATGTGTGCTACCTGCAAGTGGCACCCAGGCCTTCTCCACCACTGGGCAGATCTCTCGAGATTCCTTGTTGACCATCACCCTATCAACTTTTTTAACTCTGGTCTTTCCAAATCTTTCTAGCACTCCCCAAATAGGCAACCATTTCCACCGCATTTTCAGTAAATAACTACCAATAAAATGTAAGTCAGTACACACAAAAGAGTTCTTCCAATACTGCTCGCCTCTCAGGTACTGTGCCCATTCTACAACACTTGGTTTCCTCATCAACTGCACAAATAGGTCTCTTTCCTGCTAACCTGATGCCAGGTGCCTTAAGGTCAGGGATTGTAATATTTTTCACTGTGATTTATTTGCCTAGCCCAGTGCTTTGCCCTTAGCAGACAGCTATATGTACCATACAAATGAATAAATGGGTGAATGAAATGAAGGTGTGCCAATCAAAACAAATTCTTTATCATGGAAATCCTAGACCCCACCTATTTCATTGATATGCTAATCCATAGGTTTACTCAATAGAGTGGAAAAATGGGCCCAACTTTCTGCCACTTTCTATCAATACACCACTTATGCTCAGGTCAGCAACAACGCAAACCTTGTCCTAAAGTGAGAAAAGGGGTAGTATTTCTAATGGTGTCATTTCAAAGAATCATAAGCAATATATCACACAACTTTTTAGGGTGCAAAACGGTTCTTTGCGGTTTTCACAGAAGTTATTTAACTGAATTTAAAGTTTGCTTCAGTTACTTCAGTGCCAGTTACCCACTACTCTTAAGATTTTTATCAAAATCCAGAGAATAACCTGGTTTCTAGTGTGAACATTCTGAGAACTAAAATAGTTGACTTTGCTTTTCAACACAGATATGCTTCTGCTTCTCCCTCTCCTTCCCCGCTGAACACCCGCATAAATAACACATTTTAATAATGTCATTTGCTCTACGGACACCCAAATTTAGCTGCTTACAAAACAAGCTTCAAGCCACCCCATGGATTTTGTTTCTCTGCTGCTGTCAGTACCCCTCATACGTGCTCTGAAATCCCCAAAAGCCATCAAACCCGCCCAAGCGATTCCTGAAAGGATGCAGCAGGTGGGGTCCATTTCTCCCTTGTGAAACTAAATTACAAGTGAGAACACTATTTGCCTTTTGGCATATTTAAATTCCTACTCAAACGTGGGAACTGAGTCCCCAGGTCAGTGAGGCTCCCCAGTTTAGACCCCCAAAGACATAAATTATAGTACTCACCTGTGAGTGCAGCCCCCAAGGCGGCAAGGGCATGTCACTCGGTGGTGGAGACAAGGCAAAGATTTATGGCTCCTCACAGCTACCTGGTCGAGAGGCAGCAGCGGGCCAGGGTCTGGCCTGGAGACTTTCCTGAAGGTGCTCTTCTGACAGTTTATGATTTGGTACATTTGCTTGCTCTCGGCAGGAACGCAAAGGGCATTGGGTCTTCAAAAGCCAGTCTGGCTGCCTAAGGAACAAACCAGTGTCCTGGTACATGATTCCTCTGGATGCCTTTCTCCTTCACCCTGGATATTTGCGGAGCTCGCTTAGTACGGAGGAACTCATCCTATGATAAGCTTTTGACAAAATAAAGCCTCTTTGATTTAAACTCAAGTGATTTATCACAGGGAAAGACCTGAAGTGACAGTAAAGGAGAACAGGTAACTTCTTAAATAAGAAAGATGGCGGTCGCTAGCCCCTGAGGGGTGTGGGGAGGAGGAGGTGGGTATATGCATTTCTCCATAGGTGAAGACAATTCACTTTCAGAGGGTATTTCATGCTTCCTGACTAATCCTCAGAGGTTAGCAATCCAACCTTAAATGGCCACACCAGCATGGAAAGTATAGGCATCTAATCACCAGGTATATATGTCTATTTTAGAAAAATACCGGGTTGGCAAAAAAATCCATTTAGTTTCTTCCATAAAATGAAAGACACATTTTTCGTTTTCACCAATAACTTTATTGATTTGGATATTTTCAGTATGTCAGCTATCTCTTGTAATTGGCTTCTTGTGGGTAGAGGCCAGGGGTGCCGCTATACATCTTCCAATGCATAAGACAGCCCCACATCAAAGAATTATTTGGCCAACACATCAATAGTACCAAGAAACTTCACAAATCACTTTTGAAATGTTCAATCAGTCACAGCATCTTCTCCATACACTGTATAAATCTTTTTTTTTGTATTTCAGTTGCATTTCTACCTTTCTTGAAATAATTAAGCATAATATGCCAAAAATGTTGTGTTATTTTCTTCCATCTTCAATATTAAAATGGCTGTACAAAAATTCACCAATTGTGATGAATTGTTTTTTAATGCACGTGGATACAACTGCTATCAAAATACAATCTAACAAAATTGTTTCAAATGAAGTTAAAGACAGCTAAGCACTACAAAAACCATCATACGGGAAAAAACCAAACGAACCTTTTGGCCAACCCAATATTTCTAAAGTACAGTTGTGAATCTGCTGTCATATTCAAGGCAGCTGCTTCTACTAGATTCTGAGCTCCTCGCAATTGGGACGTGCCTTACTCATGTCTGTGGGTTCCTGGTGCCTGGCACAAAATACAGATACTCAGTTGGTTGGCAGAATAAATAAATGAACGTGTAAGCATTATTTAGAATTTAGCGATAAACCCTTCAAAATTTCTGGTGACCAACAACTTCTTACTCACAAGCAAAGCAACTAAAATAATCGCAGATGAACCACTGGCAATAGGCTGGAGCCGACTGATGTGCTTGAGTTTAAACAGAAAGTCTCCAGCACGGCAGGAGCTGGTAACACGACTTATACCTCGTTCTCACCTGGGAGTGTCAGCGCCAGGGAGAGATTCTGAGTTTTCCCTCCAGGACCCTTTTTCTCTAAAAGACCATAAAATCACCAACTAGTGTGTAAAGTAAATTATGTGTCCATTTTACACATTTTTAAAGGGCCCAGTGGACTTTAACTTTATCTTAGAAAACGCAACCGTTGAATAAAAGAGAAGAGAATCTAACAAAATTTACTGCTTAGACCTAATTCTGAAATTGTTAGTTTAAATAGGCCCAGCTGCATTTCTTGGGCCCTTAACAGGGCTTTTTGATACAAAGAAAGAGGAGGCATGCATGATTGCCACCCAACCAATAAGCAGAAAAGAGTAGAAAAACTCAGTGGTCAAGAAGCCACATTGCCCTAGCTTTAATTAGAAATAATTTGTTAATGGATAGGTTATTTTCTTTTCAAGTTTGCGTTTGGTGCACCTAGAAAGGTAGCATGAATAGGGGCCAGGTGAAATAAGCTATTGCCTGCCTGTGCATGACATACGTTAAAATTTGACACCATTTTTTCATATTTATTGTCACCAGCTTAAACCTATACTGCCAAAGAGCCATTCATTGAGAATAAGCCAGCTGACAGCTATAAGGTGTGTTTGCAAGAGTTTTAATGATTTACTTGTAACACGTGCTGAATACGTATCAGCTCCATACTTCCTGGAGTTAATGCCAGAGAA
Source organism: Mormoops blainvillei (assembly GCA_004026545.1). Lineage (NCBI taxonomy): Eukaryota > Metazoa > Chordata > Mammalia > Chiroptera > Mormoopidae > Mormoops > Mormoops blainvillei. The sequence continues at coordinate 105,582 of PVJD01001006.1, read as the reverse complement.
AGAAACTCCACTAAAATGAAAATCAATCATTTTAGAGGCAAAAAGTAACTTTCTCGGAGAGCATAAATAAGTGCTGCTCAGCACTCAAATGTGATGAAAAATCATTGTTCAGAATCAATGGCCATCTTTGTCAGGAATTTTAGAAGCTTTGTAACTTGTTAATAGACCTGGAAGTTTACAGAAGCTTAAACTCTCCCTAACCACCATTTCCATAAACCTAGAGAAATTATTAGCATGCAATTACCTTTCTCAGGCTTTCCTGGACTTTTCTAAGATCACCCATTCAGCTCAACTTCAGCTGCTACAAGCCCGGCATTTGTCCATCATTGTCAATGCTGGGATTGGGTTGAAGAGTTCAGGCTGAAAAACAAGATTTAAACAGTTGAACCCTAAACAGTCACAGATAGGAACCAATTACTTTTCTGGCTCTTAAATGTTACCCTCATCTCATTTTAACCATGAAATAAGAATTGATTATTGATGTAAACTTCCCCAATCTCCAAGCTAGGTTTTGATGTTATTCTCTCAAGAAACTTATTTTAATTACCCTTTCTTATGCTGCTGTTACCTCTTGTTCTTAACCATTCTCCCTTCAAATTTCTTAATTCCTTCTAACAAAATTACAAAATTAGAAATTTTCCTTCTACCCAATTTCCTTTTAGCTCCACCTACCTCATGTTCTCGTAAATCTGCATTTTAAATCCCTATCACCATTTTTCAGAGAGTGGTCTAAATTCCTGTCTCCGCCCCTTACACTATATTTACACCCTAGTCCCTGCTTCTGGCTTTACTAACAAGTGCCCTGTGTCACTTTCTAAAAATTTTAAAAATTTCTAAGAAGACGATAGATGGTCAGGCCTTTCTTCTGGAAATCTCAGTTCAGTACATCTTGAGCTAGAAGTTGGAAGTTCCCTTGGTTTTAAGTCTCCACAAGTGATTGCAAGACGTAGAGCTGAAAAGAGTGGCCTGAGGCCTTTGTAATCTGACTTCTACCCAAAACATGATTTTCTCTCTTGAACATCCATGACAACCTCTCGATCACCAGATCAAACTGTCTTTGCTCAGTGCAGCTGCATTGATGAATCCCTCTGCCCTGAAATAAGTAAGGTAGATCTACCTACATCTCTGATTGTCTCTTCTTTGTCTTCTTCCCCAACAAGCTTCCTCCTCCGAGACGCCCCATCGAAGGTATTCTGCAGTACGTTGTCCCAGGCTTTCCTTTTCTATTTACTCTCTCGTCATAGGCAACTTCAGGACTCTTATCTTTCCAGACTCTAAGCTCTAGATCTGCTTTTCCTACTCTCAGAAACAGAAAACATAGCCAGAACTTCCTGTCCCTGAGGCCACAACAAGGAAAGGCATGGAAACTCAAGGTTTCAACCCTCTTTGAACATCAGAAATATTTAAGAAACTGATTGAAAAGGCATACATGCGGGTCCCACTGGCAGAAATTGATTTAGTAGGTCTGGTGTGAAGAGCTCTGTCTATAGTCTGTATTTTTTTTTTTTTGAGGTGCATAGGTAATTGTAATGTGCACCTAAGATTCAGGAACCTGCTAAATATTGTAATCAGAAGTTAAGTAACATTTACCCTGAAGGACTCCTAAAAAGTGTAAGTGCCATTCCTTGAGCTATTGGTAGCAACTATGATTTCTCATGTCAGGAGCAGAATCTAGGAGTAAATCTGCCCCCAGAGGACATCGTGGTGGTGCAGGGTTCCTGCCTGCAGCCAGACTCTTTCTCCCCCCTTCAGACCAGTCTCAGAGCACTGCTCCATCCAAGCAAATCTAACTCCAAAGCCTCAAAGATTAACGAAGCTCCTTAATTAACTTTTATTGAGGAAAAAGAGATTATATATCATCTTATACAGCAAAAGTTGATTTAAAAAATTTACTGTTCTTTAAGCATTTTTATCTTAGACTCTGAAGCAACTGCCAAAATAATCTTGATCTCTCTCCCTTTGACCGTTTTTTTGGGGGCCAATTCACTAATTTCTAAAACCATGACTTCTGAACGCTCTTCCCTTATGGAAACAGCAGCGTGTGGGTGGTTATGGCAACCATGGTCACCATTTTTACCTTGATTCGTGTCTATGTTGGCATTTTGCAGACACTCTGTGGTATGCCTTCCAGTAAAAAAGAGGACAGACCATCAGAGGCAAAAAGTTTAGGAGAGGGTTGATAACTAAGCAATACGCAGCTGTGAGGTCTGAAAGCAAAATGATTAAGAAACATCAAAGAGTAAAGCTAAGAAGGGGGTTTATTATCTATCTCTGTGTTCAGAGAAACTCAATGAGAAGTGATGAATGCAGTGAAGGAATACAAAGCATCAAAACAAAAAAACTAGAGCTGTGGGGAACAGAAAGCCAAGTTGAATGAAAGAAGAGTCAAACTACATAATAATATAAGAATAAGCTAAGATTAATGTCCTAAAATAATACTTATCACTGAAATAACCTTCGTGTCTCGACTGTGTACTTGTCAACAGCAGGGACCAAGTCTCATTGATCTCTGCACAGAGCCTGGTGCTTGTGTTGACAGGTGGGCAGGGGCAGGAATGAATGAATGAATTACTGATAGGACACCCAGTTGTACTGTTTTTTAAATATACTGACTTCTTGTTTGTTGACACTACTTTAGCGATTTGTTTTAAAAGCGATGGCATCACTCCAAATCATTTACCATCGTGCTCACTCCCCTGTCACCCCTCTCTCTGTATCCTTGAGACAGTCAGAGAGAGTATGTGTATTTGTGTTCATGTGTTTTATTGGAGAGCCATTAGACTCCCTATCACCTTCCAAAAAAATCACATCCGTGTTTAATAATACAAACTCAGACTTCTCAGCGCTCATGAATGTTGCACAAAGCCTAGGAAAACGAGACATTAGCAATATCATAAATAAAATACTGGCTATTTAGATATAGTCAAATCTGTATCATTTTCACAACTGGATTTAAATTACTAATGCATGTTTGCATGTGGTCTTTCAGGTACACAATAAAATGTTAGTGTAAATACCAGGTTAATTTTAATAAATACTATTTGTTTAGATATTGGATTATGTTATAAAGTCAGTAAGAATTTGTCGACCTATTTAAAAGTGCAAAATAGAGAGGCATGCACTGAAATAGTCATGCAAACATTCTAACATCTGCTTTCAACACATAAAATGAAATGTGAATTCTTTATTCTGAAAATCTATTATCAAATATGACTTGAATATAGGTAACTCAGAGCTTTGCACACCATGCTGCCTAACTATTCTATTCCAAGTAAGATTCAAGGTATAAATTTTAGTCTTTAATATCCCTATGATTCAGGAACTACAACTTGAACAATTAACTAGAAATGCTAAGATAGTATTGCTATAGTCCTCTATATAGAAAATCGGGGTTATGTTTGCCCTCCATATGATTAAATGATAATCTCTTAACTTTCAGGCAGGCACTGGCACACTATTCTAAGGCCCTAGCAGGCTCGCCGCATTTGGAGATGACTGCAGTCCCAGGTTCTACGAGCCCGGTACTACTAATGTTCAAATTAAATTTTCTCCTTTATTTAGCAAACACTCTTTGGATAAAATTTGGCTTTTCTGGTATCTCAGTCTATACTCTAACAAACCTTAACTTATAAATTAAAGTAATAATTTTAGCTGTTACACAGACCAGAATGTCTGTATTGGCTCAACCCTTACTGACGTATTTTAGCCTATGTGACAGTTATAGTTCTAATTATCCATTAGTCAATTGGCATTCTGGTTTTTTTAAAAAATACATTACTTTCTCATTTGCCTTTGTTCGCCCTGCCTTGAAACCACCTGGAGTGAGGATCATCTTGCAGCAAGCGATACTGGCATTGTTCCTTGTGGGCTGACACATATGGTGCCACTGGCAGGAGCAATTAAGGACATGGATAAAAATTAGAGGGCTGGGGAGAGCAAAATAAGAGCAATTAGGTTGTTGGAAGACACTCCCATCAGGAAACAATGAAAACCAGTATGGTGCCTCATTAATTCTCTCACCACCCTGAAGAACCCAGGAGAGCTGCCTCCAATCCAATCCCCAAATCTAGTAATTAAAAAAAAAAAGCAAACAACCGACTTTCCAAGAATTTCTCAATGACTCCTTACAGTCATTTCCTTGCTTTGCTTTATTCATAACAAATCTTGCTTTCAAGTTTATGTTTGTAGTGTAGGGAATGAAAGATTCTCACCTGCTCTCTTAGGGTCTCTGGCTGAGCCAAAGATTAAAGTGACATAAGACACATAGACAGGAGAAAAACATACAAGTTTTACTAAATACTTACATGTACATGGAGGCCTTCACAAGAGAATGAAGACCCAAAGGAATGACCAGAGCAAGTTCCATGCTTTTAGACTTAATTAATTAATTAATTAATTAAGAATTGACAGGACAAAGGAATTTGGGCTAGGGCCCAAATTGTGGGGAAGTGAATAAGTGAAACTGTACGGAAGACTCATGGGAGACCACAGTTATTTTAGTAAACACACAGATCCATTTCATGGATACCCAGGCTCTGATCAATATCTAATGATATCTGATCAATATCTGATGATATCTGATCAATATCTGATGATAAGAACATTCCCCTATTCCTCGTACAGAGAGGGCATCATTCTTATGGGAAATATTATGGTCTGTTTTTAGGCAGAAAAGGGAAGGTCAGAGCCCCTTTCCTGTATCTGCTGTTTCTCAAATGCCTTCAGCTCAAAATAATCAATATGCCAAAGCAGCATGTTTTGGGGTGGTAGGTTCTTAACTCCTTCAGTAGTTGTAGAAATGTTAGTTCAGATTGACTGACATCACACATATCTCTGGAGTTGACATACAGTCAAGTTCCTTCTCAATTCAATTACCACTTCTATTTAGAGAAAGACTGCAAACAGCCTTTACAACCATCAAAAGGGGTAGTGTCTTTCCAGTATTGAGGTAAAAGAAGTGACTCTGTAGAAATACTGCCCAGCTTTTATTGTACATTTCACCAGAATCAGTTCTTGATCACTTTAAATGAATTCCTGACACCTCAAACATTGTCATCAAGTATAATAACACATGATCAAAGCAACTGCCTAGGCCAAAATAATTTAAATTGTTTTCCTTGCTTCTGATCTTGTCCATTAAGAAAATAGCCACCTATTGTTCCCAAACAGCCTGCTATGCAAGTTGCTAGATTGAGTTATACATGTAGCAGAAAGAATGGAATACTGGTCATAATCATAACTATAAAAGCTAACATTTATCAAATATTAGGTACCGGGATTATTTTAATTACCTCACAAGAATTATTTTGTTCTTATTTCACCTAACAAGATGTGTTCCATTGTTTTCTCTATGTTGTAAAAGAAGACACTGAGAGGAAAGAATGGTTCTAAGACTTGGCCAAGTTTACGACAAAGTAAGGTAACCGGTGAAGGAGAGGTTTGAACCCAAGCTGTTTACAAGTTTGTAGTCCTAATCACTGTGCAACAGATAAAAAAATAAAAATAAAAATAAAAAGGAAGATTGGGGGGAAGGAGAGGAACAGAAACACTAATTCTCATTCTTTTACTTTTATGATTTTGGAAAAATAATTCTCTAGGCTCTAGTTCTCTAGGCTTTCACTACCCAAAGTGTCTTTCTTCCAATAGTGGTATTTGCATCACCTGGGAGCTTACTAGAAATGCAGATTCATAACCTGCAAGTTAACAAGATCTCAAGGCAATCTATATGCGCACTCAATTTTGGCCTTATTAGTAAAATTTGAAAACTAGCCTGGATGATATTAGAGACTTAGATGCAACCAACATTTCAAAGTTGAATACAACTGTAACTTACTCATAAGTAAAACTTAAATAATTGTCTTCAAAAGGAGTGTTAGGAAAATGTCAATTCATTTCTGAATTGTTTTTCCGTAATGAAGACTTTAATTGGTGTTCTTGTCTTTCAGTAAAATATACAGGCAATGCCCCATTTTGTCTTTCTTCAATACATTAATTACATATTTTTTTTTCCATTTGCACTAATGACAATTAACTTCTGGAAGTTATTGAATTTTTCAAGTGACCATGAGGAAATAAACAATAAGTCTATATCATCACTCTTTATTCTGATATTTTTATAAGTAGATATATTTTAATTATTTATGATACTTTGTAACATGCCAGTAAATGCTTTCTAATGCTTTTTGTAAAGGCAATGAAGTCTTGATCATTTTACATCTGACTATCATTTCTTTCTACTAAATTGTTCACTGGAAATGTAAAGTGATACTGCCTGATGAGATTATGAGAATTAGGTTTTGGGATCACTGAAGTTTGAATCACTGTGTGACTACAATTTCTGTAATTAATCATTTCGGAAAAAGCTTCATTTCATTATATGCTGGTCTACTACTGGTACACTGCCCTTTGGAATCACCTTGTGAACACGTTTATCATCAGTAAAAACCAAATACTTATTTTTATGTCTGTCCTAATGACCAGCTAGTTTGTGGGGAAACACTAACCTCAATCTGCCAATAACCACTTGTGTGACTTTGGACAAAAAATTTCAGTTTTCTAGGCTTTTGCTATTCAAAGTATAGTTCAGTTTAGGCTCTTGCCTAGTATCAGAGAATGTCCCACCTGAGAACAGTGAATCCTCCTAACTCTCCGTTTACCCATAAATAGCCCTGTGGTTGGGGAATTCCTCCACAGTTATTTTTGGGCTCCCTGATTGTACCCCGGATTCATTATTGGTCTCTATGACTCCCAGTTGTCCCTTTGGATTAAGGTGCTTGCATGACCTGCCCCATGTTAAATTCATGTTTTCCCATGGACACAGCCTCCCTTACCAGCCTCTCCAACCCCATATACTCCTCTAGGTTCCTGTTGTGTGTGGAGGAAGAGGACCCCTTTTTTTTTTTAATCCACAGATTGTAATTTATTTATTCTTTACTGTCTTAGTCTGTTTGGGCTGCTATAACAGAATACCATAAATAGTGTGGCTTATAAGCAATAGAAATTTATTTCTCACATTTCTGGAAGCTGGAAATCAAAAGTTAAAGTACCAGTATATTTGGTGTCTGGGTTATAGACAGTGGTCTTCTTCCAGCATCCTCACATGGTGGAAGGGGCAAGGGAACTCTCTGGAGTCTCTTTTATAAGGACATTAACCCCATTGATGAGGGTTCTGTTCTCATCAGCTCCCAAACCCCCTGCTCCCAAACCCCTAATCAGCTCCCAAACCCCCTGCTTCCTAATCAGCTCCCAAACCCCCTGCTTCCTAAAAGCATCTCATTGGGGATTAGGCTTCAACTTACAAATTTGGGAGGGACACAAACATTCAGTCTATAGCATTTACATCTAATTTTAAAACTTTTAGAACTTCCTATTAGTAAGTAAAAATAAGATACATAAAGACCACAAAGGGAGAGAGAAGCATTTTTAAAAACTGGTACTTTAAATTTAAATTAATTAAAATTTAAATTTAAAATTCAGTTTCTCATTGCACTAGCAACATTTCAAGTGCTTAATAACCATATGTGGCTAGTGTCTGTCCTACTGGGCTGTGAAGACAGGATATTTACTTCATTGAGGGGAGTTGTGCACTGAGCAGTAGTGCTCTAGATGTTTCTGTTTGACCTTGATTTAAGATCCAAGAGAGATGTTAGATAAATCAGTTTAATTCTAACAAAATGCCATTCCATGCATATCTGAAAGTAAGAAAAGAAAGAGTGTGTTTGCGTGAACACACATACCCACAAGCAAGCACCAGGAGCTAAGGGCTGGAACGTGATAAACAGCTCATTGCCTAGCCTCTCCTCTGGGAGTAAGCCCCGTCTTACCCATGTAGTGGGGCCCCTACATCTGAACCAAGATGAGCTCATTGGATTGCCTTCCTTGAGAAACTTAAGCACAGAACAAAGAGAATGGCTGAAGCTGAGTCTCATTAATGTAGCCTCTCGAGGACACTATTCATGGAATCCTACTGCTGAGAACCCCAACAGTACCCTGGGATGTGCCCTGCCCAAGATTTAATAATGCCTTCAATTCTGAGAGAGTCAGAGAGAGAAAGAGAGAAGCTACAATAAACTGGTTTTACCTAAAGCTACCCAGAATCACTTTGTTTTTCTTACAGCCAAAAAAATGTTAATATTCAGGTCCTGTGGCAAATTCATGAGAAAGTTATCATACTAAATCTTAACAACTTTCTGTGATTTCCTCACTTCATAAATGAGGAAATAAATGTAGTGCCCTCATTTATACAGCTAGAAAGTAGGTGGCCTATCTGAGATTTGACCTCAGGTCTAATTGACTTCAAAGTTCATATTTTTTTCTACTACCTCACTCCTGAAGCAAGTGAAGCTAGGACCATCATTCATAGAGATGTCTAATTTTAAGACACCTGGTTTCCAGATGAAATCAGTAAACACACAAAGTCAGAACACTGGAGCAGACTCAGAAGGACCTTTAAGGTGCAATGTCCCTTCTTGGAGCTTAAAGTATAATGGAGACATTTTTTTAAAGAAAAGGAAGAAAAGACTCCCAAACAAGATGAACCCAAAGAGGCCCACACCAAGACACATCATAATTAAAATGGCAAAGTTTAAAGACTTAAGAGAGGTTCTTAAAAGCAGCAAAAGAAATACAGTTAGTTGCCTTCAAGGGAACTTAGACTGTCTGCTGATTTGTCAACAGAATATTTCAGGCCAGAACGATTTGGTATGAAATATTCAAAGTGATGGAAAGCAAGGACCTACAACCAAGACTACTTTGCCCAGCAAGGCTATCATTTAAAATTGAAGGTGAAATAAAAAACTTCCCAGAAAGAAAAAGCTAAAGGAATTCTTTACTGCCAAACCTGTATTACAAGAAATGTTAAAGGTCTTCTTTAATAAGAAGAAAGGGGAAAAAAGAAGGACTTAGTTATAAAGAATAAAATGGTAATAAATATGTACCTATCAATAATCACTTTAAATGTAAATGTTTTACATGCTCCAATCAAAAGATATAGGGTAGCTGAATGGATAAGAAAACAAGACCTACATACATGCTGTCTACAAGAGACCCACCCAGGACAAAAGACTCTATAAACTAAAAGTAAAGAAATGGAAAAAGACATTACATGCAAATGGAATTAAAAGAAAGGAAGAAAAAAACCTACTAACACCAAAATAGTATCTCACACTATGTAAGAAGCCAATGAATTTGCATAATTTCCAAATTATAAATTTTTAAATAAAATGTGATATTATTTTTAAGTACATAACGGAACTCAAATGAAACCAAGAATTCCTAGAAAAGGTGGTAGTTTACTAATGAATATATACAGATTATAATTACTCTTTCAAGAATATGAAAAGGCAAGTCTCTGATCACATACAATTACACTATAAAAAGTAAAGTAGATGCTTCTAAAATTGGTAAAAAAAAAAAAAAACTAGTTTGTTCTCTTACATAATTAAGGAATTTATCTTGTAACTTTTTAGTTGCAGCATTTTCTAAGTCCTTTCAGTTACTTGGCATACTGGTAACCATCCACCCAGACACTGACCAAATTATTATAAATTCCAAAATAATCTGATTTAAAGATATTTTATTGTAAGTTCAAATTTTCATTAGTTCCTCATGGACATATCTGAATTTAAACACTTGAAGTTCTTGAAATTATTAACACATTATAACTTTTAATAGGCTATCTTCTGATCTGCAGCCAAGTTAATAGTAAAATAAAGCTAACATAAAGAAACTAAGAGAAGAACATCATCTTCAAAAGGTGTAAGAAACTGTGTTGAAGGACACAGAGATGTTCCCCAGGTACTATCCAAATGCCATGCATTATTGCTAAATTAAAGAAATGAACAAAAATATGGAACTACTAGATCAGAATAAACAAAACATTATTGCTGCTGTTTGGTTAAATATATGCGGATGATTCAAATATTTCCCTCTTCTAATTATAATTTATTAAAAAGTTAATTTGAAGTCTTATGAAGCTCTCTAATTGTTTCATCTGTTTTTACTCTTCCTTAAATAGATTATAAACTCTTTAAAGAACTATGTCTTCCACTCATGTTTCCCTGCAATACCTAGCACAGTGCCAAGTAAATAACAGATTAGGAATGACAAATAAGTCTTATTTCCCATCTCCAGTTCAGTGACAGAGTCTGTCTGGGGAAGCACACTGAGAAAAATTATGAATTCATGACCAGACTCCACCAAGATAAATTGCCAATGATTGATTAGTGATGTCTGCTGTGAGTTCAACAAGAGGAAGCAGCATGCATGCCACCTATTTTTCCATTTCACTAGCAGACATTAATTTCATACTTGCTAAATGAATATAAAAGGTAAACAAGGAGAAAAGGATGATGTCAGTTACATTTTACCATGGAGTTTAATTTTCATCCATGTTCAATAGAAATTGTGCTGCATATAAATTCATCATTTAGCATGGAATCAATAAAGGAAAAGCAACTAGCTCACAAAATCATAACAAATTCTTTATCTTTATATCAAATCTATTCCCTCAGGTCTTTTATTTGAAACTAACTTGCTTGAAATTTTCACACCTCTATCTAGAAAACAGCAAGGACAAAGATTTTCAGAGCTAAATATGTGCATGGAAGTGTACGCTTTGAGGCTGGCTCAAGGGCAAAACACTTGTGCAGATGGGTACAGGCTGGCATTACCACAATGAAAGGCTCTCCCAGTGGTACTTCTTTGGAAGGGTGGGGGTTCTGATGATGCTAGTGGTTACCAGCCCCAAATAACCTTTGTGGTCCTTCTTGCCTCCCTAGCTGGTCACTCTAGTTAGAAGAGAACAAATGCAATTACATCTACCTTCAAGCACAATATCCACATATCTCCCCAACTTGTATACCTCTACAGTTATCTTTGCAAATGTGCCTATCTCAGAGCAAGACAAGTTTCCCACTATCAGCAGCTCTCTGAATATCCTATTTAATGATAAGAAAAAGATAGAGTTTTTTTTTTTATTATGGAGGAGGTACAAGCAGGACTTGGTACTTGAAGCAAATCTTCACTAAAAATACAGTCACAAAAACAAATATTTATTCATCTATTAGTATCTTTAAAATAAAAAAATTTCAAAAAAGATTATGTCTACATTTCAATCTCTTTCAATATCTCAATTTCCTAATACTTACACAAGTAGCAAAGGATTCTGTTTAGTGAGGTATACTTAAATTCAAATAGTATGTTTAAGCAATTAGGGGTTAGTTATTCTAGTCAGAAGTGTGTAAAACTTTCATACTGTTTGGGCCAGGAAATACAGCAAGATTTTTTTTTTAATGCATGGGATGTGCCTTACAGAAAGTGATTAAAAACCCTCAGTTTGTAGCTAGTTGCCCATCGATAGCACCTGCTACCTGACACTGTGAAGTCTACACTAAGCGAGGTGGGTGGCCGAAAGAATCCGCAAGGCCATTGGATTTGACCCCAATTATCTTCTATTGTGAATAGGCCATATGTCAAATTCCAAGATAAATTGGAAACATTTGATCTATCTTCTGTTCCTAGATTAATTTTAAAGATTCATTTTCTATTCTTTCAGATCCTTTATTTGGGCTACTCTGCTCTTATATTTTAAACAAAAGACATTTTATTTGCCTTTATAGATTCAAGAGGATTCTGTCTCTAAGAATACTTTTGGAAGAAGAGAGTTTAACAATCAGAGCCTATTTTGGAGAAAAATGGTTGGAAATGAGCATACTCAAAATTTCATATAATAACCAATACAGTCCACTGAATTTCTTCAGAGCAATCCATGTCTAATAAGGAGAAAAAGATAACTAAGAAAACATTTATAACCATGCTTAACAGAAATGCATGCTTTAACAGAAATGGAAATCTTCTCATTTCCCCATGCAAATAACTGCTATATCTATTCAAACCAACACAAATAAATATGTCACACATGAAAAATAATATTCCTATAAGCCTTTGAGGTATATTTGAAACAATGCTTCCTTAAGACAGGCTATTAAAACACTGAAAAGACCCTGATTTATTCAAAAATGAAAATAATACTAATGTAAACCAACATGACCTACAACCAAATAGATTCTGCATGAACGATTCAGGACAATATGATTTTCATAAAACAATTTGGCATTAAAACTAAACAGTATAGCAAGTTAGAATCTACAGTGCACATCCCCCTCCCAAATACTCATGATTTTGAACAATATAATATGTACTTCTGAATTTTGCACATAATCTTTTGAAGAAAGAAGTTCTGTAAAAACTGGTGGTTTTTCTTCAAAATAACAGGATGAAATGAGATTAAAAAGTTTAATACAAAAGGGTTTTGTCTATTTACTAAAACACCCTGAAATTAGAGAATTTTTTGTCTTTTTTGGAAGACTATTGCACGAGTATTTACCTCCCAGATTAATGACCCCTAAAACCATGGATATAGTCAATTTTGTGCTAATTTGTATATGACTAGGGCACTACTTCTAAAATCAGGATTACTGTTTCCACTCCACAGATAATACAAACAATAGCTTCAAGCAGTGGAAAGATGAAATAACTGAAAAGGAGAAGAGCAAAAAAGGAAAGAAGACCTTACTGTAATGGAAAGAAAACAGCATCCTGCTCTAGTCTTGTTTGACCTTAGTTGCTACTTAATTTTGAATTTTGTGTAATGATACTGAAGAAGTGATGAGAGCTAGCTGTGGGGTAATGACCTCAAATGCCCCGCGGGTCGCACTCAGGTCTCTCAGGCACATAGCCACTGACCTCAGCTTCTCGCTGTCCTCATGCCCCTTTTCCCTCACATGACCCCAAGTCTCCTTCCTTATAATGCAGTTTCCTCCCCCAACACCACCCTTTATTGTTTCTAACACAATAGAATAGTATTGTTGTATGTTGAGAAAACAGCTAAGGAAGAAACTGTAGAAACATTGAGCTTAGCCTCTCTCTCTCTCTCTCCATATATATATATATAATAAACACATATATATATATGGTCTAATGAACTTTCCACCTTTCCACAATAAAGCATTAATAAGAATGAAGCAAGATCCTCAGTATCAATGATCATTAATGATGTATTCATTACCAATAAGTGTTAGTGTCACCTCAATGTCGTATCTATATATACACCTAATTACAATATTAAATAGCCAGCACATATGATGAATTTATTTTCCTAAGCAAGTATACATTGTTTCTAGAAAGATTCTAAAAGGAGCCTCTTGTTAGCTACATGAGTTCATCACACTCCTTAAACTGATTCTTAAAAATAAAACTAAAAAAGTTTAAATATTTATAGTTCATGAGATCACTGAGAAGAACTGACCACCCTCCAGAAACAGAAAAAAAGCAAAGGAGCTCTAGACTTCTTTTTTTTTTTCAGTCAAGTTTCAGTTTTTAAATATAGTCTGAAATATATAATGTAGAAAAGAGGGTTCTCTGAAACTTCTGGGAGAGAGCACGTTCTGATGGTGGTTGTTTCTGTCTGTCTCCATTACCATCTCATTGACCCAAAGAAAAATGTGAAAATATGGGCCTTCTAGGTGATCTAAAATAGGCAGTATGATTATAAATGCATATCATCATCTTTGGTGCTCTTCCTCCACACTCTGGGCTCAAAACCAGACTGTTCAGGAAAATGTCATGTACCTGGCCCTCCCAGATCAAGTTAGAACATATAATTCCTAATAATAATTAGGAATTGGTGCTCATCCACATGCCTATCTGCGATACTTCAGCAGTGTCACTGGGGAACTCAGGGATGTTGGGCAAATCACTCCACTTACTGGGTCACTCCGTATGCTGCCAGGAAATGAAGGTCCCTAATATTCCTGGATTCTAAACAAATATTTATTGCTCAATGAAAATAAGAAAAATGAGTCAAAACATTTTTTGCATAATCTATTACTTATAATCAACGGGATCAATATCTAAATACTCAATTTTTTAGAATACTGATGGTCTTTGAGTCCAATTCTCTTTTACAACTTTATATTCACTTGACACTAAGGGAAAAAGGGGTTCATGTATAAAAATACCTACTATTTATAATAGAGCTTGTAAAATGTTTACTGTGGGGGGGAAAGTCCTAATATATCATAATAAGGGGTTAGGGGATTTAGTATTCCACATATCTGTATTTTTGCCTCATATATGTGAGGACATTTAAAATTTTCACTGTAGGTAGAGCATTTCTGAAGGGATCAAAGTATATGCTGGGTATGATTTCATTAATAATTTTAACTTCCTCATAAGAGGAGTAGAATCCTATACACTATAGTTAATGATAATAATAGCAATAGTAATAGGAAGAAGAAGGAAGAGGAGGAGGGGAAATCAGGAATCAATGAAATGACAAATTCCAGAGTAATACATTCCTTCAGCTGCCCATGTTTTCCTATAAATGAATGTGTTCAAATCTATAAAGCTGTTTGTAAACAAAGGAAATGTTTAGAACCTGAGGTTCTACTTTATGTTAACCTAAGCTTTAAGGTAACACTTTTTTTCACTCTGATGAGCTGCATATGTCCTAATAGTATCTTTCAAAACCTTTTTATAAGTGTTAATGAACCTTTAAAAAAAGAAAAATCTAAATCTTAGGCCTTTTTAATTGCTCTTTTGCTACTTCTAAAAAAAAAGATACTAAAGTTATCCATCTACAATGACATAGCTCCCTTTACCTCAGTTCGAAATACCAATGTATTTGTTAACTACCTACTGTGCTCTGAGCAGCATTCCAGACACTGTATAGGTTATAGAGGTGAGCAATTAATAGAAAAAAATAGCAAGCCGATTATTTTGAATAAAGCATTGGGTGCAGGTACTAGCGTCATAGAATAGGAGAGGGGAAGGCAGGCTAGAGCCAAAACATGAAAGAATGCATAATCTGTGAAAACAAATTGGAAATTTTGTGAAGCAAAGGAGAATTATCAAAGTTTTGTGTATGTGTTTCTGTTGTTGTCTTTCGGTGTGTTGGTTTTTGTTGTTAGTTTAGAACAAACAAGGTTAGATCTGAGCTTTGAGAGAATGGGTTGGACACCCATGTGTAGGGTAAGAAAAAGAAGAAGAAGTTGGTGATAGAAAGGACAGCCGAGACATATGGAAGCACAAACTAAGACAGTAGCAGCATAAACGGGGAAGAAGGGAACAAAAGCGAAGCAAGTCACAGAAATATAATTATCTGATCTTGTCAATGGTTTGGATGTGAGGATGAAACAACAGGCACTGAAAATAATACCTTGGTTTTGAGTCCTTGGGATTAGGTAAAGGAGGATACCTTAAAGGAGGTAGCAGTCTTTGAATGAGAAATGGATTTGCAGGAATTGAGAAGTTCCAATTAATTGTGTTGAACTTGAGGTGCACCAGAGCACCCTGATGTACATGTACAGCAGAAACCTGAAAATGTATATCTAGAGCTCCAGGAGAGGAATTGAAACTAGAGATGTAAACGTGGAAGTCTTTTGTCAGCCTATGTCCTAGAATTGACTAAAGGGAGTCAGTGGTGAGATATTAGAGAAATAGTAGAGACAGGGATTGGAAAATTAAAGATAATCAGGATTTCCTATTGATCACAGACATTGAACTCAACCTATCCCAAAGCTTATATGTTCTTTCTTCTTCCCTGTACCTATTCACTTATCCTTCCTCACCCCCCAAATATATTCTGCCTTCTGTCATCGCTACTTCCTGTATCGCCTTCATTATTCCTGTTCTCAGCTAAGAAAGATCCCTTGCAAGTCCTCAAATCCTATAGATCCTTCTCCTTAGAAATCTCTTCCATCTGGCACAATTTTTACCAACTCAGTCCCTGAGTTTTTGTTTTTGTTTTTTAATCCTCATCTGAGAATATGTCCATTGATTTTTAGAGAGAGGAGAGTGGGGAGGGGAGAGAGAGAGAGAGAAACATTGATGTGAGAGAGAAATATTGATTGGTTGCCTTCAGTATGCACCTCAACCAGGGATCAAACCCACAACCTAGGTATACACCTTGTTCAGGAATCAAACCCACAGCCTTTGGGTGCAGGGGCAATGTTCCAGCCAACCAAGCCACACCAGTCAGGGCTCAGTCCCTGTGTTTGTGATTCTAAACTATTGAGACCTATTCCTAATTAACCCTCAGTCTCCAGTTCCTCCCTGCTCTAATCCGCTCTCCAAATTACCTTTAAGAGGTATCTTTCTAAGAGATCAAAGTAATCACATCTTGTTAAAACCTCTGATGGACAACTTTGCATAAAAGAAGATCAGCATCTGGGTATGGCTTATGATGCCCATGTTAACCTGTAGGAATTCTAATAGTCAAATGTCAGCTCTTCTGTGAAGCCTTTCCTATTTGGTCCCTTCCTTAGCTCTCTCTACAGAGCTCTGCAAGGCATTAAGATGCACAATTTTTGAGCTCTCTGCTATATCCACACCAAGAAATCATAAGGCAGTGGGGTCCTTGAAAATCATATTGGAAGATAAAAGAAAATAGAAAATGGTGACTCGATATGATAAAGGCCAAAATCATTCATGTGACTCCACAGGCCTGATGACCTGACCCCTGCCCACCTCCTCAGGGTTATCTCAAACAATTCTCCTCATTGTGTATCATCAGGTACTATTGGCCTTCATGTGGTACCACCCATGTGCCTCTTTATGTGCTGCTCCCTCTGGCAGAACCACTCTTGCTTGCCTCTGACCTGCTAGGTCCATCCAATCTCCCTGCACCAAATGACCAGGGTCTGACTTTCTGACTAGGTCAGATGCCCCACGCATGTTTTTCTTTAGCCCTGAGATTCTCCTTGACTTCTGCAGGTAAATACTTACTACTTGCTTCAGGGACACACATGCACACCGTTCTGGCAGATCTTAGTAGTTAATAAAGTATTAACACATTTAGTTCATTTCTGCATGTTATTGAAAACATGACTAACAATCTCATTTTGAAATACAATTCTTAAAATATCAAAGATTGACAGAGCAACATATTTTCTATGACCAGTTACAGCTTTCAGAAGGTAAAAGCAGATTCATTTTCCAATGTGTTCCCATGACAGACTCCAAAATCTGTGTAATTCTTAAAAATCAAGACCTGCCACTGTCAGCATTTATAAATTAATCATATTTTTTATAATCATGGAACACTTACATGAGCATCGGCTGGTCGACCGTGTGAACATTATGCTATAGCTGAATCCAAGAGAAACACAGGTATAGATGAGTGAACAATCTAGGCGGCCAATCTATACCCTAGCAGAGAAGGGAGCAAAAGTGCTATCATTCTCTGGCCCAAACAGAGTAGAGCTGCAATAAATATTTGTTAAATGAAAGCAGGTGCTGAAGTCCTTAAGAAATGAGCACTATTTCACCTTTGGTAGATGAGAGGGATAAAAAGAAGTAGGGGATAATTGCAGGGTGTAGATTCCATGGATGACGACTGGCAACTGAGGAAGAACAATAACCTGGAAACAGCAGTCCTGGGGAGAAAGAGGGTTTCAATAGTAGGGAGCAGCTTAAGAATAAGACAGGAAAAGTTCTAATTATGTTTAAATGGGAAACCAAGTGTGGGGGTAAGGCTCCTTTTTTTTTTTCAACCCACATGTAGACAGAGGCTTCAGATTGTCCATCTGTGAAAGGAATATGCTATGCACATACCTCTAACACTGAAGGAAGTTGTAGCAACCTTCGAGCCCCTGTTTGCGCAGCATTTAATGCACCCCTGAAATCTTGCTTTAGATTTACTTAGATGGTTGAGCATGTTTTGTTTTCTGATAAGTGTCATTGAGTTGGTGTCTAACAGGAGCTTAGTACCTATTAAGCCTTTGGAGATGCCTGAGTGAAAGGTGCTATATACTAAAATCATTGAGTTGATTCACCATATGCTCCCAGTTCCTCCAGAGGTAAGAAACAGCTGGTTCATCTTTGGAAGGCAAAACCTTAAATCTTTTGAAACAACAGCTTTTAGGAACTATACTCACCAGTTGTAGAATTTATTTCTGATTTTTATTCCTAGTAGTCATCTATTCTAAGCTATTTATTTATCCACACATACCTGTTTCATTCTCTAATTGCATTTAAAATCTTTTGGGGAAAAACTGTTATAAAACATGTCCTTGTTACATAAGTGAGCCATATGCATACAGGTTAACGGCATACTAATTTATCAATATCTAGAATTATTATAAAGAAGCTGTTTGAAAGTACCAGAACAGTACCAAAGTTTCATTCATTCATGAAATGATTGATTGCATATACTCGGCAGAAATGGATTCATATTTCTGAATACATGTTACTTTATATCCCTCAAAGAGAAAAATACATTTGCACTCAATATGCATTTACAGGATAATATGACACAGGTGTGGTGATGTTAGAAAAGATAAAGCCAGCTATAAAGAAGAAAAATAAAAGCTTTTCTAGGGAAGAAACTCAGATTTCAGAATGGAGCTGTGGATTTGGAAGTAGGAAAATAGCCAAACGTGAAAGATGTTTTTCATATTATCGGGAAGCTCAGTCAACCAAAACTCTCCCAAGCAAAGGTCTTAGTAGAGCATGTTATAAGACAAAAATCAAGTTTATGACAACTGAGATGTTGATTTAAGTAACTGAGGCCCTTAAGACAGGTTGAACAGGAGGCTGCTACTCAGTGTGGAGCTAACATGAAAAAGACATGCAGAGGAGGCAACGTCAAGTATTCGAACACTCGCCCCCTGCAGAGTTTCATGTTGCTGCTGTATTAAATGACATACAGCTGCTGTTGAAGAAGCCTTCAGCACAGATATAAAATTTTAAATGTGTCAATCTTTATGGTGAGCACAGTCTTTTATATTCCATCTCATTCGTGCATGTTCTCATTACCAACACTATTTCACATTAATTATTAAAACTGAACTCATAGGTCCTTAAGATCTAGTCATTCTTAATACATTTTAGGAACTCACAAGATGGAAAAATAAATTATGCTAGACGTTAAATTTTTTAAATACTGCCCAGAATGGCTTTCTGCTGACACAACATAGAAACTATACCTATCACGGTACCTGTTACTGCAAAATGTCATGGTGGGAAATGCCAGGGAGAAATTTTTGAATTAGAAATATCTGCATACTTGTGAATAGATCTTATGATGATAAAGTGCAAGGCATTTGGGAATCTACTTATTTAGATAAACCTCAGCAACCAAGTGAAAAAGCCAAATAATAATCATGTGATCATAATAATTTATCCACTAGCATTTATTGAACACTTCAGTGCCAAGCATTGTGGCTTTAAATAGATCCTTTAACTTAATGAGACAATTTCATTTATAGGGATTTTTTTTTTAATCATAAACCTACCAGGTAGATACCCTAGGACACACATTCTGAGAGTTTAGCTTAGTGGTTAAGCAGCTAGAAGCATTGGCTCTGCAACTGGGACTGGTTACACCCCTAAATAACTGCATGACGCAGGGAAGTTACTAAATCTCTCTGTGTTTTGTGTTTGTCATCAACAAAATAGGAATATAATAAAAAATTAATTGCTATAATATGTGCATATGTATAAAAGAGTATTGGTACATAGTAAATTCTCAGAACAATGATAGCTGCTAGAATTACCTCTACTTTAAAGATGAGCAAACTGAGGCAGACAAGTTCCAAAATTTGCAAAGGCCACACAGCCAATAAATGTCATTGGTATGACTTCAGAGCCTCAGCATTAGCCATATGCCATCATGCACATAAAATCTTGGCTATATTTTTATAAAGAAAGAATTTGTCATTTAAATGTTGTGTAAGGTACAAGTAATTATTATTTGTAAATTTCTGTCCATATTTAGGATAGTCATTTCTTCCATCATTCTATATTTAATTGCTGTGTTTAAAATTTTATTTTTTTAATTAAATTTATTGGGGTGACATGGGTTAATAAGATCATATAGGTTTCAAGTATACATTTCCATGATACATGATCTGTATATTGCATTGTGTATTTAATTCCTTTATTTTGAAAAACCACTGCTTTTCTACTAAGACAAAATTGGAAAAGAAAAATATATAGACAACATGAACTCTTTAAATTATAGAAACAAATAGATTTTTAAAGTGTTTTGGAATTAAAATTTTTAAATCTTAAATCTAATTCAAATCTGTGTCCTTTTAGAATTTTAAATTTTACCGGACATTTAAAATTTCATGAAAACTAGTACCTAGGACATTTAGTAAGAATTTAGCAAGAACAGAATGAAATTTCAAACATGGTCTTTGGTTTCTTTGGTCTGTTTTTTAAATCCCCAACTGCTTAAGAGTCCCAAAATGAACTCAAAATCAGTATCTTCTTGGTCTCCTTTCAACATGCCCTAAAGACCACTAGCTCTTAGACATTTGGATGCTTTTCAATATACCACAAGGCAAAAAAGTTACGGTTTCCCTAGCACTTGGGAACTTTAATTCAAGAAAATAACTTACAGATGAAAATGCAGCCACTTCTCAGGGTTAAATAGATATCTAATAGACAGGTCATCCTAAGTTAAGCACTAGCTGACAAATAAATGCCTTCTAGTCTGGCCACCCACAAACTCGCTCCCAGTTGGTGCAACTGCTTTATCTCCCCTTAGCCCGGTGATTCCCACCTCGCCAGGTGGTCAAAAGAGGACCAACCTAGATGAATCTCCAGGGAATCAGCCTGGATGAAAAGAACCAATCCCAAAAGGTGAAACACTGAATTTTTCCAATCGTATGATATTTTGAAATGACAAACCTTTAGAAACAGAGCACAGATTAGTGACTGAAAGGCTCCCTACGAAGGAAAGCGGCTGCGGCTGTAAAATGGTGACGGAAATGCTCAGTATCTTGACTGTGGTGGTAGATATGCAAACCTACATCTGATGGAAGTGGATAGAACTAAATACACGCGCACACACACACACGTAACACACCCCAAACACACACGCAAATACATAAAATAGGAAATCCGAACAAGATTTGTAGAGTATTTCAAAGCCGTGGTATACTATGGTTTTGAGAAATGTTAACCACTAGGGGAAACTGGGTAAAGTTTTCACAGGCTCTCTCTCTTGTTTCTTACAACTCATGTAACTCCACTTTAACTCAATTAAAAATTTATTGAAATTAAAAAACAATAGAGTCTGCAGCAGCAGAAACCGCAGTGTAGAAAATGAAGAGGACGGTGAGGAGGAGGTAACAGCCAAGTAGGTGGAAGCCAGGTCCGCTGGCTGTCGCCCCAACTCGGATTCTCGGCTGACCTTCTGACAAATAATCTGAACGATCAACTGAAGAATCTTAGCTGATTCAAAGTTTTGAGCCAAAGAGTACAGGAGGTGCTTAACAACACGTGGTGAGGAGATTTCATAAGTTGAAGGGGAAATATCCTCTGTGTGGTGCCAGTAGACGCGGAGCGATTGATCAGAAGTAGTAGCTTTGTGGCTCCTGCTCCTCCCAGGGCTCGGGGCCCCAGTCCCAGGCGGGGAGCCCACAGACCGGGACCAGGAGTGAATTGGGAGGATGTGGGAGGCTACACACACACAGCAAGCAGCTCATCGTCCATAGCTGCAGCGCCAAAAGCCCATGAGAGTACCAGAGAGAGAGGGACTCCATCTGCACCTGGGTAGGGTGGAGGCAGGCTGCAGTCAGCCATGCCCATGAGAGGCTTCTGGTTTTTTGGAGAGGCAGTGTGGGCAAAAAGCCAGACAGTGACTTGGTGCTGCCATGGGTGTGCCACAGAAAGACTTTTCAAAGGGGAGCTGAAGTGTGCTGGGCAGGGACACCCTGCGCAGCTGCCATGCCAGCAAAGGGACAAGACTGAAAGCGCAGTTTGCCTCCACTGAATACAGTTGGGCAGGGAGATCAGAAAATCACACAGCAAAGGGATTTCTGACCCCAGCTAAGGGCGGCTAGCAGGTCGGGGGCTATGCAAAATGGAGAGTTTAGGACTGGGTTTACTACGAGGGCAGTGGGCTTGGAACTGGATGGGCAAGAGTAGAGCACCTGAGATTATTTGCATACAGGCAGAACCCTTTTACCCCAACAGAAATCAAACCTCTGGGAAGGAAAGGACTACCCAGCCCTCATGTCTTGCAGGATTGGCCGGGCAGGCAGGACAGGCTCAAGAGGCCCCTGGAGGGTGCATATCCACAGGAGAAAGGCAAGAAGAGAATCTCTGAAAGGACCCATTTTGAACTTCTCTCAGGGAGACAAAATATACTGGCTCCTAGGGCCCTATTCCGCTGAGGCCAGCAAGGCAGGGAAGTCAGAAATCAGAGCAGCCCTGGCTGGTGTGGGTCAGTGGATTGAGTGCCAGCCTGTGAACCAAAGTGTTGCCAGTTCAATTCCCAGTCAGGGCACATGCCTGGGTTGTGGGCTGGGCTTCCAGCAGGAGGCACGCAAGAAGCAACCACACATTGATGTTTCTCTCCCTCACTTTCTCCCTCCCTTCCCCTCTCTCTAAAAATAAAATAAAATGAAATAAACAAATAAAATAAAACAAATAAAAATAAAATAAACAAAAATAAAAAATAAAATAATAGAAAATAAAATTAAATAAATAAATTAATTTAATTAATTTTTTTAATAAAATAAAATAGAAAGAAACCAGTGCAGCAAGGGGTAATCAGGACCCCGCTCAACCTTGGCTCTCATACGGAGCTGCCAACAGCACCATGCAGGAAAGAGCTGACGCTCTTACACAGACCAGCCCCTCCCTTGAAATGGACAGCTGGTTCACCAGAAACAATACATTATTGGAAATAAGTTGGGACAGATCAAGATAGTGGTGCAGGGGCAGGGGAACACTACCACAATTTCCCAGAAAACTGAAGAGCAACTCCCAGGGGAGACCCAGGGATCCCACCCTCCTGATTACAGTAGAAGCCCCCTCTAGAGGCAGGTGAAGGTAGTACATGAGGTGCTGCTAGAAGTTGGACGACCCACCCCTGGACCTTAAGCTGATAAAAAGCCAGAGGCAGATCCGGAAGAAGAAGACAGAACGCAAACATCAAGCTCTGCTGAGACAAATTCCACCTCATTCTTTAGAACTAGCATTATTTTTTTTCTCTCACATAGCCCTTTAACATTTCTTTACTTTCTTCAAATGTATTCCAACTAATTCACTATTTTTGTCTTTTATTTTTCACTCTTAATTTAGATTTTTATATATTTTTATTTATTTATTTTTATTACTATTTCAAATCTCTCATACTACCCTTCCCTTGTCTTACTCCATTTTGCCTTCTTCCTGCCCTTTCCTATTTTTGTTGAAAATTTTATCTCACCCTCTCTACACCTTATTCTGGTTTCTGACACTTACTGTTTCTCCTCCCTTTATCCTCCCAAACATTCTTCCTGTCTTTCCTCAGCTCACAATCTTTTTCCCTTTCTTATAAAATTCTTATTTTCTTTCCACTTTTATTAATTGTGACTTGTTTGGCATGGATATTGTAGTTATAGCTGTTTTTCTTCTATTGTATTCCTATTTGTTCACTTTTTTTTTTAATTTCAAATCTCATAAGTTACTGTCCCCCTGTCTTACTCCATTTTGCCTTCCTTCACACCTTGTTTATTTGAGTTTGGAATTTTATTTTTTTCCCTTTCTTAGCCTGGATTTGATACCTTACTCTTACTGGTTCTCCTTCCTCTATCCTCTCAAAATCATTTTCCTTCACTGTAAACACCTCATATTCTCTTTTCTCTTCTTATAATATTTTTATTCTCTTTCCACCTTTACTAATCTTTGCTCATCTGTTGTGGTTTTCCTTCAATTTTGCACCTATTGGTTCACTGTTTTCTTTATTTCAAACCTCATATTATATTCTTCCCTTTTCTTACTCCATTTTTCAGTCACCCTTCCCTTTTTTACTTACATTTTAAATTTTATTTTCTCCCTTTCTTCATCATGTATCTATTCCCTCTCCTCACTCTTCCCTCTGAAAATCATTTTTTTCTCCTTTAGTAATCCCATATTCTTTTTTCCTATCTTATAATATTCTTAATCTCTTTCCATCTTTATGAATCTCTGTTCATTTGCTATTGATATTGCTGAGTGATCGGGGGTATCTTTTCTGGTAAGGGTTTGGTTTCTGGGTAGTTTCGCTTTGTTAACCAGCACTTGTACAATAGCATACAAGACGTGGCAGATGTTGTGACTCCGAGTCAGTCAGCTGGAGGGGAAAATCCACCAACAATTGAGCCATCAATACCCAAAGCCCAAGAACAACAAGAGAGCCCACATTAACTACATAAAGGGCATCCCTAGAGCATCCAGGTCAGAAAATCAAAGAGACTGCACCACTGACTCCCACAGAACTCCTACCACAGAAGTCCACCTCACGGAGACAGGCAGGCAAAGCAGAGCAGTCTGAGACACAGAAACAAACAAAATGACTCACCTAAAATGGGGAGACAAAGAAATAACTTCCAGTCAAAAGAAAAGGAGGAATCCCCAGAAAAAGCTAAATGAAATTAGGCAAGCAATCTCTCAGAAATAGATTTCAAAATAATGATTATTAGGATATTCAAGGAATTCAGTGAGAACTACAAGGAACTTTATTGGTGCTATAAGGCACTTAGTGGGAATTACATCAGTATGAAAAAGGACATAGAAACTATGAATAAGAACCAGGAAGAAATGAAGAATACAGTATCTTAAATGAAGAATACACTAGAAGGAATCAAAACAGACTAGATGAAGCAGATGACCAAATCAGTGAGCTGGAAGACAGTAGAAAAAAAACACCTTGTCAGAGCAACAAAACACAAAAGACTCAGAAAGAACAAAGATAGTTTAAGGGAGCTTCAGGACAACATGAAACGTAACAACATTCACATCATAGAAATATCAGAGGGAGAAGAAAAGGAGCAAGGTATAGAAAACCTATTTGAAAAAATAATGACAGAAACATCCCTAACTTGGTGAGGAAAAAAGTCTCACAAGTTCAAGAAGCACAGATGGTCCCAATAAAGATGAACCCAAAAAGGCCTGCTCTAAGACAAATCATAATTAAAATGGCAAAATTTAAAGACAAAGAATCGTAAAGACATCAAGGGACAAACAGCTAGTGACATACAAGGGAATGCCAGTAAGGCTATCAATTAATTTCTCAACAGAAACACTATAAGCCAGAAAGGACTGGCAGTAAATAATCTAAGTAATGAAAAGCAAGGACTTACAACTAATACTACTCTATCCAGTAAGGCTCTGATTTAAAATGAAAGATGAAATAAAGGACTTTTCAGACAAAAGAAGGATAAAAGAGTAAATCTCCACCAAGCCAGCACTGCAAGAGATGCTAAAGGGACTGCTATAAAAAGAAGAAGAGGAGAGAGAGAGAGAGAAACTGAGAGAGAGAAAGAGAAACATAGGTATGGTATAAATGGCAATGAATAAGTACCTATCAATAATAGCCTTAAATGTAAATTGATTAAATGCTCCAATCAAAAGACATAGGGTAGCTGAATGGATAAGAAAACATGTCCCATACATATGCAGCCTACAAGAGATCCACCTCAGAACAAAAGATCTACGCAGGCTGCAAGTGAAGGGATGAAAAAAAAATATTCCAAGCAAATGGACATGAAAAAAATGCAGGGATAGCAATATTTCAGACAAAATAGACTTCAAAACAAAGACCATAAAAAGAGACAAAGAAGATCACTATGTAACACTTAAAGGAGTAGTCCATCAAGAGGATATAACACTTATAAACATAGGAGCCCAACATAGGAGCACCTAAATATGTAAGGAAAATCATGAAGGACATCAAGAAAGATATTTACAGCAACACAGTCATTGTAGGGGATTTTAACACCCCACTGTCAATAGTGGATAGATCTTCCAAACAAAGAATCAACAAGGACATTGTGTCATTGAACAACACACTAGATCAAATGGACTTAATATATACAGAAACTTTTACACCAAAGAAGCAAAATATACATTCTTTTCAAACATACATGGAACATTTTCAAAGATAAACCAAATGGTAGGACACAAAACAAGCCTCAACAAATTCAAGAAAATTGAAACCATATCAAACATGTGCTCGGATCACAATGGCTTGAAACTAGAAACTAACATCAAGGAAAAAACTCAAAAACATTCAAATACATGGAGACTGAATAAGATGTTATTAAATAATGAATGGGTCAACAATGAAATCAAGGAAGAAATCAAAACGTACCTGGAAACAAATGAAAATGAACATACAACAGCCTAAAATGTATGGGACACATCAAAGTCAGTGCTGAAAGGAAGTTCATAGCAATACAGGCCTACATAAAGAAGATAGAAAAATCTCATATAAACAACCTAACACTACAACTACAAGAACTAGAGGAACAACAACAAACAAAGCCTAGAGCAAGTAGAAGGACGGAAATAATCAAGATCAGAGCAGAATTAAATGACATAGAGACTAAAAGAATATTTCAAAGGATCAAAAAATCCAGGAGCTTGTTCTCTGAAAATATAAATAAAATTGACAAACCTTTAACAAGACTCATCAAGAAAAAAAGAGAGAGGATCCAAATGAATAAAATCAGAAATGAAAGAGGAGAAATTACAGTTGATGCCACAGAAATACAAAGGAGTGTAAGAAATTATTATGAACAACTATATGCCAAGAAATTGGACAATTTAGTTGAAACGGACAAATGTCTAGAAACATACAATCTTCCAAAACAGAATCAAGAAGAAGCAGAAAACTTAAATAGATCTATAACAACTAGTGAAATTGGAGCAGTAATCAAAAAACTCCCAGCTCCCAAAAGCCCTGGGTCAGATGGTTTCACAGTTTAATTTTACCAAATATTCAAAGAAGAATCTACTCCTATCCTTCTCAATCTATTCTAAAAAAAATCGAGAATAAGGAAGTCTCCCAAACTCTTTTTAGTAGGCCACTATCATCCTAATTCCAAAACTAGGTAAAAACACAAAAAAGAAAGAAAACTACAGGCCAATATCTCTGATGAACCCAGGTGCTAAAATCCTCAATAAAATACCGGCAATCTGGATTTGGCAATACATTAAAAAGATCGTACACCATGATTAAGTGGGATTCATCTCAGGAATGCAAGGATGGTACAATATTTGCAAATCAATAAACATAATATACCACATAAACAAAATGAAGGACAAAATCACATGACCCTATCAGTAGATGCTGAAAAAGCATTTGATAAAATCCAGCAACCATTTATGATTGAAAAAACACTCTGCAAAGGGGGAACAGAGGGAGCATACCTCAACATAATAAAAGCCATATACAAGAAACCTACAGCCAACACCAAACCCAATGAGCAAAAACTAAAAACCTTCCCCCCAAGATCAGGAACAAAACAAGACTGTCCATTCTCACCGCTCTTATTCAACATAGTACTGGAAGTTCTAGCCACAACGATCAGATGAGAAAAAGAAATAAAAGGCTTCCAGATTGGAAAAGAGGAAGTAAAACTGTCATTATTTGCAGATGTGATAGTGTACATAGAAAACCCTATAGTCTCCACCAAAAAACTACTCAAGTTAATAAGTGAATTTGGCAAAATAGTGGGATATAAAGTCAATATTCAGAAATCAATAGCATTTTTGTACACTGACAATGAAATATCAGAAAAAGAAACTGGGGAAAAAATTCCATTTACTATAGCAACAAGAAAAATAAAGTATCTAGGAATAAATTTAAACAAGGAGGTAAAAGACCTATACTTGGAAAACTACAGAACACTAAAGAAAGAAATTGTTAATTTCTAAAGAATAAATAAATAAATAAACAAATAAATGGAAGCATACACCATGCTCGTGGACTGGAAGAGTTAACGTCATTAAAATGTACTACCGAAAGCAATCTATAAATTCAATGCATTTCCTATTAAAGAACCAATGTCATATTTCACAGATCTAGAACAAATGCTGCAAAATTTTATATGGAACCAAAAAAGACCCTGAATAACCTCAGCAATCTTGAAAAAGAAGAGCAAAGTAAGAGGGATCACAATACCTGATATCAAACTATACTACAAGGCCACTGTAATCCAAACAGTCTGGTACTGGAATAAGAAGAGACACATAGATCAATGGAACAGAATAGAATGCCTAGAGATAAATCCATGTCTCTACAGTTCAATTAATATTTGACAAAGGGGGCAAGAACATATAAAATGGAGTAAAAGTAGCCAAATGGTATTGGGGGAACTAGACTCGTACGTGCAAAAAAACTAAACTGAACCACTAACTTATACCATACATCCGAATAA
Source organism: Mormoops blainvillei (assembly GCA_004026545.1). Lineage (NCBI taxonomy): Eukaryota > Metazoa > Chordata > Mammalia > Chiroptera > Mormoopidae > Mormoops > Mormoops blainvillei. The sequence continues at coordinate 77,380 of PVJD01001006.1, read as the reverse complement.
ACTCAAAATGGATAAAATATTTAAATATAAGTTGTGACACCATAAAAGTCCTTGAGGAAAACCTATGCAGTAAAAGTTCAGATATCCCACATAGCACTATTTTTGCCAATATATCTCCTAGGGCAAGGGAAATAAAGGAAAAAATAAACAAATGGGACTATATCAAATTAAAAAGCTTTGGCACAGCTAAAGAAACCATCATCAAAATGAAAAGGGAACTGACCATATGGGAAAACATATTTGCCAATGATACATTGGACAAGGGCGTGTTCTCCAAAATATATAAAGAACTCACATAGTTCAACACCAGGAAGAAAAACAGTCCAATTTTAAAATGGGCAAAGGACATGAATAGACACTTCTCCAAGGACAACATACAGATGGCCCATAGGCATATGAAAAGATGTTGAACATCACTATTCATCAGAGACATGCAAATTAAAACCACGATGAGATATCACCTCACACAGGTCAGAATGGACATCATTAATATATCCACAAACAACAAGTGTTGGTGAGGAGGCAGAGACAAGGGAACCCCAGTGCACTGTTGGTGGGAATACAGACTGGTACAGCCACTCTGGAAAACAGTATGGAATTTCCTCAAAAAAATAAAAATGAAACTGCCTTTTGACCCAGCTATTCTTCTGCTCTGAATATATCCTAAGAATCCCAAATCACCAATTCTAAAGATCTTAGGAACCCCTATGTTCATAGCAGCACTATTTACAATAGCCAAGTGCTGGAAACAGCCTAAGGTCCCATCAGCAGATGAGTGAATCAAAAAACTGTGGTACATTTACACAGTGGACTATGTAACAGAAAGAAAAAAGGAACTCCTACCTTTTGCAACAGCATGGATATTGCTGGGGAATATTATGCTAAGTGAAATAAGCCAGTCAGTGAAAGACATATAGCATGTGATCTCACCTATAACAGGAATCTGATGAATAAAATAAACTAAAATAAAATAGAACAACAGGCATGGAAACATGAAACAGACTGACACTGACCAGAGGGGTGAGCAGAGGGGCGAGCAGAGGGGCATAATGGTGGAAAGCAGGGGAAGGGACTAGTTAGAGAGCATGTACAAATGACCCATAGACATGGACAACAGTGTGGGAATTGTCTGTGGGACTGGGGGTGGGGGGGAGTAGGGGGCAGGATGGGCAGAGGAGGGCAAAGGGAGAAAAACTGGGACAACTGTAATAGAATAACAATTTTTAAAATCTTAAAAAGAAAAAGAAAATGAAAGGGAAGGTGGTGAAGAAAATGGAAGTCCTAGGCCACATGTCCCCTCCCTCCATGAGTGGGTCCTACTTTGCCTGGGGCATCTGCTTCTGGACATGAGAACATTTAGGATTCCAGTCTCACCTTTGATCCCTTCGAGCCTGTCCCTGCCCTTGCGCCCCAGACTGCCTGCCTCCCCTGCGCACCACTTGGGACTGGGGCATCCAGGGTGCCCAGCAGCTCAGCGGAGGTTCCCTTTGGTCTTTCATGGGATTTCATCCCATGAGCCTCACTTCCTCCTCTATAACAAGTGGCCACTCATTGCCTCCAGGCGCCTATTGTGAGGATTAACAATAGATCAAAGCACCAGAAGTAGTAGCAGTTCCATAGTTCCCTAGCAATATGCACAAATGTCCACATCTGTGTGTTTAAGACTATCTGCCCCACAGGGTCTTCATGGGCAAGGAGATTAAGGCAGCATGCAAGGGAACTTTTATCAGGCTCTGGATTGGTAACTCAGAGCAGAACCTCTCAGAAGGTCTGTGAGATTGTTCTGGGATAAGAAAATGGTGGAGAAGTGACAGAATTCATCCCTTACTAAAGGCACCAAATGGGAGGGAGGAGGGTAGACAGGGATCACAAAAGGAGAATGGAATCATTCAGAGAGTGTGCTGGTATAAGAAATGAAGTACCTGTGAGGACTGGGGATCCAAAATCAAATGAGAACTCCCCCTGCCCTGGCCAGGTTGGTTGGAGTGTTGTCCTGAACACCAAAGAGACTGCAGGTTTGATCCCGGCACACACAGTTTAAGGTTCAACCCCTAGTCAGGGTGTGTATGGGAGCCAGAATAGGGAAGAAAGTGGAATGGACCTGGGTGGCGACAGCAAAGGTTCAGAGGAGTGGCCCGATTCAAAATTATTGGGGAAGCAGAGCCACGATAATTTGCTGATGGATGAGATGGAGGGTATAGAAAAAAAGGAAGGGTCGAGACTAACTACAAAGTTTATAACTTGAGCAACTGGAAGAATGGAGTTGCCATTTCCTGAGAGTATAACATGGGGGTGGCAAAGTCTCTCCAGGCTGCTTGGAAGCCACAGAGAGCTACAATACTTCCAAGAGGTAGAGAGGAATTTAAATTCAAGTTGTCTGATGCAAAAAGCAGGGCACTTCCCCTCCTATCCTGCTGTGTCTATTATCATGTTGTACATTTCAGAGTAGGTCATTCTGCTGGGGGTATTGGGACATTTAAGAAAGGTGTAGTATCTGGGCAAGGGACAAGAGGGACCTCAGGGCCATCTTGATATGAACAACAGCAAGAGCAAAGGTCAAGGGGACCTGAAGGTGCCCACTGTGTATTCTTGTGTGTCTCTGCACATAATGGAAGACATTGAATGCCATGCTTGGGAGCTCAAATATAATCATTTGAACAATGAGAAGCTGTTGAAAGCAAGAAGTAAGAAGCAAGATGGTTTAGACTATGTTTTAAAAAGAGAGCTTTAGAATCCATGGAAATGATGATTTGGAGAGGCAAAAACTTAGAACCCAAGAGACAAATGAAATAATACAAATTCTTATTACAGTAATGCTATAAAAACAGAAGGCATAATTTAAGAAACATTTGGTAGTGAAATTGGCAGTGTTTTGGATTGATTAATGAGGAGAAATGAAGGTGGGGAACATGTCAAAAGGGTCTAGCTCGCCTGGCTTTGAGAGGAATGTAATTAACAAAAATGAGGGATGCAGGGGAAGAAACAAGTTTAGAGTAAAAAAATAAATCAGGAAGATGAATGTAGGAGCTGTGAGTTTAAGGACCCTGGATGCATACCCACATGTAGAATTTTTCAGTAGTTTTCAGTAATCAGGGAGAAATTAGGGCTAGAAATCCAGATTTATGAGTCATTGGTATAGACATGAAATCAGAAGATTTGGACCTACATGAGGCGACCCAGGAGAAAATGTAGTCTAACAAAAAGTAGATCAGGCACAGAACATTGAGAAACACTTGGCTTTGAGGGGTTGATGGAAGAGGAGTTGGGAGAATACCTCAAGAATCAAGAACAGGACAAGCGTGTAGGAAGAGATTGGTCAAGAATATAAAGTTTTACATAAAGTCAATTAAAAAGAGAGTCAAGAAACTGCCACTACATTTGGTGATAGGATGCCTCTGGTAACCTTCAAGAGAGTGGTTTTGCTAGAGAGCTTAGGAAGGGAAGCAAAATTTAGTGAAAGGACTAAAAACTGAGAAACATATCCTAGTCTCACAAGGAGTCTGGACATCAATGAAATCAGAAATGATCATAACAGGTGTGGAAAAGTTTTTCATTGTTATTGTTTCTTTGTTTTTAATCTTTGTTGTCTTTGTTGTTGTTAAGACATGAGAGAACAAAAAGATGGCTTTTAAAAAGATTTTATTTATTTATTTTTAGAGAGAGGGGAAGGGAGGGAGAAAGAGAGGGAGAGAACCATCGCTCACCTGGGGACCTGGCGCACAACCCAGGCATGTGCCCTGATCGGGAACTGAACCAGTGACCTTTCAGTTCACAGGCCTGTGCTTAATCCACTGAGCCACACCAACTAGGACCAAAAAGATGTTTATGAACATAAGGAAGAATATGCCAGTGGGAAGGGACAGATTGCAGATACGAAAGAGAAAAGGAGCATTTGATGGCTCTGGGCAATGGAGGACATTTGGAAAAGTCACAAGGGAGACTGGGAAAAAAACACCTAAACAGTAAGTGAGTGACCAGCAACAATGCAGGTTTCAGACAGAATGGGAGGTTAAAACGGGGGAGGAAATGGGCACAAGGACATCATAGGAGACAGGGAAGGCAAGGAAGAAGGCCGCTGGGTCCATCCAACGCTTATGCCAAAAGAAAAGCGATTTAAGTTCTGATCCTTTGGGGGATGTTCCTGGTAGACGTTGAGTAATTTGGGCAGCATGGGTAGGCAATGAATGAAATGGTAACAAATCCCTTTTTATCTAGATCGATTCCCGTAGATCAAGAACAGGAGCAGCTGACATTGCTTCCTGGGGTGAGGCCCCTGGCCCAAACGGGAACTGAACATCTGCTTTGACTCCCTTCAAACTTGGCCTGATTTAAAATGAAACGCTTATACAGTATTTACTTGAAGGGCCAAAGTCAGATGGAAAATTTTTCAATTACAAAATTCCAGCCAAGCCAGAAGAACTCAAAGCCCTGAAGAGAATTGTAAAGGCTTGTCCAGGCCCACAATAAAACTTGGATAAAATGGGGACGTGGTCCCTACTTTAATTTGCCTGTCTATGTCTCTGCAACAAATAATTTGAGAAAGAAAAAGTAGATCTTTCCTTAAAAGAAAAAGAAAGGTGTTTCTATTTTTAAGCCAGTTAAGACATTTGTTATAAAACCAGGTTTGCTTTACTTTAGGGTTGAAGGTGTGACAAGCTAAACATAGACTGGTGGGTTTATGTGTTCTCTGACACTAGTAGCATCTCTAGAAAAATATCAGCTTGCCCTGTAGAGAGATAGGCTGGCTGGTCTTCAGAAATCTGGGCACTCAGATGTATTTAAATTTGTATATTTAAGGTTCAGTGAATAAGTTCTAACCTCTTACATTAAAAAAAAAAAATCCCACATTGCTTCCTAGAATAGAATCTGTGGTGTATGTCTTGGGGAGCCCTAGTTCACCATTCCCTTTTCTGTCCTTAAATGCTGAAGTGATTGAGGGTCAGGTTAGTTCAGAGTCACTTTTGCAGTAACAGAGTATGGTTTTACTGTGAGACCTAGTTGCCTTTTACCTGTTTTACTGCTACTAACACATCTTCTAACCTCAAGGAAGGAGTTGTTCTCTCTGAAATTTCTCCAACTCCCCATGCCTGGATTTAACATTGTCTCCCTTGGAATCTCCATGGCACTTGGCTGTGATATCTCTTAGTGCATTCCTCATCCAGTATTTTGTAAAGTGGCTTTTTGTACACTAGGGGTATGCCACTCAATGTCCTCCCACAAGAGCTAGGTACACATGTGGGAAGCCCTTAGTCACCTTTGCATTCCCTGAAGCATCTGGCCCCTTTGTAATCAAACAATACCAAGGTAATGAAACGAAAAAAGAGACCAAGGTAATACCAGACAGTGTATTCACCATCAAGTATGGTTTGCAGGCAACTGGATGTGCTCTTTATTCTGGAACTGGTGCCATCTTGTATAAGAAATGTCATCTCAGGTATATACAAGCAGTGTGCTAATAATTGTACACCTGCTGCCAATCATACCCAAGAACTTTTTGCCATTTTCCCAAAAACAAAATAGAAAGTCCTGAACAAAAAAAGGTCTAGAATGCCGGTCTGGATAGTCCAAATATGTATATGATAATAAGACCCCCATAAAATCTTGCTTTACCTGGTTCTGAGATGTCTCACCAACTAGCACCATTATTAAAAGAAGCTTCTTGCCATCCTCAGTTACAATTCGAGACTTAAATCTCACAAGTAGAACCACAGACTGGTAGGGCACCCCCTATTGCTTAGGCACCCAATTGCAGCCCTCAGGGAGATTCTAACATAGCATGAAAGGCTGGTGCATGTTCAGTTTATAAAAAAATGGGCATTTACAATATTTTTAAGGCACGTGTCATAGAAATGAAAAGAGCAGCTTCTGAAATACATCCTTCCTGTGATCCAGGTAGAGCAGGCTCACCCAGAGAATCATGGAAATAAGGGAAAGGTGTTCCCTGCCTCATCTGTAACTGGGTTTGGGCAGCTGAGCCTTGGCCATGACTACAGAGGATTATTCCAAAACCTTGCTGGCAGATTCAAGGAAATGAATAATAATGTAATCATTTATCCAGTGCCTGCTCTTGGTCAGATATTATGTTAGATGCCTTATGTACATTACAGCCAACCCTCACTACATCTCTATGAGGTGACCATTTTCCTCTTGACCCAACAGATGAGGAAACTGAGGCTTGGAATGGTGGAGTATCTTGCCCCGCAGTCCCACCTCTACTAAATGCCTTAGTGATTTGGGGACAAATCCCACTTTGGAATCCGCTTGACTCCAACACCTTCACATTTCATCATATTCCCTCTATGAAACACACATTCAAAAATAGGAAGCATCATCTTGAGAAACTATGACACTCATATTCATTAAAACAAAGTCCAGAAAATCTAGGCATTCACATGACCAGACACTGGGTGATCATAACTGTGCGGCAGAGAACCCCAGAAATGCTATCCAGCTGTGCAACAGATGAGTAGGAACTTGAGTTCTGAGTCAGGCTGAACTTGAATCGCAGCACCGCAGTTTATTTGCTGTGTAATGTAAACAAATCACTTAGCTTCTCCACGCCTCAACTCACTTTATCATTCTAAGGGCTGAATGATACAATCCATGTAAAGCAGTAGTTTAGTTTTTGGTACAAAGAGTTAATTGTTTATTATTCTCTATCCACTCCCCCCCAAATTAGTACCCCCTCCTATACCCCCAGGAAAGCCAGGCACCCTGATATGATGTAAAAGGCCCCCCAGGATTAGGTCCATGCCTCTCAGCAGCAACATTTATTAACTCTCCAAGTATACCTATAACCACCTGGAACAGCCTCCTGTCTTTCTCCACCCCAATGTCCCAGCTCCATCTAACTCCTCATGGGAGGGAGCTCAAATCTCACTTCCTGCAGGAGGTAGCTTCATTGAGGCATCTACAGTGGTACCATTGACAGTCTCCTAGGAATAAGTCTGTCAAGGTTGTTCTTCGACCAAAACAATCATTTGGACACTTGTGTGAGTGTTGGTTCAGATGGCTCCATCTCACTGCCCAGCACAAGTCACCCTATATTCTCACTTCACCTTAAGGTTTTAGAGCAGGTCAACTTGGTGTTAGCCACTTAAAGTGGTAAAACTCATACCATGACAGCCTATTTCAGATTGAGATTCCTGCCCCACTTTCCCCTGGTGCCGAACGTACATTCCTGTTTTTAAGTAAAGTAGTGTAATAGCCGACCGAATCCAAAATGTTATTCAGAGTCTATCTGGAGGAAGCTCAGGTGATTTTTTTTTTAGACAAAAGTTCTGATTCTCAGAAGGCAAAGTTCTTTCCTTTGGGTCTTCTTAGCCACAGAAAGATAAAGAGTGCCATCTGAGGGGGACGTAAGGAATCAAAGGGAGAAGTCAGGCAGGGTAGCCACACAAGAGAGGCAACGATTGCACTGGATGCTAAGAAGTGAATGGTAGGTCAATAAAATAACTTTCACAGGGATTTCATTCAGTTCCAAGTTGCTTTGTTACATTAAACACGATAATTTTAGGGAAGCTATAAAATGAGATCATTTTCTTTGGGGGCCACATCAAAGCTGGTGGTACCGTGTTCCTCACCCCCTTGTAATGAGCCACACAGGCTCCAAAGTGTCCTATTGAAAAGCAGCATTATAGCTATAACTATATTGATACTGTTCAATCTGCATTATGACAGATCCCACAAGTTCCTTGGGTTAATGAAATACTGAGGATGGAAACTTCGGCTTGTTCATCCTTTCATCGCCTCCCGGGACCCAGCACAATGTCCCTGGAACAGGCTGGGTGTTTACTAAGTGTGTGCTGAGTTGACCTGGGCCACCGCGGGGTCACTTCAGGAATCCCAGGGAAGCATAACTCCACTCGCCGGTATACCAAACAGGTATCATAAGGCTTTGATGAGTTTAAACCACTGCTTCTTTGTTTATTATTTAATCTTTATTGTATTTTTCCCTTTACCGTTGAGTCCTCTTATACTCCCTCCCTCCAGCAATCACAATGTTGTCCATGTCCATAAGTCCTTTCTCCTTTCTGTGCAGTCCATCCACATTGTTTCTTAACATTTCACCTTATGATGCCAGAAGGCATCAATCCCTTACAAACACTCCCATTTCTATGCAAACTCAAATTTGAGTAATGCTGGATTTTACTGATTCTGTATGGGCTTAGACTAGAGACATTTCACTCAGCAACTCCACAGCCACTTCTGGGCTCAGGCCCTAACAATGGTACCAATAATAAGCATATGATTAGCCTGTTCCCTGAGGATAAGAGAGCATTTTTAATTATGTCACTGTGTCAGCAGCACTGGAGTACATTAATGAGTATTAATAACTACACATTTGTATAGTAGAAGCAAAAAACAGAGAGTATCTAGGTTACATGCGCAGACTGATCAAATCACAAATTAATTTCTTTCAGAGGATCCCCAACAGCAGATGTCCCTAAGTATGGTGATGAAAAGGTATCCACAAAAACAACCGCCTAATGATGCCCGAGCTGTTCACAAGCCATCCATCGTGGACAGTAACATCTGCCTATACAGCACGCTGCTCAGAGAAACCAGAACATCGCTCTCGTCAGCAGTTATCACACCTCCTAGAGCACATTCGGAAGGTGGTCACATGAACACTCTGGCTGAAGGTCATGCCTGGGGCCTAAAATTAGTTCTGATATTGGAAAAATCACAGGGAACTTTCCACATGCCTGAATATTGGGGGTGGGGGAAGCTAAAGATATCTACTTGCCTAGGAGAATGAACCAAACATCTGTGATTAAGAAGCCCCATACATTATAGAACTACTACAGAAGACAAACATGTCCATCTGGTAAGCTCTTCTTCAAAACAACTTGACTTAAAGCACCCTGAAATAGATTATTATATTGATCAAAAAAGATGCATCACTTTTTTGTTTATTCCTTTTTTGGTTTTGGATCCTCTGAAGCAATGTTCCTTTAAATCTAATATCCCAGCTTAATTGCACATTCCCACTAAAACTTCTACATTCTTCTTTGTAACACTTGATAGAACTATAATTGTCAGTGAATTTGACAATTAGAATGTAAGCCTCATGAGGGCAAGGGCAAGTCCATCTTGTTTACCACCATATCTCTAGGACCCAAATGTCTACCCAGGCTCCCAACAGAAATTTGTCAAAAGGGCGTATGCATGTATGAACACTCAGTAAACACTTATTGACTACAGGCCACGCACCGGGAACTGTGCTAGGTGCAGATCGGGCAAACAAAAGGAATCAGAAGTCATCAGAGCCAAGCTTGTCGAAAGCTCCAAGACAAACCAGAGGTCATTCACGATTCCCTTTTGCCCTCTTCCCCCTCCCAAGCCACAGTTCCACACCACTGAGTTCTGTCAATTCAGCAGAGGTCAGAAGGACCCAGGTGCGATGAAGTGCAGAGAGCTGCAGGCAGGATGTACGATGTCACCGTGCCAAGGAGCACAGAAGAGTTGTTTTCAGGCTGTTGAGCAAAAGCAAGGTCAGTTAAATACTTTCTTTACTGCCATCAAGTGTTGGCTCTTTAGCTGCACCTCCCCTGGGTCCACATCATGCCCCCAAGGCAAAGACTACACCGTAACGTCAGCTGCCTGTCTAGGGCCTACTTGTCACTCATTAGAGCAAAAGACATCTTCACAGAGACTGGACCTGGTTAGGTACCTGCTGGCAAACTCCTAAAACAGAGTGCTGTGGCGGCTGTCTGCCTCATCTATGGCAATGATTTTCAACCAGCGTGCTGTAAGAATCTTTAAAACATGCACTACCTGACTAGTCAGGGGCACTGACCTCTCTTCCCTTAGACTGTCAAAGAAAAAAATGACAATGGCCAACACAACAATAGCTGTCCTGTGTGAATGAATCAAAATTATACCTATTTTCTGTCATAGAGATAAAAAATACATTTTTGGTGTGCTGTAGAATTTTAATAATTAGTTTATATGTGTCATGATATGAAAAAAGTTGAAACTCTCTGGCTGGTGGTGGTGTTAAAAACAAATGGTTGGCTAAATCCCAGATCTACAGGAATCTGTTGAGGACAACACATAAATCTTTATTTCCCACAGTGCTCTGGTTTTCACACACACTCAGTTTTGAGTATCACAGTCTCTATTGATTTTGTACAGACTAGCCCAGAGAAGTTTCTTTAGCAATTAGGGACTGCATTATAAAGGGACTGCTCATCCCTTGTTTGTGTTCTTTGGGCTAAGGAACATAACTCTCTCCAAAAACCTGAACGAAAATAAGAAGCTCGAGAGAGAGGGGGTGAAGAGAAGAAAAGCAGGGTGTTTTCAAAACCCAGCAATTAACAGTGAAAAAAAGTACAGGCCAATAGAAGGGAAAAGATGGGTCATGTTATTAAGACACAGATAGCACACATGACTTAGGCTTCTGGTAATTTCTCGGTACTTATAAAGTCAAATCCTGGGCTAATGATTTGTCAGTATGATAGATGATCTTACTCTCATAGTGGACCTAAAATTAAAACTTTAAAAATATCCAGCCCTGACCAGGGCATGGATTATTGGGTACTCCCATACACCTTCAGTGGAAGTCAAAATTGGAGCAATCTTTTTGAACAAGAATGTGCTAAGAATTATCAAATAAAAAAGTACTTTCCTTTTAACTCAGTAATTTCACTTTTAGGAAATTAACCCTGAAGATATACTATGCCTGCTAATATATGCCAATAAAATGTATACTGCCAAAATAAAGAGTCTCTACTACAATACTCTGTTAGTATGGTGACGGGAGACTAGACTCTGAACAGTGAGCACACAATGGAGTATACAGATGAGTATCATAAAATTGTATACCTAAAACATATAATGTTATTAACCAATGTTACACCAATAAATTTAATTTTTAAAAAAGAATCTCTTTGTTGTGTTCGTCTTACTTACTTGCTTTTAGTTTTTTATATATCCAGTATACCACTATAAAAATCTTACTAATAAAGTAACATTATCACTAGCCTAGAGGAAGCACTGAACACTTACTGAGTCCCTACTGTATGCCAAGCACTGTGCTAGGGCCTTTAGTGTAACATCGTCAACAAGTCTGAAGCTTGGATATGATCTTCCCCATTTTTTCAGACAAGAATACTTAGGTTCATAGGGTATATCACTGGGTCAAGGTCATGGCTGACAAACGCAGAATCAAACTCCAAGCCTATTCCTCAAAACCAGTTGTCTTTTAAACATACCACCAGGAAAAGGAACATCCGAGAGTAGTAACACTTTCAGGAACACCAGTGCTGTAAAGTTTCTGAATAAACTTACCCTATTGCAATATAACACTCTGAAAAATCACGGAAGAACAGGAACCATTACGCTGACAGGTTATGTATGTGGCAGGAGGAGCCATTTGAACAAAAAATCACTTTCAAGATTTTCAGCCAATTTTAATGACTTAAAGGAGTGGAAAAACACTCATGATGATTTTTCTAGCCCTTTCAGCTGCTTTCCTCCTGGCTCACAAAACTTCCATCACTGTCTTGCAGTGGAAGAATTATTTTCATCCCACAGAGGACTTGAAGATTTCTTTCTAATAGCTCTGTTCAGTTCTTGAGTAAATAGGAATAATTCCACTACTTCTTTAAAACTTAGTCCCTCATATGTATTACAAGGGATGCTGGGGGATGTGTAGAAATGTGTGGCTGAGCTCAGATTCACTGCCTGAGGTTACAAGGCTCCATGCCAAGTTTTTACCTATATGGAATCATTCAGCAGGCTTAACCACTCTGCCTCTACCCAAAGGAAAATACAAACACGATTTAACTGCAGTTAAGAATTCCAGTAGTACTCACTAAATGTGGCATAATCTTTTCCATGCGTAGAGAAGAGGAAATCATTCTGCTAATCTGTGCCTCACTCCAAACAATCACATTTCAGAGCACAATCCTCCATCCAACTTGGAATTTAATGAACTTTAAATTTATTTGGTATAAAAGATGTAATTGTGGAAACTACAACAAACTCATGGGTGCAAGAATTTTTTTTTTTAAGAAAAGAAAAAGAAAATAAGGTCCGCCTGGCTAAAATACATCAAAAACATTCAGCGGTCCCCTTTGATAAAATCATTTTCACACTTTGCTCATAACTTCTCTTTTACTTTCGTATTTCAGATCATTTCAGTGACATGATACGAGTGTAAGGGAATGAGCTGGTGATGTAGAGACAAGGGAGAAACTCCTGATGCAAGCGATAGCAGAGCAAGCCTCCTAGAGAAGAGAGCTCCATGAAAGGGGATAGGGCGCGGAAGAGAAAGCGTTTCTGGCCAGACCTGTGGGGTTGCAGGCAGTGTGCTCATACCCGTTTGTAGTTTCTGTGTGATCTCTTGCCAAAGGCAGATAATTTAGCAAGGGTAAGAATAAAGGAATGATTTACCTTACAGTTGACGTGGCAGGAAAATCACTTTACAGTACTTTTCTTGCAGGCAATGGGATAGTAAAGACAACTGCCCGGGGTCTACGGTGAAAAGGTAGCACCATTTATATAGTGAAAAACTAGTTCAGAGAACTTCTAAGGAGTTAAGAGCACAAATTTGAAATGAAGAAAATCAAGGCTAAAAAACCAGGTCAGTGTCAAATTGTATTAACTTAGAAATTCACAGGCAAATATTCCAGTTAAAAAAGACAAACTTAATTGTTGCTGTTTTTACCAGGCTAGCTTAGCAAGTTGTGACTTCAAAGTGAGTGCTGTGTTGGTTGAAAGGTTGATGCTGTGTGTTTGTACAGCATCAGCCTTTCAACTGGGGTGGGGGCGGGGGAACAGGTGGCTGTGATCAGTTTGACTGCCTCTTTGGGAGGATGGTGTAAGCCATGTTGTAAGCTAAAGAGTAAACCATATGAGTAGTTTTAAGGAGGTGTTTAATGCTCAGTGTTATTAGATTGGATGTTTTACCATAGAAATGGGTTTGAACATAAATGGCCCTAGCGGTGGAAAGTGCTTCCAATATAGATGCATATTCAAAACTGAAGAGTTTACTCCGTGTGAGAGCTCCCAACCCCACAGACCTGTGTTTCACAGTGGGGATAGACAGAAGAAGGGACAACTGGAAAAATTCTTGTTGAGATTTTAGGATTTGATGGTTTTATAAAGTATTTTTCTAACTAGGCTATTTATATGCTCTTCTTTGTGATAGATAAGGGGAGTGCAGAGCTGTCAGTATCTCTTCAATGTACAATGTATTCTCCCCTTCCTCCCTTCCAGTAGAACCCCATTTTTTAGGGTTGCGATGTGTTCAGTTACAAAGAACAAAAGAATCTGCTGCATTTTCTAGCCTCCTTTATCGTTAGGGGCGGTCACAAGCTAGAGTTCAGGCCGTGATCTGTGAGCAGAAGGGACTGGACAGAGCTTTTAAAAACTCTGCAGGTTACTGACGCAACCGGAACGCATTCTTTTTGCCTCTCCCCTTGCCCCTCTTCCACATGACTTGTGCACAGATTAGCTTAGGCTTCAGATGCCATCTGGGGAACATGAGGACAAGAGACATCCTGGTGATAGCAGAGTGCTTGATTTATCATGAAGTTACCATGGTAGTCCCAAGTTGCCTATCTCCACTCTGCCTTTGCATGAGATAAAATTCACCCATAATTTATTTAAGCCATTGGAGTTTTTGAGGGGGCAGGGTGGATGTGGGGTCCTTATTACTCACAGCAATGAAACTCCTCAGCTGCACAGAGTACAAGGTGCATATTGGACAATTTCTTCACCATTCTACTGCTAGAGATCCATTCCTTTGGTTTACCAAGTCAGATGTTTAAAATAAAAAGTTCCCTCGAAGGATCATATTTAAGTGTCTAGAAGAAAATACTATCTGATTGCTTTTCTCCCAAAACTAATCATTTATCCAGTGAAAGAAATGGGAACACTAACCTTAAGAGTATAGTACATGTCATTCCATGACAAGACCGAGTAGAGGTTAGGTGCCATGCTCAGGGCAAACACATGGCTTCCCACCATGGAGAAATTTCACTAATCTTCATGATTACTGCTCAGAAATTTAACCAATGTTTTAGGAAAATCAACTAATTAAAAATCTAAATCTTTCTAATATTTCTACCTTATAATCATATCCAGGAAAAAATTTAAAATGTAATCTAAAATATCTGTTGGTAGACAAAACTGAAGTTTTCACTGATAGAGCTCCCATTCCCATAAAGCCATGATCTCGGATAGGGGTAGAGAGAAAAAAAGATAGATGTACAAAATTCTCACTGGGACTTAAGGAACATTTTAAAGTTTTAAGAATTTCCATAAAGACTTTGTGTAAAAGATGAGAAATTAAAAGGAAAAGGGAAGTAATTATAAAGTGATTAAATGATCTTTTTTATTCCCCAAGTTTCCATTTTGAAGATGGAATGTATCTCTAGAAATAAGAAAGATGGAGGCAGCTCTAATTTACTGGTCCAGGTATTTTATGGGATCTGTGGATTCAAAATGTCGATAGTAAACCACTCTCCTCTGTTTGAATCTGCTTTACTGCAGTTACTATTAGCCACTGACAGGTTCAGGAAGACCTTCTAGCTCAAGAAAGACCAAGATGAAGAAGGAAAAATGTGCTGGGTGAGTAAGAGGTGCACTTACCGCCTGGCTCCTCCTTTTCCCACCTCTGCCATTTTTAAAAGCCCTTTATCAACCTGACATCAAAATGTAATTTAACTCTTTAATGGTGACCGTGATGATGGGATGCGGTAGCTCTTTCTTTGCCAAGCATGGACTGTGCTTAATGTTTCACGTGAGTAAACTACTTTAGCCCCCACAACAGTAAGGTAACATAATCCTCCCCGACTCGGGGACCTAGAGAGTAAGTGGCAGTTGCAGTGAAAAGTGGAGATCTTACAGCAGCGAGTCAACCTCCAGAATGCAAACCCCACCTCCCTCCACCCCTACGAGACCTTAATGCCCACAGCCTCTCTAAAGGGTGAGATTTCCGTTTCAAAGTATAGAAGGAGAGAATAAAAAAGCAAGAGAACTGTGTTCAACAGTGAAAAACAGCTAACTTTTATTCCCAAAATGGTGAGCAGTGACAGGCACATACAGGTTAGATGGAGGGGGACTTTGGAAGCAAATACAGCTTATACCCTGCTGAGAGACCTGGGGTTGAATTCCAGACCTATGGTTGACTGTGGAGGTGGTGGGGGCACTCTCCCAGGAAGTCGGTCACATATTCCCTTAGAGAACGATTTTCAAGAAGCTGAAAACACAAATCAAACACAAGCCACTCTGAAAGAAACATGTTCCAGAATTTCCAGAAATGCCTCCTGGTTGGAGGTCGAGGTGTGTAGAGTTTATCTCCTAGCATGCGTTTTTGCTTTAGGTTTTGTTAGTTTGATAAAAATAGCTAAGTTTTCTAAAGGAAAGTCCATGCGCAGCCTTTTACAAGACTGAGAGAAATGGTATCTTATTATAAGTATCATAATCTTTTAAAACCTTTTATCTTACTTATAAGACAAGACAAACAGTAACTATCCGTGTCAAAAGATCAAAATAACCCCTGTTATTGTTGAATAACTCGGAGGCAGCGGGACCGTGGAGGGGCCCAGCAGCGTTGACACCCGGAAGGAGCACGGCCATGCCGGCGGGAGGGCTTTGCCCCAGCCTTAGCGAGAGGAGCCTCTGGAGCTGACGTGAGACAAGAGCCACTGAGATGAGAGGCCGAGGCAGAGACCGACCCCACGGCACCCCAGACGGCATTCACGATGGGCAAAGGGAGCGGGGTCTCCTGCAGGCCTGGCAGGGCCTCGGGCCTAAGAGGCCAGTGACTCCACTGTGAGGAGTCAGATCACAGCAGTGGTGGTAGAAGGGTTACCACCCCCGTCCATGGCAGGCTGCTGTGAAAATTAAGGAAGCGAGTGTTGGTTACACAATATGTTTTTAAAATTATTTCCTGATTTCTCTACCAGAGGATGTTTTTTTTCACATGACTTTTTTTGTACTTACGGTCAAATTTTCCATCAGGTTCCATCCTAGTAACCACAAATGAGACTTACATATTTGGGTTTGGAGTTGCTCGTGTGGGCAAACCCCAGCACTTGTACAAGCAAAAGTGTACGTAAGGAATGAGTGCTTGTCCCACTTAACTGTGGAAAAACCCAGCCCACGCCATCAACATCTATACAGCGGTTGACATGCTGGCCCTGAAGGGGCGAATCATGTTGCCTCGGGCCACGGGCCAGGAGCAGGTGCCATTTCCTTGCAAAGCCTACGAGTGTGTTCTGTAGCCAGAACCAGGCCCCTTACAAATTATTTCAGGCAACAGGGGTATTTCTCAAGCTTCATGTTTGTGGGAGGCAGCTCCAGACTGGGCTACAGCCTCGGGTGACTACACTGCCCCCACCACAAGCAGGCTGCGCATAATTGCAAAAATGAGAATGTGCTATCAGCAGAAACAGAATACTCTAATTGCCAAAACATATTTTTCTCTCAAAGGGGAAATAACCCTGTGCGAGGAAACCTCTTAGCTCTTTGTTGGCCTCCTTCTACATCCCTATGCTAATTTACCTTTTTGTCAATTAAACTAGAGTACTTTTAACATCTGTAGACAATCTGTGAAACACTTGTGATTTATGAACCTCCATTTTAAAAACCAATTTCAAGAAGATACTCCCTACAATTGTTCTTGCTCCATGGGACCACAGGAGTTTCTCCACAAAAATCCTTGACTTGCTTCCAGAGCTTATCTCATGATTTCTGACGACTCTGGGAAGCGGTGTCATTCTAATGTGATCTCAGAGAACTGTTAGACCAGCCAGTTCAGTCCCATTCCCAAACTGGGAAAAAGCTCTTAGCAACTTTTAGTCTCTGTCTGTATCCTTTGAAATATATTATTTTAAAGGTAAAGATAAATATTTCTCTAGCTAAAGAAAAATTTAGGGACTGTCAAAGGACGCTTTTTTGCTGCATGTGAACATTTTTCTAGAAGTAAAAGAGCCCAAGCTTACCACAAGTGTATCTTTAGAAAGATGCGTTCACTGTAATTATACATGTCATGAAACACATTAGACAACTGTGTGTGAACGTAAATAGAGGATTCTCGGCTGGGTGACTCACTGAATTGCATGGTGAAGATTACAAAGTTCCAAGTTGGTAATAAGCACTTTGTAGAGAACAAAATAAAAGAACAGAATTCTCTTGTCATATTAACTGGGTGAATCTTAGATTTGTGAGAGAAATGAGGGCTTTTGAAAACAATAGCAACATTATTGTTCACTTACAACAATGTGACTTGTAGCCCTTTCTGAAGAAAGAGTCTCCTCAAAGGCTTTTAATCTGCTTCATTGTTGTTAGGAATGATTCATTATGCCCTGAAACTTCAGAATTCCCAAGCGAAACGGTGGCGTCTATTGAACCCTGTAGCCCTCTTTATTAATAAGCATTTAAACATATGCATACATATTCACACACACAGTTATACACACATATATTTAGATACACACGGGTATGCCCGTTATAAAAGTATACACAGATATGTACATATATACCATTTTCCACTCTGAGGAAAGATCTTTCTTCTGTCACAGGATGATGCTCTTTGACATTAAAAATTGTCAGGGTAAAAGTCATGAATATGACAGAACTTTTCTTACATAGAGCCACTTTTATTTTCTTTTAAAGGAACATCATTTGCTATTGTCAGGAAAGTGGCTCTCCTTAGAAAATCCTTGTTGATTTTGATGTATTGCTCAGTATTTTTCATAGGCACTTTTCTCATCCTTATTAGAGAGTCTATACTTGTGTCACCTTTTAAACCGGTAGTTCACAACAGGGGTCATGTTGCCCCCCCCTCTCCGGGGGATATGTGACAATATGTGGAGACATTTTTAGTTGTCACAATTGGTAAAGGAGGGAGCACTGTAGGCATCCGCGGGGGGAGGCCAGGGAGCCTGCTAAACTCCCTACGGTGCACAGGACACTCTCCACAGTAAAGAGTTATCAGGCCCCAGATCTCAGTGCTGAGGTCAAAAAATCCTGTTTACACTAAAATAACCTCTCTCAACATTACCACTGTCCTTCCATCCCTCAAAACTGAGCTAATTCATTACCTGGAAGGCTCCCCTCAATAATCAACCAAAACATATTGGCCTGCTGATAACCATTCACCCTGCAGTGCAGGAATCATCCATAGCTCAAGTATTTAACTCTGGAAATATGCCTGTCTTCCGTAAGATGCCAAATAATTTAAACCTAGTTAATGTTTCTACTGGGAAATGGTATATGATAAAAGTACAGGAAAAAATGGAGTATGCATATTAGTTTCCTGGGGCTGTCACAATGCGTTACTACTAACGAGGTGGCTTAAAATAATAAAAATTTATTCCCTTACAGTTCTGGAGGCAGAAGTCCAAAATCAAGGTATCAGCAGGGCCACGTGTCCTCTGAAGTCACAGGGGAAGACTCCTTCCTGTCCTCGTCCAGCTTCCGATGGCTCCAGGCATTCTTTGGCTTGTGGTTCCCAAAATCCAATCTTTGCCCCTCTCTTTACGTGGCCTCCTGCCCTTCTATGTCTTCTCTTATTGTGTCTCTTGTAAGACTCTTGTCATTGGAATTGGGGTGCACCTGGATAATCCAGGATAATATCATTTCAAAATCATTGTATCTGCAAAAACTATTTTCCTAAGTAAACTCACATTCACAGGTTCCAGGTGGACTTATCTTATGAGGGGCCACCTCTCAACCCGCTAGAGTGCAATGTGAATGTATCTGTGTTCAAATCACAGTGATAAGGCCAGGTTCAAAATAAACATTTCCTCAAAGTGTAAAGTGAGGTTTAGCATGCTTTTTCTTGGATTATTAGTCTCACTACAGCTTCTCCTTATCAAATTAAAAAATCAATTATGTCTATCTGTAAACTTTAAAATTAAAACCAGGTACCAGAAAACCTAGTGGTCAGACAGAACTTCAGAGAGAAATTAGCAGGTCTACTTCCATTACATAGCATGCATTATTCGAGGCCAGTAAGGTTTAAAATGTAGCCTCCACAAACCTTCTAGAGGGCTCTCAGATGTTTCATGATTTCATCAAAGGAAGGGAAAAAATGATCATAGAGCTCAAACAAACCTCTAAGGGGAAGAAGAAAGACCTTGAAAAACATTTCGTTAAAATCTCTTAATTTTAGAAATGAGGAAACTAAGATCCCAAAGTCTTTTATTCTTCATGACTTACCCAAAGTCACACAGACAGATGTCTTAACATTGGAAGCACAATACCATCATTCTAGACCAATGTTCTTCCTCCACATGCCACATTACGTTTAACCTACTTTCCTCCTGCTCCAAAGTAAATTCATTCTCCTGATCTTTTAGGTGAATGAAGAAGGGTACCATATGTAGAATGTGTTCTTTTCTTACACCCTGTACTAGCCAGCTTGGACTGCCATAACAAAACACCACAGGCTTGTGTCTTAATCAACAGAAATTTATTTTCTCACAGTTCTGGAAGCTGGAACTCTGAGATCAGTGCGCCAGCATGGCTAGGTTCTGGTGAGACCTTTCTTCCTGGTTTGCAGGTGACCACCATCTTACTATGTCCTCACATGGCCTTCCCTTGGTGTGTGTGCCAAGAAGGAGAGATCTTCCTCTTCTTCTAAGGTCACCAATCTTATTAGATTAGGACCCCAACCTTACAAATTTATTTAACCTGAATTACCTCCTAAAAGCCCTAGCACCAAATATAGTCACATTGGGAGTCAGGGCTTCAACATAAATTTGGGGGAGGTCATAGTTAGACCATAATACACCCCTATTTTTTATGTTAATAAAAAATGTTATACTTTTCAATATACTTTATATATATAAAATCACTTAATGCCTATGACTTTGTGATTTTCTCCAGTAATAAATTGAAAAACTGAGGCTCGAAGGAAATTGGCTGGCTCATAGGTTGCATAAGATGCAAGCTGGAACTCAACACGTGCCTTTTATTCAGATTCTAGAACTCTTTCCCAGTGTCCAAGATGACCTTTTGTCCTGGTCGCCTTTTAGTAGCTTTCCTTTTAAAGCATCGAAAAACACTGTGAAAAACATAGCTCCTAACAAGGTCCTTAGAGAGACCTTCTATGAAAGTCTAATGTTGTAATTCTTATACTTGACCATCTAAAACATTAGTGACTTAAACCCCATAGAATGAAAACAGTTTAATATGTCATCTGTTCTCATGTGCACCAGGAGTATAGCATGAGAGCAGATTCAGCTGTTCTCACAGTAAGCCATCAAGTCCTACAAAAAAAATAAATAATAAAGGAATTAAATGATTATTCATGGTGCCAAAAGCACATGTATTTTGAACAAGAAAACATTATGCTAAAGAATGTAAGAGGGAAAACTGACACAGATTCATTCAAGGAGCTTTTCAAGAAAACCTCTAAGAGGAACACAAGAAATCTTTTATTCTGTATATGGCACCAAGGTTTTACCAAATATAAAAAGCAAAAGTATTGTCCGTTAACAATAATATTAATTTCTAGATTATTCTGGATATAAATTCTAAAACTTAATATATAAAATATTTTCACTGTTCCATAAAGTTTAAAGACTATATCATTTATCTTTGTTAATAAAAATTATTAATTTTTATATGTTGTAATGACACTAGTGCTATTACAGAAGAAGTATTTTAGAGCTACACATAAAAGTAAATATTTAGGAATAAAATATTATAGGCTTAGGACTAACTTTCAAATACTTCAAAAACAATAAAGCAAATATGTATCTCAATAACAGGTACGTGGTGGTTCGGGTCACCATTCTATGCATTTTAACTCTAAAGATATTATGTCTAAGGATATGTCTAAAGTTTTCACAATAAAAATAATAGAATATTGTTATGAAGTAACCAAAATTTGAAAGCAAAACATTAATAGTGTGTGTGAAAGGCCTGGGTAAGGAGACCGAGAGAAAAGGTGCGCGCCTGCCTGCCTAGAGAAGTGTATCCACACTTCCCATTTGCTGCTGGGAGGACACATTGATTAGTAGATTTGGAGCAACTATAGCTCTCCCTATCTTTAGAGCTGAAAAAGAAAATAAGAATTCCATACTGAGCAGGACAGGCCAGTTTGATTTTCTTTTACATACAAAAAATACTATATATAATTTATGTATACAATTTGATG
The DNA here is from genome assembly GCA_004026545.1 of Mormoops blainvillei. Classification (NCBI taxonomy): domain Eukaryota; kingdom Metazoa; phylum Chordata; class Mammalia; order Chiroptera; family Mormoopidae; genus Mormoops; species Mormoops blainvillei. The sequence goes on along the minus strand of PVJD01001006.1, from coordinate 56,253 downwards.
ATTTTGGAGAAATATCGTCACCCAGAAAACTGTCACCACTACCTAAGCCATAAACCTACCCATTGCCTCCCAAGCTTTTCTCCCACCCTCTTAGTATTATTTTGTGATAACAACACAACCTGAGGTCTATCCTCTTAGCAGATGTGTAAGTATACAATACAGTATTGTTAACACTCAGTGCTGTGCGGTGCAATGGGCAGCCGGGCTTCGAGCGCTAGCATGATTCATCTAGCGATCCATGCTGAAGGAGGAGGTGCAGCTAGGGGACAACTTACTCCACATGCAACTGACACTGAAAGAATTTGTGTGCAGAGCACAGGAGAGCAGCACACATTCTCTTTAAGCTTCAATTTGAAAGACTTTTTGAAATGTTAGAAACCTTACCCCCGAGGGTATTCAAAAAGCCAGTAGTTTTTTGTCACTTGCTCTGAACTTTTTTTTCCCAAGATGAAATACAGGAAGCCAATTCAGAGTAGCTAGTAAATTCAGTCATTTGAGGGCCCCACGCTTCCCCCTTCGCTCCCCCTCACGCACAATTCCTGCTCCTATCCAGAAGTACAGCAGCCAAATAGAGGACAAATGTGACCTTAGCTTTAAGTGGAGCCTCCCACCCACCTGAGGGGCTTTTATTCAAATAAAGCTTCCCATTCTGCCCCTTGCGTGAATGGTGTGAGTGCCCGTTGGAGCAGAAGGTAAATAGACCAGAAAAACAAAACTGGCCCCACACTTGGTTCCTTCTCTCTCCAGCCTCTGTGGAGACCACCATCTTACCTCTGGAAGCCATTAGTCATCAGCTCCCAGTTTGCAGATATCGCAATAAATTCATTATTTTATTTGACAAATAACTCTGCAATTGACCTCAAAGATTAGAGAATTTGGAAACATGTCGGGTTAAGAAAGATGCTAAACCAAGTTACAGGAAAGAAGACTAAACTTCACCTCATAGGAGGAAGACAAATGAGGTGTGCATAAGTGCAAAAGCACATCTGTGAGCTCTCTCACAAATTATCCCTGTGAGTTTAGAGGAATAAATGCCATACCTCGAATTCTGAGTGGCTGAAGACAAAGAAGCAGTGTGATCAGTTGACCGTCACACAATATTAGGAAACGTCGAAATTGATATATATATATAATATTTTTCCATTAACAAAGGAATAATTGTTTCTTTTTAAAAAAATCACCTCTAATCCCATCCTGGGGAAATGGTACACTATTAGCACCTTGATCCACAGGTCTCCAGATGCTCAGAGAGGTTTTTCCTGACAAATATAAAGTTAAAAATGACTCAATCCATCACTATCAACCCCAACGTGGAAAGTTTGGGTGGCAGAATTCAGAATATCCAAATCCAACTGGTTTAAGCAGGAAGGGGTATGAATTCAGAAGCTCAAATGATGTCTCTCCCTGTCCCTCAGATGTGCTGTCCTTCACGGTGGCTTCATTCTCAGGCATCCAATGATGAAAAGACGGCCACCAGCAGCAAGAAATTATAGTCTCCCAGGTTTCAATCCCTGAGGAAATAAGCTTTCCTTCCTCCCATTTGCTTTTGCAAAAGACCAGGGACTTATGGCAGCTGGATTCTGGGGTCATTCCTGAAGTAACTACTTTGGCCACAGGAACACAGTGAACCCGGGAATGCCAAATGCCTGGGAAACATGGAGGTGAGGAAGAATGCCTCTTTTATCTCTACAAGGGAGTAATCATGCAGTGTTGTTTATGCTGCAGTGTCACAGATTATGAGTAAGAGCTCTTTAAATTTTTACTCAAGGTCTTGTAAGTATACAAGGCTGTTCTCAGAAATGTCACCTCATCTTCCCAACTAAGGGCCAACTTTTGTTACTGAGGGGTATCTCGCCTGGCTCCTTTTCCCCTCAGGCCAGTGGCTCTCCTGGGTGGCTTCTTGTTCCCTTGGGATATAGACAGCTGGCATCTATATCCCAGATGACTTTCAGACTAGAATCTCCCATGTTCTGCTCTTACTTTCTCTCTCCTCTCTCTTCTGTTTAGAACTAAACTCTTCCTTCTAAGCATTGTCCAATGCCGTGTCAATTCAGAGGATCTTTTGAAAGATAGCATTCAGCTGGCTTTGAGATCATTGTTTTACATAAGTAGTGGGGGACAAGAAACTAAAGGGAGAAAAATTTGGCTGTACCTGGAATATAGGTAATTACATAAGAGAGCACAGAGAGGATGCTGGGAACTGACGGGTGAGACTGGGATTTCACTCTGTCGTCTTCCTGCCTCCTGTGGATGCCAACTCTGTCCTCAGCAGGGTCTGGAGTTCCTGGGCAGGTATGTATGAGTGAATCAGTTTCGAAAGCAATGTCTGAAGGCCTGCATGTCATAATGGCCACTTTGATGGCAGGGCCACTCTGTCTCTATGAAGATAAAAATGTAATCAAGGAAGGTAGGAATGTAGGGAAAACAGAGTCTGGAGCCAGTTTGCTCGAGTTTGCAACTTACTAAATAACGTAACCTTGAATACAACCTTGAATGAGAGAACTTTAAATGGACACAACCTTTGCTGTCTGTGCTTTATTTTCCTTCGATATAAAAAAGGAGGGTATCCCTACCTCATGGGATAGTGAGGATTAAAGGAGATAACACACGTGAAGGGTCTATCACAAGGCCAGGTGCATGAGCCCTCCGTAAACTTTTGCGGCTATGATTAGCATCGCTGCCATCACCACGGCTAACACTTCAAGTGATTTAGAAACATGGTTTTTGGAGTCAGGCTGTGTAAGTGCGAACCCAATTCCATCTCTTACTTGGGCAAGTTACTTAAACTCCCTAAGACTTAGTTTGCTTTTTCATAAAATAGGAATGATACGAGCACCTACAAAACAGGGGCAGAGAAGTAAAGATTAACCTAAATAAATATATCGGCTGGCTCTCAGATGTTGTCTAGCATTTCATTTACATGGCATGCCATTTGAAGTGTTCTGATAAGCATCCCTCTCCTCAGTATTTCCACAAAGGAAAAGTTACAAGCATCTGGAATTCTGGAGTTGGAAAATCCTCCTTCAGTTTAAAGGCAGTATGCAGAGTTAACTGTAAATGCGCTGGGGTAGCCAAGAGAAGGGGTGTCCAGCCAACGGCTCAGGAGTTTCATGAATTTAGCAAATGCTTTCCCAAGTGACAATTTCAGGGATGATGAATGAAGGTAAGAGCACTAGGCAGAGTTGCCATGGAGTGATGTCAACAAAACCTGGGGGAACCAGTAAGAAAAGTACGAGAACAGCCTTGGATGTGGAGGTAAGCGCCTGAAAACGTTATTGACCTTCTCTATTTGGTCAAGGATTCATGTCAGACAGTCCCAGTAGGCTCAGGGCCCAGCATAGGCCTCAGGGCTCAGATTATTCACTAGGTGTTGGTCACAGCATTTTCCGTAACACAGCAAGACAACCTCAAGATCCACAATTTCCAGATTCTAGATTTTGGAAAACCTAGAGTTTTCTGAAGAAATGTTGCAGCCACCTATATAAGTAGCCATGGAGAGGATGGGTTAAACACTCTATTGCCCCAGCTCTCTAGTCTCTTCCAAACCATATTTGAACGATGATACAATTCCCCCCTTTAGATGTGGAGAAACTGGAGAACTGAATAATTTCCTAAGACCACAAAGCACAGAAGAGGCAAGGACTTCTCAAAATAATGGGATGAGCCTAACCCAAAGAAATCTTCAACTTATTAGCCGAATAAGTTTTCCAAGTTTTCATCTAGGGAAAAAACTCTCAAAGGAAATTTGGGACACTCTCTTCCTAAAGCACTTTTTAAAATTCAAGCAGACTAAACAATGGAGACCACAGGGGACAGTTCTCCCCTTGCCAGGTAAAAGGGTATGAGGGCTGCTCTGGGGGTTTCCAGCTCTAATTTCTGTGACAAGTGATCCCAGTTACCTGGGCTGCTGGGCCAGTGGCGGAGACAGAACGAGCTGGTTGTTCACGCCGACTTTCAGTTTTAATACGACTGACTTTAATCAGTTCCTCGGCACAGCCCTCCTTTCAAGTCTCTGGAAACATCTCAAGGGAGAAAATAACACTAAGAAACACAGAAATCTTTTCTCTTCTCTGCAGGCATTTGTCACAGCGCCAGTTCCTAAGTGCACAAACTTTTGGCAGACCGAATCACCTTGATATAATTTTCCCAGGGTTCAAAAAGAAAAGATAAACAAAGAACTTGTGACTTCAGGAGGAGCAAAGGTAGCCAGGAGTTTATGAGGTAACTCATCTTCCTTACATTTCTGGCAAAGGGGATGGGCGTGTCAGTGAAAAGAAATCACCTAGTTAGTGGTTTCTGAGACTGCAGGTTTGGTGCCTGGGGGCATCTCCTGGGCTGGCTCATGAGGCCTTGCAGTTCTTTCCCCAGGTAAAGCAGAGGGCAGCTGCTCTCAGCAAAGGTTGACACGCCCAGGTTTTGTTTGGTTGGCCTTTTTTTTTTTTAAGCCAAGGAAAAGTATTACTCATTTAAAACTGGTTTTCAAAAGATACGTGGATTTTCTTTAACAATATTTCTCAATGAATTAAGTCAAACAGGAAAGGCAAAAATAGTTGTGTGCTTTTTTTAATTTTATGAGAAGAAACAGGATACGTCTAATTAAAAGTTTTTATTACCTGGGCTTTAACTGCTTTGGTGGTTTATTTCTTCTAGGATAAGAATTTGTATAACGATATTAAAATTCAAAATGTTAAGCAACAAACGGCATGGAGATGAGAACAAGTGTAAATATTAACCACGTATTTATCGTATGTTTTCACCTTTCTGCAGCTATCAGACATGTTTCCATGTCAGTCAACGCCTGAATAAGGCAGACTTTAAACAAACGCAGGTGACGACTTTCTGATAGTGTACTTCTCTGGATATTTGCCAAGAATTTGAGATGTAAGAAGTAAAAACTCACCTTCGGTTTTTAATGGAATTGGATCAGGGCCAAGAAAATACATCGAGCACAAATCAAGTGTCTTCGCAGATGACGTGGCAATGTCATCCTGAGATTAGGGAACCTTGCTGGATCTCAGTTGTTGTACTTGCTAATTCCTTAGTCATTCTAATTACTTTCTTCCCACTCTGCCAATTTGTAAAGAAGGAGAGGGCAGGGAATGTGGTAATGTATGTCTCTGTAGATAGAGGGTGGAAGAAAGAAAGGCTTGATTTCCCAGATCTTCTTGTCCCTTGTGGCAGGTGAACAAGGTCAAACAGGGATGCCAACTGTCCAAGACTGACCTGCCTGCATCTTGAAAATCTTGAAAAGGTCCATGATAGCCCATGCTGGGTCCAGCTCTGCAATGCTTTATGTGTTGTTGTTGTTTTTCTATTGACCCAGGGCAATTGGCTTCTAGAGATTGATGTGAAATTGACTTAAAACACTAATTTATTAATCCACGGGGGTAAACGCAACTCCTAAAGGCACAAAGTCGCTCTTTAGCATGACCAAATCATTCTTCCCTTTAAAAGAAAAGTTACACTGGAATCTAAATTACATTTAAAAGGCAGCTTGGTGAGTATAGTGTCAATGTTACACTAAGTGGAAGTACCACCAAGGGGTGATAACCTGTACTACTCAACTCCATTTCCAGGATTAGTTCTCAAAGAGGACAGGAGGGACCATGTTTTGGCCAATGCCTACACTCTGATAAATTAGCCTCTCAATATTTTTCTAGAAGTCAGTCAAATTACCACCATCCCTTAATGTTAAGGCAGTAATCTCTTTCAATATGTAATATATATGTATTGAGTATATTCTTTCTCTGAAACACAAATATATATAACTAAACACCCTGGTGACTTTGACAGGACTCAGGGAAAAGGTTCAGGGCCCTTGGTTGAAAAGTTTTGCATTATCTATATGAGAACTTGGAAATACACTAGCTTCATGGGCAATACTTCTTGTGTCCATTTATCACCCATGGGATAGATTCCAATCGGAGGGCTTACCTTGGCAAATGAGCAGATGACAAACTCATTCATAATGTTTTCTCTTATATTCATCAAATGTGGGGCTGTGTTCTGCCATTCCTGACTGCTGTGTCTTTCCCAGTACCTGACAGATACTACAAAATTCTAACAAATTATTTTTCTTTTTCTCCCTGAGTGAATATATTTGTTCATGTGCATTTTATCTATTCAAAAATAATAATAGGAACAACTAATATTTATTGAACAGTGTTTTTCCCAGATATTGTACCAAGAACAAAAATAAATAGTTACAACTATTTTATGAGTTCAGTCCTATTATTAACTCTAGTTTATAATTAATCACTAGGGTGCAAAAACTGGTCAAGTTGCTTAATTTCTACATGCTTCAAGTTCACATAGCTTATAAGTGGCAGGACTATTTCTTAAGTCCGGGGAATCTGATCATAAAGCTTGCCTGCTTAGCTACTAAGCAGTGTACCTTCTCAAAATTTCAAACTGTAAATACTTGCGTAATTTGGCCTAACCCATTACATCCATTAGTATGGGCTCTATAAACTTGATTACTATGCTGAAACTGTCTCTTACTCCTTTTTCCTTCATGAAAAATAAGGCAAGTGTAAAATTTAAAGAAACCTCCTGTTCTGTTTCTCAGTGAATGACTTTATTATCATCTCAGCCAATACTGAAATCCTCATTTCAGAAAAAATCTCCACCGCCCACATTACCTTCACTGTTAATATTTATAACATGTGGTGAAAGGGTTTAGAACTCAACTTCATTGTTCCAACAAAAATTCACAATCTTCCAAATTGGCTAATGGGTCCTACATCTAAAAGTGCTATACCTCAAAGGTAGATCTCTTGCCAATGTGCCTGACAGAGTCTCAAATTTGGAAGTTATCAGGGCATCTTTTGGCAGGTTATAGAGAGTTCCAAGTGTCAAATGGACTCCTAGAACTGTATCTCCAAAAAAACATAATTCCTTCACAGCCATCTATAAGAATTTAGCCAGACATTCATTATGAGGAAAAATAGCCGAGTTAACTAAGCAAGGACCTACTTATGTTGCACTATGAAAATTAGCAGCTTTAACATAAGTCAGAGGAACTCAATTTACTTTTAGAACTATTTAGCAATAATTCTCCAACATTAGTATTTAATTTGCTGAAGACAGACCCCAAAACTTTATTTTTTGGTTTAAAAAGTATGGAAGTAAATTCTTTCCCACTTTGCAATTTTCCTAAGATGTTTCATGACACTGAAAATGCATCAGTGTCACAGGAGATTAATCTTTGTCCAATCACCATGTTACTATAGGAACTAGCCTAATCAGTTAGTAGAATCCTTTTCTGATCCTGTTTCTCTTAGTATGTCAAAGGAGAACATCAAAGAGGGTTCTGTTTCAAGCATAAAGGTCCCCTCATTTTCCTATTAATCTCTTGACGTCTAGATGTCCAGGAAACAAGAATTTTCTTTTTCCCTCCAATTTTCCAAAATGACATACAAGAGAATCGAGCTGTTCAAGGAACATAATCTCAGAAGACAATTCCATCTTGATACCTTCATGCTCAATGTTTACTTATTGTCTCTTGTTTTCCCATTTTTCCATCTCATTAATCTATGTTGATTTTCATATTTTTAATCAGTGACCCTTTACTTCAAATAGCTTCCATCTGTTTCAACTTTAGTCCTGGAAGGAGAAAAGACAGAAAGGAAATATTTATAACATATAACTATTTCTCAGAAATAATCCCAAGATATTGTAATCATAAATGTGATACCAAAGATTTACCCAATTAGTACATTGGAGATGAAAATCTGTTCTTCTCTGGATTGCTTATCTTTGTTTCTTAAATATTTCCTATTTGTCAGGCTAGGATGTTATTAATGTTATCACTGAAGTCTAAAAAGGAAATCATTCTTCTATTCATATTATTTAAAGAATAAAAAACAAGTCAAATACTTTACTAACCCAAATAAAACATGAATTCCTATTGAGGAAAACCTGATTGAAAAGCATCCCCACTGCCCAAAAAACTTAAAAATGTGTATTTACAGCGATACATGCACCCCTATGTTCACTGCAGCATTATTAGCAGTGACCAAGACATGGAGACAACCAAAGTGTCCTTCAGTAGAAGATGGGATAAAGAAAATTTATCTATAATGTGGTACATAAACGCAATGAAATACTATTCAGCCATAAGACAAAATACTGCCGTTTGCAAGAACATGGATGGGCCTTGAGAATATTATGCTAAGTGAAATAAGTCAGTCAGAAAAGCTAAGGACCATATGATTTCACTCATATGTGGGATATAAAACTGAAACTCATGGACACAGACAACAGTGTGGTGGCCACCAGAGAGAAGGTAGAAGGGGACTAATATATGGTGAAAGAAGATGATTTGACTTTGGATGGTGGGCATACAGATCTTGTACCATAGAAAGGTACAATTGAAGCCTATATGATCCCATTTACCAATGTTATCCCAATAAATTTAATTTTTAAATCTTTAAAAAGGAAGCATCCCCAATGGGACCCGATTATAACAATTTGTCTATTCAGTCTCTTTGCAGGTTGTTCCATCTTTAATAACACTGATGTAAGTTTCTTAATGTATATTATTTTATTCCTCCCTACCAAAAACAATAAACATGCTAAGCAGTATGACTTAATTTTATTTCAATTAAACAATTAAAGATAAGGATATGGACACTCGTGTCAACAATTATAATAATAAACTACTTCCTAAAATCCCCCATGGGACCTTACAAATTCGAAACATCACCCACAGCGGTGCCAATAATTAGTAATGAAGATGTCATCTTGACACAGATACCAGGACCCTCACCTCTGGGCTTTGACAGGCCCATGGGCATCTTCACAGTCGTTGTGGCCATCAACAGCAGTGCTGCTCTAGAAACTTTGGGACTAGCCTGCTACTCTTAGTGTCAGCAGAAAAGAGGGGTATCACTTTAGAGCAGACATGTCATCAGCACAAAAATAAAATAGCAAATGCCACATGGTGGCCAAAAGGACTGCTTCGCAGATCATAAATTCTACATACCCTTTAGAGAACACATGTGGGAAGAATATAACGGAACTGAAGGTACCACAAAGTAGGTGAAGGTACAGCCAAAAATAATAGATTGAAGTTATAATTGTGATTAAACTTTTTACTTTCAGATTGGTATGCACTGGGGAATACATTCACCTTTTTTTCAGTTATCTATAGCTTCACAACAAACCACCCCAATACGTAGTGGCATAAAACACCAACTGTTTTGTTAATTCTTGTGATTCTGTGGTTTCACTGGGTTCAGTCAGGCGGTACTTGGCTCCATGTGATGTTGACTGGGGCCGCAGCTACCTGGGGTTCAATTAGGCTGGAATGTCCAAGAGGGCTCACGCTTATGGCAAACAGTCGCCATCGCTTCTTCACCAGGAGCTTACCCAAGGCCACTGAATGCCACACTTGAACGCAGCCTCTCTACGTTATCTGGGTTGCTCGTGAGCATGGTAGTTGGGTTTCAAGAGGGAGCAGCCCCAGAGCTCGTGTTGCAAGAGAGAAGAAGCATAAGCCGCCAGTGCTTTCCAAGTTATAGTCTGAGACCTGACACAGCAGCACTTCTGACATGTTCTATTGATTAAAACGGCCATAGGCTCAGCCCAGGCTTAAGGGGGTGGAGAAGTAGGCTCCACTTCTGAATTTGTGGTCATCTTTTCTCTGAATAAGCTCTGTCCTTTGATTTGAAGAGAGTGTAAAGCAGCAGACAGAGAGCTGGGTTGCTACCACAAACCACTGGGATGGGACAAGCACGGTGGTGGGGCAGAGAATCCAGCAGAAACACGCTGACTCCGGCTGCTCCCCGGCTTCCTTCCCATGCCCTAAACCCCATTTGTCAGATTCAGTCTGAGCTGCTTCATTTACAGTGTCTTCTCCGTCTCTTTACATTGCACCGCTGAAAGGGAAACACCTCTGTCTGGTCAGGAAACCACAAATCTTTTTTATCTGTTCCACTTCTCACTTGATGTTTCATGCTCCCGAGTGGCAAGGCTATAGGAACTGGAAATGTGAGGCCCTCTGAAAAATCACTGACTTCACATCAGTTTCCCCTTGGCGGGGGCGGTTATTTTTTAGACCCTAGGCTATACTCCAGGTCCAGTGAATCCGTGTCCCTGACAGTACACACATGCACACACTCAGGAAAGTTCTCCAAGTGATTCAGCTATTCACCATTTTGATGCGAACTCCTCTTAAAATGGTCCTTGGTTAAAACTTAATTTAGTGTTTTTAAATTCTTTGGAGGAAGGTTCTTATGTGGAAAATCAATATACTGTGTACGTAGGTAATTTTCGCTATAACAGATTGATTCACACGATCTGTCCTCCCTATGCCCTTATGATTAAAATTAACTATAACCCATTCCAAATACTTTATCTTTGCCACAATCTACTTTAAGTACCATTGGACTGATTATGACGGACAAGCAAGGTACAGACAGAGCCGGCTGTGTACAGCTGAGATGGGACTGCTGTTCCCAGTGTGCGGCGGGAGGCTGAACTCTGCAGAGCCCCAGGCTGCTCAGAGCAGTTACTCAAGACATTATCGTCATGCAACGAGGCTTGTGTCCAAGCATGAACCCTGGAAACAGCATCCCATTGCGCAGTCTGCAGAATCCTCACTCACACGGCTGCTGAACCCAGGCACAGCGCCTTCGGAGTGGCCAAGCAGCTATGAAGCAGGCACCGGGCCAGCACTGCGTATGTCAGCAGAAAGGAGGAAGAGGCCCAGGAGAGAAAGACAAATCCCCCTCTGCATAAAGAGTGTCTGGTATGCCTGGTTGAATGCCAACTACCTGACATAAAGAATGTTGAGTTGTCTCCAGAATCATGTCTTCTAAGTGCTAATGTGACCATGACCTCTCTGTGCCTCAGTTTGCCCTGGAGCAAAATAATGTCCAAGTCCTTGATACCTCTGCAGGCTGCTGTGAGGGTCAGTGAGACGATGCTGATAAAACCCTGTGAAGAGAGTTACTCAGAGAGCTATATGATGACAAGGTGCGTCATTAAGACTCACGCAGAGCAGGCCAACTGATGAGTTTCAAAGCCTCGCAACAAATCATTTGAAGGATTTGAAGAAACACTCCTAAGACAGCCTAACTATACAGCAAGCTAACCTTGATGCTGACAGATTAGTTAAAACAAAATGAAAAATTCCTATTTTTCCTGAGAATCGGACACTGCACTTTGGGGCAATCTCTGCTTTCTTTGACAGAAAGGCAGTAGCCAGCACGGTTTTTTCCCCAGGCTGACAGCCGTTTCTATAAAGCCATGTGTTTTTTCAGAGCAGCCTACAGTGACATAGCAACCCAGACATATGGTGTCATTATTCAGCCGACACAAATTTGACACTTAAGTGAATTTATTATATTTTGCTTTGCTCCTGGTGCCTGAAAGGCTTTGCCACTGTCTCTTCATAGAGCTTGTCACAGATGTTGATGTATTTTCCTCCTCCATGGCCAGGTTTTACTATGGAAACTGATACAACTTCATGATAGAATTTCTAGATGAATTATTCACGCATTGCATGCTTTCTGCACACAGGGGCTTGGAAGAAATCCATACTATTCAATAAATGGTCTTTCTAATCCTCTTTAACAGAGCATTCTCTCCTAGTTTAAACTGTTTCTATTATCGCTTTTGTAATCATAATGTTTTGGATAAACTATTTCATAGTTGATAGCTTGGTTAAAACATTCACAATATTTCACACTAATGTGCAACAAAATTGTCCAGACACTGAGATGAAACTGATCCATTCTAGCAACAATAAAGCATATGAGCCAAATTCTCATCAATTCAACTTCTACTCACTTTAAACACACAGACACAGACACACATACACACACACACAACTGAAACCCTTTAGTCAATTCTACCTCCAATGATTTATAGAGCAAGTCCTGAAATATCTCAATATTTGTTATTTTAGACAGAATAGGCCACTCCTAATGCTAATACCATCTGTAGAGATGAGTTTTTAATTGAAAAGAATTTTCGACTTGATGGAAAAGAGTCAGATGAACTCATCACTGGCCTCTGAGAAAAGATTAATGAAACAAAAACATATCAAGCTTCTTTAATACCTGGAGAAGCAATAAGGATACCTCGATTGACATTATGGGCTATGGTTTATGGGAGTGAATAACCTTAACATGACACGGTAAGCCCATTGAAGAATTAAGAGCTATAATTACAGTTTTTAAACTATACCGACCTGCTGACCTTTAAGATTTAAGACTTTGCCTCAGGGTCATTTCTTAACCTAGTTTTTGTTTTGTTTTATTTTGCTTCATTGGGTTGTTGTTTTTTTTTAAATTCCCAACTGAAATAATTTTTCAACTTTATTCTGTAAAGTTCCAAGAGGTTGAAAAGTTAAGTTTTTCTTTATTTTTCTCTTATTTTTAATTTAATTAAATGCTTTGAAAGTACATGTTTTCAAATAAAAATCTCTCCTTTTAGAATTTGCTTTCCATTTGAAAAGCACTGACATCCTGAATTGTTTCTAGAACAGATGGCAAAAGAATTGCTCCAAAGCACAAAGGAAGATGAAATTCTAGCTAATGATTATTATTATTCAAGCAAATTCAGGCTAAGTGCAGTAGCTTTCATTTACTAAGCTTTAGGGTCCATCCATGCATAACTTCCCTATTTGCTGTCTATGGGACCAGTCTTTTCCCAGCCTCTCAAAACCTCGATATTAGAGTCATCTTTGACTACAACTGCTCACATCCCCATATACACCCCCCAAGTTCTAACAGTTCTTTCTTTCTTTGAAATATGTCTTTTCTTCAAATGTATTAGTTTTTCTCTACCCTACTCCAAGACCCCACTGTCTTTTCCCTCATATCCATGAAATCTGTCCCATCTCATCTTCCAGCCTCCAGGAATATCCCTCACTTGAATCTACCCTGTATGTCATTACCTGGATAATCTCCCTCACACATTACTTTATTTTATCATGCCCCTGCTTAAGAACACATAATAGTTTTCTGTTACTGTGTGTGTGTGTGTGTGTGTGTGTGTGTGTGTGTGTGTGTGTGTGAGAGAGAGAGAGAGAGAGAGAGAGAGAGACACACACACAGAGAGGATAAATAATTTGCCCGAGGTCACGGAGCCAGAGGCTGATAGAGTCATGAATGGAACCCAGTCTGTGTATTTAACAAATATACTATGTCACCTCGCCCCAAAATAACTAACGCCCACATAAGATTTTATTTTTTAAACAGCTTTTATTTATCATTTGACTCAACCCTTCAGTCAGATGCAGTTCATCCCTAAATCCATCTAATTTGATTTCTTTTTACTAAAAGGCCTCACTTCAGCAGAATGTTCTCCTTACATGAACGTATTTCTCCTTCTTGCTCCTTTGTCCATGATGATTTTCCTGCCTGGGCTCCCTTCCCATTTTTCTCTTTTGACATGTATATATCAAATAGTATAAATTGTAAATATTTATCACTGTGGTATATAAACTTCTCACACCCAGCCCTCAAAGGAGGCTTCCTGACCTCACAGGACTCTCTTCTTTTCTTCGCCCTCTCAGTGTGTGTGTACCCAGCTTGGCTACACCTTCTCCCACAAACCTCCTCAACTCCCCTTCTTCTCTGAAGCCTTCCCCAGGTCTGAAAGGCAGAACTTGTAGCTGTGTCAACAGCATTCTTGGGACAGTTCAGATCATTGGTTCAACCTTTGATTATCAGCCCACCCATCTACTCTCCCCGACACACCATCAGATGACGAGGTCCTCAAAGGCAGGTGCTGTAAAACCTCTGCCCATATCATAGCGTGGCAGGGAGTCAAAGTGTATTTTTTAATATATTAACATGCAGTGCCATTTTGCTTTCTATTAATGTGTGTATATGTGAATATATATACACATATGCAAGTACGTTTTGTTTTCTAACAATATTTTAAAATCAGTGAAGACAGATCTTGCTTCTACTTTCCTTGCATTTCTCATCAAATCAAGTACAGGGATATACCATCAATCCTCACTAAATGCTTGCTGTATAAATGGGTGAGTTACTAAAATTACCCCAGGAAATGAAGATCTTTGGCTTGAATTTCCAAGTGTTAAAAATGGCACCACTCAAAAATATATAGTCAACCACACATTAAAAAGTACTAAGAATAACTCAATATTTCTTGTATGGAACAGTTGCATTTTCTTCTGAGAATCCATATGTTAAAATCTCTCTCTGTATTTCCCACAAGAGCACTTAAATCCAGAACTCACAGTGTACCTGGCTTCAAACCAAGCACATTAGTTATTTTGGAATTTGCAGAATTAATAGTCATTCTCCTGCTTGCAGATATACCTCAAATAAAATTGTATTTCATTTGGATTAAGAGTTGTAACTCATAAACTCAGCTACAGCAAAAGCTGCACCAACATAACTCTTCAGCTCTTTCCCAATTCTGTGCTTCAGGAAAATACTAGCGACTACGGTTGTTATTACAAATGAAGAAGAAAAACCCCTTCTCTAAAAGTATAGAATGTGGATATAGAAACACACATTTTACATGTGCTAAAAACCCAAATTGTACGGTGATATTGTGATTTGTAGGCCAAAGGCCAAAACTGCATACAAGTTCAGAAAACCATTTCGGCAATTCAACAGTAACATCCAGATACTTGAGAATAGAAACAGGATCATGTAGTTATCAAATGTCTCATAACTGTTAAAAACAAAACCAAACAATGAACCTGTTTGAAAGTACTTTTATAACTATGTTAAGAAGTGAGTGGATACATTTCTATTATCTTAAAAATGAAAAAGAGAGGAGAGAGGCAACATTTCAAGGACTCAGGGAGGGCAGCCTTAAGCAGCGCGGCATAACAACAAATAGAAAACGCAGATGCCAAGAGAGGCCTGCTGAACTGCAAGGTGAAAAGAAAAAAAGAAAGGCATTTTTCAAGTAGTATTATCATTTAAGTTAGATATATAAGGAAAAGTCAACAGCTCTGTTGTTACCAAACAATAAAGGAGGGTCATCTGTCTGCTGCCACAAAAGCCAAACTCCAGAGGCAGTTCCTGGTGAAAAAGAGTTTTTATTCAGGTGCTGTGCAATCTGGAAGAATGGTGGACTCCCTATCTGAAAGTCCATTTCCTCCGCGAAACCATGAAAAAAATCCAACCATTCTCAGCAAGGCCAAGACAAAGGCCTGTGTCCAGGGTTCTTGCTCCAATTTAAAGTCAGAGACCACAGGAGGCTGCTAAGTAGTCATCCCTGTAGCCAAGCTTGTTCCCAGCTACTGTCCATTTCAGACTCCTGCCTGGAGTCTGTGTGTGGAGCCCACTTGGCCATGGGCCACGTGGCAGCTAAGGCTGCAAGGTTGGATACCCCCAGACTGGAGAGTGCACGAATGTACTGGCGAGTGTATCCCCATGTGGGCAAGAGAGCGAGAGAGGCTTCCTCTTAGAGGCCATGGGCCATGGCTGCTCAGGCCACATAGACCATGGAGAGAACAAGTGAGTACACCATGCAGGTCGAGGTCATAAGCAAGAGCAGTGAGCAGGAGAGAGAGAGAAAAAATCGTTTCTTTGTTCCCCTAAGACGATATTAGCTTGGGTGTGGGACTGACCAGGTACTTTCGCACACTTCAGGGGAGTCTATCTTCCAACAAATCCCTTCTTTTCCCAGGCTAGACTGACGGGTCTCTTTGGTCTAGTACTTCACCTGGCCGCCATTTTTACTTCCATGGCACATATACCTGCCTTCCCCTGGTCTCACTCCCAATCTGGTACTGGAAGTGGGGAGGAGGACTTTTTTCCTCTACCCAACTATCTTGCTAGCTTTGTGCATGCTCAGTTTAAGAACATCCCCTGCTGCCATCTTGCTCAGGAGAGACTCCCTGTGCTCTGACCAATGGTCCACTGGTAACACTTTTACATAGCAGCTATAGATGAGACTTAAACAAATAATATCATATTACTATTTCATATCATGGAGAAAGGTATTGACTTCTGATTTTTTTCAGTCACTCCCCATACATACTGAATAGGAGCATCACCCAGTGCCTCCTAGAATGAAAGAAGCCAGTAGAGATGGGGATGTGTAATGCTCTAGGAACATGTTCATATTGAAGACTTGGATTTAATTTCTATGGTTCCCACTTTAAGAATTGTCTCATACTTAATTTAAATCAAAACTAATGGCCCTTTGTGATTCCAAATTAGTACAGAGCTAGTTGGGCCATTCAAAAATAAATGTTTCCATATGTAAATGAGATTATTTCTACCTACAAATGAATTGTCATTTTAAAAAGGACTGTGAGGACCGATCATTCACACATGTTTATTGAGGACATATTATGCAGCAGTAGGACTTGTGGAAAGTGCTGTGGGTGCAAAGATATCTGGGGCCCTTGCCTTCAAGGAGCTTGCAGGCCCATAGGGAAAACAAGCAAATCAAATCAATTTTAAAATACTGAGAGAAGTGCTTCAAATTCAGTATGTACAGAACACCAGAAAAATACATCTAGCCCAAAGCGAGGAGCCTGGAAAGGCTTCCTGGAAAAGTTGACATTTGGGCTGAGCCTTGCAAAATGAAATGGTAACTTCATTTCCTGCACATGGCCACTTTGGAGCTCAAATAAAATGGATGCAGAGGAGGTCGTTTTAGTACATAAGCCCTTGCAGGAATTAAGATCTGGGTTAGCTGTAAGTCTGTATTTCAATACAAAAACAATTTTACGGTTGTCTACTCTGCTTGCACCACACTCACGCACTGCAGAAAGTACAAAAAATAAGTGATGGTGTTTGTCTTCAGGGAGTCTATAATTTAATTAGACAGTAAAAATCACACACATGACAGCTAAATAAAAAGACAGGGCAGTATTTGGGTCAGTGCTAGAATCCCTCGCTTTTCCAAACCAAGTATGAATCACTTTTCTGTTCTTACCCAGTTTTCTTTTCTGTAACTCTTCCTGTTAATGGTGTGTTTACACTGGAGACAATACCCATGTATAATCCTTGTTAAGTTTTTCCATTTGTTTGTATGTAGATAAAACATGAAAACATCAAGAACAAACAATTGTCCTGATAGATGAACACAGAAAGAAACCAAGCCTGGGTTCACATTTTTTCAGAGTTGTGATGAATCCCATGCAGTCTAGCTTCATAAAGAAACAGACCTAAGTTAGAGGCTGTGTTCTTTCTCAGGATCAAAAAGTCATCATTATAGCTTTTTTACAAAGTTAGATATGGGAGTAAACCAAAGAAATCAACCATGACTTAAAGATTTGTCAAACTGGAGTATTAGATTGATGATTTAGTTATCTGACTATTCCTGCAAACACGTTAGCTATAGCTGAGAAAACACCACTGATACGTTCTACCATTTAATGCAGCAACTTCACTAAAAGGTAAATCTCTAATGATTAAGGTATTTTTATCCCTATCCACTATGGGATGCAAGAGTTTGAGAATACCTTACAGATCCTTGGTTGCAGAAAGACATTGATCTGGGCCTAAATTAAGATTCTGCTTCTACTTGCTGCCCACATTAGCAATTTGTTTGACTCTGATGAACCTCAGATTTGCCATCAACAGATGAGCATGAAGGTACTTACTGAATCATTTCAGAGAGTTAGAGTTTAGAGGGAAGAGACGATGCACGTCCATTCTGAGAGTGGGTTAAGTCTCTGA
Source organism: Mormoops blainvillei (assembly GCA_004026545.1). Taxonomy (NCBI): domain Eukaryota; kingdom Metazoa; phylum Chordata; class Mammalia; order Chiroptera; family Mormoopidae; genus Mormoops; species Mormoops blainvillei. The sequence continues at coordinate 38,617 of PVJD01001006.1, read as the reverse complement.
TTTGTAAAGCAATCCTAGTAGAAACGAGGTGGCCACACAGAGCAGAAATGTATGCACAGAAGGGATACAGCTGCCTGAAATACTATCCACACAAAGAAGGACCTCCCTTGACAGCCTTGAGAATTTCATCTATTCCCGCACCACCACCCTTTCAGGCCTGGGCTCACATCAGCCTTCAGGGAGAAACTACACTAATAGTCTACGCACTTCCATTTAAGGGAATGCCGATATTTCCTAACACTTAATGACATAAGTAGTGACAGTTATAGTCTTTATTACCATGTAATGGGTTCTTGGTTTTTATTTTCAGAAATATAAAATGATTATAAGCCAGAGCATGCACTGTTCCAGAAGTCACATGAGCTTGAAGGGGTATTTGTATGAGTACAAATCACAAAACACTGTTTCTTCCTTAGTTTTATACTCTCCCCTTTCCCACCAGTTTGACTTCCTACCAATTTGGGGGTCCCTGCTGGATATCTTCAGTGGGCTCACAACCCAGACTCCTGCCAGCTCCCACATGACATTCTTCCTACTCTCCTGCTCCAGCTACTGCGATGAGTGACACCTCCTACCATGCATGAGGCTATTAACTCTCCAAAGCCACTCCAACCACTCAAGCCATCCATGCCCCCAGGCATGTACTACATCAAAGCTGCATCTCACCAAAGTTGTAGCAGTCTCAAGTGTTCATGATGTCGCCCTATACAGAGGTCCCTCTACTGAAGTGGAGAGGGCCCCTTCCTACAACTCAGCAAATGACCCACTCCCACCCCTGGAGCTGTGCACTGCCCACCACCTGCTCAGTTGTACACAGAGCCCTTACTTCCTCCCACCCTCCGCTACCTGGCTCACAAAAGTGGAGCCACCCTCGGCTCCTTAGTATCTCAGATATTTCAGTAAAAAACTGAAAAAGCTCTCTTATCGGGTTCTATTTGAGACTTCTCCACTGGGATCTGGCACAACACCCAAGAAAAATAAGGGCACATGGAAATCAAAGATGAGTAACATACATGAAAACTGCCCTCTTGTTCATATAGGCCTTTGTTCCTCCACCTCTTCTCTACTTTAGGATGACTTTTCCTTCGGGTGACGCACTGCTTCTAAGAAGACTTCTTGGCCCTTTTTCAAATGGTTCCTAGACAAGCACATGACAAACCTTTCAGATATGCTAGAATCCCAGACAGTATATAGCCAGTGTTCAAGTTATACACTTGCTGTAGCTATAAGCTAAATATTTATAACTTACACTTTCTTGATAAATTACTTTAATATGAAACATGGTGTTTGGAAATGGAAGGGTATTTTATTTTCCTAAAACTAGTAACTCCTCCTCGGCACATCTTGAAAGTATACACACACCAACTTACACACCTAAATTTAGCCATCCTGTTTTCATCCTCACGAAAATTAATAATTGAAAATTAGTTCATGATATTGAACTAAGAACTTTGTCTTAGAAATTCCATTTTCTATAAATGTGCTCAAGTTAAAGATTTTTCAGGGTACAAAATTTTTGCTTACATTTTCCCACTAGCAAAGCTTTCCATTGATCAGTTTAAAAAATATGCCGGTTGTGTTTATTTATGTGAATAATATAATCCATGGAGAAAAGTTATTAGCGCATACCAATTTATTTTAATTATTAATGTCAAGGATAAATTTTGATAATACATTAAATTATTCTTTATATCACCATGGAACAGACATACTTCAAAAAGGCTACTGGTAAGATAAGAAATGAAGTTAGAATCTTGCAATGTGAGAGAGTATATTCCAATTGTTTTCAAAGTCCTATAAAAAATTTATTGCTTATTAAATTAGTAATTTAAAGTATAAGCTACATTACACTATATTTCTCTGCATACACAAACCAAAAAAGAGAAGCACTCTCAACAGCCTCTAAGAATACTTTCCAACAACTTTGGGAGATTCTAGGAGTGTCTTCATTAATCATTACTTCACTAGGGTAATTTATTTTTCATGCCACTGCAACAAATTCTCCAGTTGTCTTTAATCTCCCACAATTGCTCAAACTGGTCGCTATCTGTGAAGTTGTTTGCTTTCTCCCCCTCAGACACAGAGCTGCACACCAACTGAGTGATCTCAACAGCTGAGAGAACTACCTGGCGAGAACACATGCAAGGCAAAAGTAGAAATAACTCTCCAGAACAATGGAGAAATTCTCTTTTGAGAGATTTAACGTGCTTTCTGGAAGCTTAAGTACAGTTGGAACAGATAGAAATTTATGTATATGGCATATGTGTGTGAGAAAGATTTCAAATAAATGGCCCTAGAGACATAACACACATTTTGCTTTGGCTTAACAATATTTTCCAATTTGACTCATTCCCAGTGAGTTCTGCCATGAATTTTAATGAATCTTTTCAACTCACGTTTTGCAGTTTTTCTTTCACACATAGCTAATAGCCCTGGAATCAGATAGTTAAATTTTTGTTTAACCTTAATTTTTCAGTAATTACATCTTTCAGGTCTACTAGAGTTCATTTTATGGTCCAAAGATATAATTTAAGTAAAAGCCAACACTGTTTATAAATTTTATGTTTTTATATATCAGTATATATTAAAGAAAAACAAAAGGTAAATGTTACTTTTGGCATGTCATCAGTAGATGCTTTATTGTAAGACATTGACACTAAGCAACAAGGAAAAATGATTGTCCAAGAGAAGGGAAGAGCTCTGACAACAGCTTACATAATAGCCAACCTGAACTGTCAAAAAAGGCAAAATGTCTTTAAGTACCACGGGCACATACAGGCGGCTTCAAGTCAATAGCAATTCTTTGCTGAAACTCTAGTGTTCCTGTTTCAGACAGGCAATAACACACCTTTCCTAGATGTCTGCTCTCTGGAATATTGAAAATGCCAGCATTCTTTGGTCCATATTTCAGGTACCATTCTTCTTAATGCACAAGGATTTTTCAAGTCTGACTAACATGTAAAGTCTTGTAGTCCTCCGTAAAGACCTCACAGACAGGTGTGAACATTATACTGTATTCTTTCCAACATCTAATTATGATGAAGGACTGGTAATATCTCCTACTTTTAACTTACAATTGGACATTTTCAGGCATAGCTGCTCCATATCACCTTCCAAAGTGTAAAATGACTGGTACTGATAAGCCGTGTATTCTTCATTTGCCTGGGACCAGGAGAGAAACGAAAGAAACCCTTTGGCCGTTCTGCATATTTTCGATTAGCAGCATCTAATCTTCCTTTCAATGGCACCGTGTCAGGGAAACAGGAGAAGCATGATTGTCCATGAATGATCCCATTTTGGCTGCTTCCCTCCCTGGGTCTGGGCTCAATGCACCCAGATCTCAAGAGGGCTAATGTGTGGAATCTCAACGATATGTTTTCTGCACTAAATGGCTGCTCTGAAGTAGCTAGAAAAGTTGGGGAAGCAGAGACACCTTATCAGCAAATGGCTCAGTGGGGTGGGGCACTCTCAACACAAGTTACTTAAAAAAGGAAAAGATACCTATTTAATCAATGCAGTGATCAAGGGAGAAAGTGGCGTAACCACAAGGATCTTGCATGAGATACACCAGGAGGCCCGTTTGTCACATCTCACATCATGAAGAACCTTGAATTTAAATTTTGACTTGATCCCCAAGTGAAGCTATCCATACAATAACTGTACTGTGTGTATAAACAGCGAAGATCTTAAATGCACACATAAAAATATACTAAAAGCTTTTTGTAACCCTGTTTGAATGTTTATTTTAACATCTGGAAAAGAAAAAATAAATAGCACTAACAACATGCCAAGCACCATTCTGAGCACTTAGTGTGTATTAAATCACTTAGTCTTTATAACCATATGGAGGGGTGGACTGTTATTATCCCCATCTTACAGATGAATAAACTAAAGCCCAGAGAGGTCAAGTAACTCATCTGAGGTAACACAGCTAGTACAAGGTAGCAACCAGTTTCTAGGCTCAATTGTCTGGATCCACAGGCCATGCCCCAAACCACCATGCTCTGGTGCCTGCCACGGAAATGGCCCTGAGAGGCCCTGACAACCACCTCTTCTCCTGAGGTCCAAGCATTTTTCCTTGCTGGACGTGACTGTGGTCCATGAGAGGTTAATGGTTTAACTCAGAGCTTGATTATTGCTGGCCCCTATTTCTGGGTTCCAGGACAAGCTGGTCTCAAAGCATCATCTGAAAGGCGGACGGCAACACCCATAGCAGCCATGCCTCGACCCCGTTGTCCCGTGACTCTCCGGGGCTCCCCACTGCCTGTCTCACCCAGTGCTATGGCGTCGGATGTAGGCACTTCCCTCATTGGCTTATTTTGTCCTCAGACCCAGAGATGCCAGGATTTCATTAGAATTACTCAATTATTTTATCTTAATGAGGGAGATACATTATAGTAAATACCTGGGACTCTAAAATTAGGTTTGGTAGATATTATTGTCCATTACTAAATTATCTCTGATCTATCATATTTTTAAGTCAAAATACTTAACACAACCTAAACTTGACACACAACCTAAACTTAAGCATATTCTTTTACATCCTCTTTCCCAAGGTGTAAAAATTGTAACTTATTCCTTAGAAAATTCCCAGACTTAGTCTAATACTTGATCTCCTTTTTTCTCATTTCCTCCAGGCAAAATAATTACAAACAGAACTTGGAGAAATCTTGTACGCATCGGGAACTTGGTCTTTCTTTCTGGTATCAGTTTATTCAGAGGCCATGCCCTTGGAGAAAAGCTAGTGGTTCTCTTGATACCAGCAACTCCAAACCTTTTCCTTTATCCAGGCTAGGACATTGTCATTGAATATGGTTTTGGACCACCATGTTAGCAAGTCATTTGAAACAGTTTTTAACATATCCTGTGACTGATGAGGAGTCAAACTTCATATATCAAGCAGTATTAAAAATACAACTATTTCCAGTTGACATGTATCAAGAGATTTTTCTATGTTCATACCCTTTGACCAAGTAATTCTACTTTGGGGACTTTATCCTAGAGAAATAACCTGAAGTAACAGAAAAAACTTTCTGCACAAAGACAGTAACCCAACTACCTAAATGTCCTCCAAATATAAGAATGGATAATAAACTATCCAGTTAAAGAAATATTTCATACCCTTAAAATACAGTTATGAAAATTTTATAACATGAAATATATTTCTCATGTTACAAATATGTAAATATATATTAAATGGAAAGGTAAGATAAAAATTATATATATATAAGTTAATCAACCTTATATAAATATCAAGAACTCTGCTGAGCAAAAATAATAACAATAATGGAAAAAACACATTAACCCCCAGAGAAAGTAATTTAGAGCCTAGTCTTACAAGACTTGTAGGACTCAATTAAAAAGGAAAAATATAATAGTATGCTAGTTTCAGGTGAAGGGACTCAATAAATACTTGTTAAATTAATGACTAATGAAAGCATATGTGTTCACTATTACTTAACATGTTGCAGCATATGAAATCGCTGATATGTAGCCACTTTGACCAATTAAAACAGCAATTTCATATGATTCAATCAGGATCAATGAGCCTCTACCACCACATGTCACACAAATCAGGATGAAATAATCCGCTACCTCCCAGCAGTCACCCCTCCTTCCTTCTCACTGCCCCTTCCTTCCACCCCATAATGATCAAGTAATTGGCCTAAAGAAAAATGAACTAAATATTTGAAACAATATTGCAAAACAATTAAAATAAGACTTTTCTCTGACTTGTTCCCAGTTTGCTGTCTTCATGTTGACGTATTTTAGGGCTTAAGTGGAAGAAGCTCATGATGCTTTAGCTTTCTTTGTATATCATTAACATGGCATCTTGGGATAACAGGCACTAGATAATAACTACACCTGGCCACCTAAAGAGAAAATTACCAGATAGTTTAAAAGATACAGGGATTTATAAAAAAAAAAAAAAGATACAGGGATTTTTCTTAAGAAATAATCAATGATTCCTCTTCAATATACTGAGGTCTTGCGGCCTTATTTATCTCCTTTCACATGTGTAGAATGGGAAATACTGAATGGAGGTTCCTTATTTTGCGAAGAAAGCACTTTCATTTCTATTCGCTCTTCTCATCACAATTCTCTTCCCCACTCTCAAGTAATTAACATACAGCAAAGCCCTGGGGACAGGGGCTGGGGGAGGAATCAACCAAAGGAGGCTTGAAACTGATTCAAAACAGTCAAGCAATATTTCCAAAATCACAAGCAGCTCTTCGGCAACATTCAACTGACAAACATTTTTTGGCAAATCTATCCTTTTTTGCATTTTTCTTTTTTAGTTCCTTTACTACAAAGGATAAATTCATAACTGCATCTAATCATCTTTGTGAAATTTTCATTTCCACCTCAGCTCTTTTCAGAGTTACAGCCAAAAAGGGGACACTTGTCTCATTCACTTTCTAAAATAGGAAAGGTGCTAGGAAAAGTATTAATGAGAACTGCTGGAGTAAAAATTTTAACATAAGTTTCCTTAGGTTTTATGGTAAGATTCTACAGCCAAAAGAGAATAACAAAAATGTGAGACAATTAAAGAAATTAGTTGATTTTAACTCACTGTGAAGTCTCAGCATTAAGTTTACCGTACATTCTGTCCTTCTTGTTACTGAGTGGACAAAGGTTAATTCGTACGTTGTTCTGATATGATGACATTTTGTAAGAGAAGCTCAGAAAAAAAAGGAATTTATTTAAGTAATTCACTCCCAGGATAAGGAAGAAAGGTATAAACTCTGCACATCTAAACACATACCTGCTTTCAGTACCTAGGTGAGTAAGACAATATGAAATCTTTTGTGTAAAAATTAGTAAATTTTTATCAGTGTTTAATGTATATTTTTATGTTCCTGCTGCCCAAAGGCAGATGTGAGTTTTAATACGGTTTATCCATATAAGGAGTCAAATCGAGCTTCAACTCTATCTAGGAACATACTTCATTCTTTTGTATTCCAGTCACTTTGTATGGATTTAACACTCAAGACAAAATGAAAGGTATACAAAAGGATGGTAAGATTACTGCAATCACCCGGTGATTTGCCACTGTGAAGTCACCAATGTTCCAACTCAAAATGTCTTCACTTCATAACTCATTTTATAGGCAAGGATCTCTCTCGGTCTCGCTCAATGTTTTAATAAGGACCTTATACAAGCCTAGTGTGAGGCATTTTCTACATTAGCAATTATGTATCCACATTTTCATTATTAATTTGGTAATATCAAATTCATGACATAAAATTACAGGGAAGCTACCAGGCAAAGCACTAGACTCAAAGATGTGGTTCACAAGAGTTAGTCTCTGTTTTACACCAATGAATCGCTAGCCCTCTAAATGTATAAAATGAAAGCATTTTGTTAGATGATTACTAAGTTTGCTTCTGCTTCTTCCCTTGACCTATTTGGACTTCAGTGTCCTAACCAATTCAGTGGAAATTATAACAAAACCAAATGAATTCTAAGTTGACTTTCAATAATATTGTAAGTATGTTTTCATTCACGGGTATTTTAAATGCGTAAGAATCTTCAAGTTCCAAAAGATGTAATACAATGTCAGAGGTTAGCAAGAGAACCAGACAAGGTCACCCTCTGAAACTGACACTAAAATAGGGTAAAACAGATATGATTCATCATTTATCTAGTAACTCCGTGTTGTAAGGTAGTTTTCAAATATGATGTTCCCTTGGTTATCATCAGTAATACAGCTAATGTAAAGAAAGATATAATCTCACCCGACAGCTTGAGAAGATTACAAATCAACATAAGGTTGAAGTACCTGACAACCAGAAAAATCCAGAATTATTGTTTACAGTACTATCCAATGAAGATGTCCCAATTTTGAAAGCCAGCGGCAGATACCTAGAAAGATAAACGTGGATTCCAGCACTCAGTGAGCACCGGTGAGCCACCCATTGTGACTGGATCTTTCGGGTGTTAACTGATTTATTTTTCCGAAAGCCTGATGAGGTAACATTCTCCGAATATTGCGGATGGGGCACACAGAAGCCCAGGAGCTGTCCCAGGCCGCCTTCCTTATTTAACCCCTTTGTTCTCCAGCCCAAATCCCAATGTCTTTGCATTCCATTGCGTTGACTCTTCAGAGATGAAAAAGGGTTGCTCTAACTACCCTAAACATGAAAAAAAGTAATCCTTTGTTATAAATTTATGCTCCTAAACATCTTAATGGGTTCTTCAGTGTTGGAGCAATCGAAAGGATACTCACCACATACTTATTTTTCAAACTTCTGCCTTTATGGTTTTATATTATTTCGTCCACATAGGTTACATGATTTGAAAGGTTTCTGATGGCCAAACAAGTTACATTAAGTAGGTGATTACCTTACAAAATCTAAATTTTACCCGAAGATTCAAAATCAGCCAGTGCTCACAGTAATATTATGAAATCATATAAATCACTAATATGGCTATGATGTCAATGAGAAATTAATTTATATAAGAATTTGGACACTAAAATACTGTTCACTGCTCCTGGGTCCTTAATTTTGGGTCTCTCACTATCTTGTCAAAGTTGGTCAAAGGATAGATGGGGTGTGTTCAATTCATAAACTATCTGATATAGAGCTCTGCTAATAGCATAAGCTATAGCAGCTAGGCCTCCAAATTCCTATGGCTTCAACATCAGAATGCCTGAGCAACACAAGACGCTTTATAAGCTTGGCTGAAGGATGTAAAGCTCATTATGCTTGTTAGCGTCCTGCCTTAATTCAGGAACGCACCAGATAAATTAGGTTTGCAGTGGTGTTCGACACAGTCTACGGACCCCATTTTGCAACTTTCTTGGGCTCCTAGGCATCAAGGAGGGAAGCACTAGACTCGCAAGCCTCCGGTTTTAAAGTTAACATATTGGCATTCTGCTCGAAAGTCATCATTCTGGTTTATAAATCAGTCGTGGTCATTGAATTAGCATATGTTAGTTCTTTAAGGCACATGCTCATGATATGCCTCTTACAGGCTCTCTCTGAATGATTCTTTGGGAGCAATAACAGCAACTGAATGTTTCAACATCTTCATAACAAAACCATTAACAATCTTCAACGACTCAATAATTCTACTTAAGGTACTCAAGTGGTAAGTGGAATCTTTCAGAATAATAGAAAACTGTCTAGTTGCTCCACAATCAGAAATTGTTTAAAATATAGGACATTTTTCAACAAATAGTTGGTGACTGCACATTGCCAAGTGACAAAGACTGAGTAGTGAGCAAGACATAGTTACTAAATGCATGGAATTGGAAAGGTGTATGTTCCAATGACTACTGCTACATAACAAACTACTCCAAAATTTTGTGGCTTAAAATAGCAACCATTTTGTTCTGCTTACAGATTCTGTGAGTGGGAAATTTGGACAGGGCATGCATGAATAGTTTATCTCTACTCCATAATGTCTACAGCCTCAGCTGGGAAGACTTAAAAGGTGGAGGTGACTCAATAATGGAAGGCCGTAATTACCTAGAGTCTCCTTCACTCACAGAACTGGGCTGGGATGAATTAAAGACTGGTGCTGTCAATCAAAGCACCTGTGTATGGCTTTGCCATGATGCCTGGTTTCCTCCCAGCATGACAGCCTCAGAGTAATCAAACTTCGTGCATGTCATCTCAGGACTTCACACATGAGTATCCCAGCAAGTAGCATTGTTTTTTTATGAATAAACCTGGAAAGTCCCACTTTAATCTATGGTTCAAAACAGTCATGGGCCTACCCGGATTCAAGGAAAGAGGAATCATATTCTCCTCTTGCTGCAGGCAGTAGCAAGGGCACACTGTGGAAGAACATGTGACATGGAAGGTATTGTCATCTTTGGAAAATACAAGCTCCTGCCCTGGCCCGGTGTGGCTCAACTGGTTGGAGCATCATCACATAAACCAAAATGTTGTAGGTTCAATTTCTGCTGAGGGCATATGCATGTCTGATTGCTGGTTTAGTCCCTAGTCAGGGTATGTACGAGAGGCAACTGATCAATGTTTCTCTGTCACATCGATGTTTCTTTCCTCTCTCCTTCCCACTCTCTCTAAAAATCAATGAAAAAAAAGAAAAGAAGAGAAAATATAAGTTCCTGTAATATAATAATGGTAGTAATACTACTATTAACAGTTCTTAAATTATTTTGAAGGATGGCTAACATTTGTTGAGTACTTACTCTGAGTTTCAGGGACTATTCCAAGATGTTTATATGTATTGACTCATTTAATTTTTAAAGCAGCCCTAGGAGGTAATGTTATCATAGCTTTCTTGCAAATAAAGAAATCGCCACACCAAGAAATTATGCAACTTGCCCAAGATCGCAGTGGAGGTGGAGGAATCTGGATTCCAACCCAGGCACTCTGGTTCTGGAGCCCCAGTTTGTAATGGTTGTGAATAGCCATACTAATTCTTTTTTTTTTTTTAGGATATTTTATTGATTCTGCTACTACAGTCATCCCACTTTTTTCTCCCCTTTATTCCCCTCCACCCTGCACCCCCCTCCCACCAGCATTCCCCCACTTAGTTCATGTCCATGGGTTGTACACATAAGTTCTTTGGTTTCTCTCTTTCCTATACTGTTCTTAACCTCCCCCTGTCTATTTTGTACCTACCATTTACGCTTCTTATTCCCTGTACCTTTGCCATACTAATTCTGAGAAAAAGTATTACAGGTTATTTTACTTGCCATTTCTCTTTGCTTATTGATAAATCTAACATGGGAGGAAAATAAAGTTTGTTTCCTTGAAACTGTTCTTGTACTCACATGGATTTCTATGTACAGTGTCGCCCAATTTGGCCGGATCAGAAGAATCATGTGACACACTTATTAAAGACACAGATTTCGGATCCCACTCCAGACCTACTGGCTCAGAATCTTCAGGGAAGGTGCCTGGGTAATTGTATTTTCAGCAAACACTTATAATCAGGTAAAGTTAGGAATCGCTACTATGTGTATTATATTTGAATTTTCTCCAGTCTGTTTGGCTTTTCCCCCTTCTCTTTACTGCAGCTGTCAGAAACCACTCAAATAAAAGAAACCACTTAACCATATAACTAGTGATTTTATGTAATAAGGAAGTACTTGCCTCTTAAAGTACTGGTGAACATTTGATAGTTAAAGGATTCCTGGCAGCCCTAAAACACAATTTAGCATGTTAGAGCTGCCGTGACTTCAGTAGTGGTTTCAGATGAGGCAGGACACATGTGGGATGGTAGGTGTTGTCTTCTTTGGAAAATACAATTTAGTGGTAAGAACAGGCCATGATAGACAAATACTAGTGAACTGTATAGGTCAAAGGAAGCAAATAGTTACTACATATTTGTTACATAAAAAATAACTTTAAGCAAGACCTAATATCCAGAGTTATGATGGAAAAAATCAATTAGAGCCCTGGCTGCTGTGGTCAGTTGGTTGGATGTCATCCCACAGTGCAATGGGTCTCCAGTCTGATTCCTGGTCAGGGCATGGGCCTGGGTAGTGGGCAGGACCCCAGCTGGGGCATGTACAGGAGGCAACTGATTGATGTTTTTCTCTCACATTGATGTTTCCCTCCCTTTCTTTCTCCTTGCCTCCCCACTCTAAAAATAAATAAATAAATAGCAACAGTGATTCTGAGAAAGAAAAACAAAGTTAGAGAAATCATGCTGCCCAATATCAAGCTATACTATAAGGCCATAATAATCAAAACAGCATGGTACTGACATAAAAACAGACACATAGATCAATGGTACAGAATAGGGAGCCCAGAAATAAACCCACACATTTAGAGTCAATTAATATTCAACAGAGAAGCAAGCACACATAATGGTCTAAAGGCAGTATATTTAATAAATGGTGTTGGGAAAACTGGACAGATACATGCATAAAAATGAAACTAGATAACCTTCTTATACCACACACAAGAATAAATTCAAAATGGATTAAAAACTTCAATGTTAGACCTGAAATAATAAAAATAATAGAAGAAAACATAGACAGTAGAATCTCAAACATTGATCATTGCAGTATTTTATCAGATATATCTTCCCAGGCAAGGGAAACAAAAGAAAAAATAAACAAATGGGACTACATCAAACTAAAAAGCTATTGCACATCAAAGGAAACAATGAACAAAATAAAGAGACAACCCAAGAAATGGGAGAACATATTTGCTGATATATCTGATAAGAGATTGCTTTCCAAAATTTATAAAGAAATTATAAAACTCAGCACCAAAAAAAAAAATAGCAATTCAATTAGAAATGGGCAAAGGACCTTAATAGTCAGTCACTTCTCTGAAAAGGACATACAGATGGCCAATAGACATATGAAAAGATGCTCAACTTCCAGCTGATGTAGCTCAGTGGATTGAGTACCGACCTGTGAACCAAAGTGTCACCAGTTCGATTCCCCAGTCAGAGCACATGCCTGGGTTGTAGGTCAGGTCCCCAGTAGGGGGCGTGTGAGAGGCAGCCACACATTGATGTATCTCTTCCTCTCTTTCTCCTATCCTCCCCCTCTGTCTAAAAATAAAATAAATAAGATCTTAAATTTTTAAAAAAATGCTCAACATCACTATTCATCAGAGGAATGCAAATTAAAACCACAATGAGATATCACCTCACACCTGTCAGAATGACCATCATCAATAAATCAACAAACAACAAGTGTTGGCAAGGATGTGGAGAAAGGGGAAGGCTTTTGCACTGTTGGTAGGGATGCAGACTGGTGCAGCCACTGTGGAAAGCAGTATGGAGATACCTCAAAGAATTAAAAATGGACCTGCCTTTTGACACAGTAAACCCACTTGTGCGAATATATCAGAAGGAACCCAAAACACTAATTTGAAAGAACATTAGCACCCCTACGTTCATTGCAGTGTTATTTACAATTGCTGAGATATGCAAGCAGCCCAAGTGTCCATCAGTAGATGAGTAGATAAAACAATTATGGGACAGGTACCCAGTGGAATACTACTCGGTCATAAAGAAGAAAAATTTGCCCTTTGCAACAGTATGGATGGGCCTGGAGAACATTATGCTAAGTGAAATAAGCCAGTCAGAGAAAGGCAAATATCATATGGTTTCACTCACATGTGAAATCTAATGAACAAGCTGGATTAACCAGCCAAATAGAGACAGACTCATAGAGAGCACAATGACAGCTCAGGGAGGGAGGATAGGTTAGCGGGTAGACGGACTGAGCAACAAGGAAAAAGGACTCATGGACATGGACAACAGTGTGTTGACTGTGGGGAAGAGAGGGGTACAAGGGGACTAAACATATTGGAAAAAATACTATAAAAATATTTTTAAATAAATAAAATCTTTTAAAAAATCGTTTAAAAATGTGAATTGGTGACTTTGCGTGGTGAACACACAGTACAATGTACAGATGATGCATCATAGAATTGTACACTTGAAACCTATATAATTTTATTAACCAATGTCACCCCAATAAATTTAATTGATATTTTAAAAGAAATGTGAACTTATTGGGTAATTTCATTTCCCAAACATTTTATAATACCTATTTTTATCTTGCAACATAAAATTTATTATATTTTATTCAATTTTGGGGGAAATTGTGAAACCAATTCAACTACCACTCAAGGGTATCATTTTTCTTAAAATTGTCTTATTTAGAAAAGCATTTGTATATCCATTACAAAATATCTTCATTCAAAATCATCTTAGTAACATCTAAAACAGTAGATTTACTACATGCCAAGAAGTGTGTATGGCCTCAGTCAGTTTCACAACCCTCTTAGGAGCTGTCCTCACCATTATACTGATGAGGACATAAGGTTTAGAATACTAGCTCCGAGTTTCAGAGCTAAGACATTTTAGAGCTGGAATTTGAACCAAACACAGGAGTAAATCATTAAATGATACCACAGTGACCTTCATACTCGTAAAAGTCATATACTCATTGTGTTCATCGCATGCATGTATCAAAAGTTTAATAGTCATGGAATTGAATGTCAAAATCTATTTTTACTTAAATAGGTAGATATTTTATTTACAGACAAGGGAGTTAAAACTATTATAAAAACCTATTATAAAAATATTATTAAAAATTTGCACAAAAGATTAATTGCATAAGGACATGGAATAAGTATTTATCTGAAAAGTACCCCACAAATTTTACAAAAGTAATTTAGTTAAAAAATATTTGTTGTACAACTAGTATATATAATATTTAGTCCCCATTTTTAATGCTAAATAATATTTTGTATATATTTTATTGATTATGCTGTTACCGTTGTCTCATTTTCTTTCTCCCCTTTATCCCCTCCACCCTGCTCCCTATCCCATCATCCCCACATCAACATCTTCCTGCCACCATTTTCCGCAGCCCCACCCTTCCCCACCTCCCACCCTCAATCCTTCCCCCCATTTGGCTTTGTCCATGGGTCCTTCATGCATGTTCCTTCATGACCCTTCTCCTCATTTTCCCCTGTTTTCCCCAACCCTCCTCCCCTCTGGTTACTGTCAGTTTGTTTTTTATTTCAATTTTGCTGGTTATATTTTGCTTCCTTGTTTATTTTGTTGATTAGGTTCCACTTATAGGTGAGATCATATAGTATGTCTTTCACTGCCTAGCTTATTTCACTTAGCATAATGTTCTCCAGTTCCATCCATGCTGTTGCAAAGGATAGTAGCTCACTCTTTCTTTCTGCTGCATAGTACCCCATGTGTATATGTACCATAGTTTTTTGATCCATTCATTCACTGCTGGACACGTAAGTTGCCTCCAATTCTTGGTTATTGTAAATTGTGCTGCTATGAACATTGGGGTGCATAGGTTCTTTTGAATTGGTGTTTCAGGATTCTTAGGATATAATCCCAGCAGTGGAATTGCTGGGTCAAAAGGTAGCTTCATTTTTAGTTTTTTGAGGTAATTCCAAGCTGTTTTCCACAGTGGCTGCACAAGTCTGCATTCCCACCAACAGTGTACTACAGTTCCCTTTTTCCCTACATCTTCGTCAGCACTTGTTGTTTGTTGATTTGTTTATGTTGGCCATTCTGGCTGGTGTGAAGTGATATCTCATTGTGGTTTTAATTTGCATCTCTCTGATGGCTAGTGACGCTGAGTATCCTTTCATGTGTCTCTGGGCCCTGTATAAGTCCTCCTTGGAGAAGTGTTTATTCAGGTCCTTTGCCCATTTTTTAATTGGATTGTTTGTCTTCCTGGAGTGGAGTCATGTGAGTTCTTTACATATGTTGGAGATCAAACCCTTGTCTGAAGTATCAATGGAAAATATATTTTCCTGTACAGTTGGTTCCCTTTTCATTTTGCTGATGTTTTCTTTAGCTGTGCAGAAGCTTTTTAATTTGATGAAGTCCCACTTATTTATTCTTTCCTTTATGTCCCTTGCTCTAGGGGCATACCAGTGAAAATATTGCTGCATGGAATATCTGAGTTTCCTGCCTATGTTCTCCTCTAGGACTTTTATGGTGTCACGGCTTATATTTAAGTTTTTTATCCATCTTGAGTTTATTTTTGTGTGTGGTTTAAGTTGGTGGTCAAATTTTCATTTTTTGGCAGGTAGCTGTCCAGATCTCCCAACACCATTCATTGAAGAGCCTATTTTTACTCCATTTTATGCTTCTGCTCCTTTTGTCGAATATTAATTGACCACAAAGACATGGGTTTGTTTCTGGGCTCTCTATTCTGTTCCATTGATCTATGTGTCTGTTCTTATGCCAGTACCAGACTGTTTTGATTACAGTGGCCTTATTATATAGTTTGATTTCAGTCATTGTGATCCATCCTGCTTTGTTCTTGACATTGGTAATTTAATAGGGATTGAGTTGAATCTATAAATTGCTTTGGGCAGTATGGACATTTTGATGATGTTAATTCTTCCAATCCATGAACATGGTGTATGCTTCCATTTATTTGTGTCTTCCTTAATTTCTTTCTTCAGCACTATGTAGTTTTCTGAGTACAGGTCTTTAACCTCCTTGGTTAAGTCTATTCCTAGGTACTTTATTTTTCTTGTTCCTATAGCAAATGGGATTTTTTTCCCTGATTTCTGATTCTGATATTTCATTGTTGTACAAAAATGCCTTCTATTTCTGAATATTGACTTTGTATCTTGCTGTTTTATCAAATTCGCTTATTAGGTCAAGTAGTTTTTGGCAGAGTCTATAGGGTTTTCTATGTACACTATCATGTCATTTGCAAACAATGACAGTTTTACTTCCTCCTTTCCAATTTGGATGTTTTTATTTCTTTTTCTTGCCTGATGGCTGTGCCTAGGACTCCTAATACTATGTTGAATAGAAGTGGTGAAACCAGACATCCTTGTCTTGTTCCCTATCTTAGTGGGAAAGCTTTTAGTTTTCGCCCATTCAGTATAATGTTGGATGTGGGTTTCTCATATATAGCCTTTATGATGTTGAGGTATGCCTCCTTTATTCCCATTTTGCTGATTCTTTTCATCATAAATGGGTGCTGTACCTAATCAAATGCTTTTTCTGCATCTATTGATATGATCATGTGATTTCTGTCTTCCTTTTGTTTATGTGATATGTTAAGTTTATTGATTTGCCAATATTGTACTATCCTTGCATCCCTGGGATGAATTCCACTTGATCATGGTGGATGATCTTTTTAATGTATTGCTGAATGCGGTTTGCCAATATTTTGTTGAGGATTTTAGCATCTCTGTTTATCAATGATATTGCCCTGTAGTTTTCTTTCTTTGTTGTGTCTTTATCTGGTTTTGGGAATAGGATGATGCTGACCTCATAAAAAGAGTTTGGGAGTCTTCTCTTTTCTTGGATTTTTTGGAATAGTCTGAGAAGGACAGGAGTTAGCTCTTCCTTAAATGTATTATAAAATTCTCCTGTGAAACCATCTGGTCCAGGGCTTTTTTGTGCCTGGAGTTTTTTTATTATTGCTTCAATTTCTCCAGCCATTATCGAGTTGTTCTGGCTTTCTGTTTCTTCTTCATTCAGTTTTGGAAGATTATATTTTTCTAGAAATTTGTCCATTTCACCCAGGTTTTTACATTTCTTAGCATATAGTTGTTCGTAGTAATTTCTTACAATCATTTGTATTTCTGTGCTGTCCATTGTAATTTCTCCTCTTTCATTTCTGATTTTATTTATTTGGATCCTCTCCCTTTTTTTCTTGATGAGTCTGCTTAAAGACTTGTTGATTTTGTTTATCTTTTCAAAGAACCAGCTCCTGGGTTTATTGACCCTTTGAATTGTTCTTTTAGTCTCTATGTCATTCAGTTCTGCTCAGATCCTGATTATTTCCTTCCTTCTACTCAGTCTGGGCTTTGTTTGTTGTTGTTTTTCTAGTTCTTATAGATGTGGGGTTAGGTTGTTTATTTGAAATGTTTCTATCTTTTTTAGGTAGGCCTGTATGCTATGAACTTTCCTCCCAGGACTGCCTTCGCTGTGTCCCATAGGTTTTGGACTATTGTATGTTCATTTTCATTTGTTTTCAGAAACTTTTTGATTTCTTCTTTGATCTCATTATTAACCCACTCATTGTTTAATAGCATGCTATTCAGTGTCCATGAGTTTGAGTGTTTTTGAGTTTTTTCCTTGAGTTTGGTTCTAGTTTTAAGCCTTTATGGTCTCAGAAAATGCTTGATATGATTTCAATTTTCTTAAATTTGTTGAGATTTGTTTTGTGTCCTATCATGTGGTCTATCTTTGAAACTGTTCCATGTGCATTTGAAAAAAATGTGTAGTTTGCTTCTTTGGGATGAAAGGTTCTATATATATCAGTTAGATCCAATTGATTTAATGCATCATTCAGTTCCACAATATCCTTGCTGATTTTTGTTTTGATGATCTATCCATTGTTGACAGTGAGGTATTAAAATCCCCAACTATAAGTGTGTTGCTTTCTATATCTTTCTTGAAGTCCTCCAGGATTTTCCTTATATATTTGGGTGCTCCTATGTTGGGTGCATATAACTTTATAATGTTTATGTCTTCTTGATGGATTCTTCCTTTGAGTAAGATGAAGTGTTCATCTGTGTCTCTTTATATGGCCTTTGTTTTGAAGTCTTCTTTGTCTGATATAACTATTGCTACCCTGGCTTTTTTTCCTGCCCATTTGCTTGGAATATGTTTTTCCAACCCTTTACTTTCAGTCTGTGTAAGTCTTTTGATCTGAGGTGGGTCTCTTGTAGGCAGCATATGTGTGGGTCTGTCTTCTTATCCATTCAGCTATTCTACGTCTTTTAATTGTAGCACTTAATCCATTTACATTTAAAGTTATTATTGATAGGTACTTACTCATTTTTTTCCCTTTGAACTTGTCTTCCTCTCTCTCTCACTCTTTTTCTTCATCTTTTTAAAGCAGTCCCTTTAGCATATCTTGCAGTGTTGGTTTGGTTGAGTTATATTCTTTCAGCCTTCTTTTGTCTGAAAAACTCCTTATTTCGCCTTCCATTTTAATTGAGAGTCTTGCAGGGTAGAGTAGTCTTGGTTGCAGGCCTTTGCTTTTCATTACTCAGAATATTCTTTGCCATTCCCTTCTGGCCAGTAGTGTTTCTGTGGAGAAGCCAGCTGCGAGCCTTATCGGGGCTCCCTTGTATGTTACTTCCTGTTTCTCCCTTGCTGCCTTTAAGATTCTCTCTTTGTCCTTGATATCTGCCATTTTAATTATGATGTGTCTGGGAGTGGGTCTCTTTGGGTTCCTCTTGATTGGGACCATCTGTGCTTCCTGGATTTGTGTGACTTTTTCTCTCCTCAAATTAGGGAAGTTTTCCATCATTAATTTTTCCAACAGGTTTTCTATCCCTTGCTCTTCTTCTTCTCCTTCTGATATTCCAATTATATGGATATTATTATATTTCATATTGTCCTGCATTTCCTTTAACCCCTATTCATTCTTTTCTAGCCTTTTTTCATTTTCTTGCTCTTTCTGGGAGTTTTTTTCTACCATGTCCTCCAGTTTGCTGATTCGATCCTCTGCTTCATCTAGCCTGCTTTTGATTACTTCTACTGTGTTCTTCAGTTCAGAAATTATATTCTTCATTTCCTTTTGGTTCTTGTTAATAGTTTCTATGGCTTTTTTCATGCTGATACAGTTTGAAGTAAGTTCTTTGTAGTTTTCCTGTAGTTTTTTGTAATTCACTGAGCTCGTTGAGTTCATTGAACTTCCTTATAAACCATTGTTTTGAACTCAATATCTGATAGTTGACTTGCCTCTATTTCATTTGGTAGTCTTTCTGAGGATTCCTCCTTTCCTTTGGATTGAGATCGTTTCCTTGTCTTCCCATTATTTGGCTGCTGGAGCAAAACCACAAAGCCCAGGAAACAAATCCATGACCACAGAAATAACTCCCCCCTGCAATCCCACTGTCAACAGCAAATGAACCAGTATTAACAAGGCTGTAAAGAGATTAAGACTATTATAGGAAAGGAGAGAAATAAACTATAGTATAAAATCTAGTGACTTAATATTCTCCAACTTGATAGACAAGAAATGAATGTTAAAAAGCTATATAGTAAAGAAAATATCACAAATCATGGAGAAGACCACACTGGATTTTACCCCGGTAGCCTCTAGTATTTACCTCTGTTTTTTCTTTCTGGATCTGCCTCTGGTGATGTCAGATATTGACCTTAGGCAGTCTGTTGGAGACTTCCCGGGATCTACTGTCTGTGACTGTCTCCTTCAGTTGTTAATCTAGTTACTCTGCACTCAGCAATCAGGCTTAAGCACCATAGGGTGGGGCGGAATCCCTCCTGGGGTTGGGCTGTTTCCCTTCGTGTTACTTCTGCTCAGATGGGAGCAGTCTGTGTGAGCTCAGTGGTGCTGCCTTATGGGGGATGATTCAGCACCAGGATCCCGGAGGCTACTTTCTCAGTTTTCTCCCCAAAGTCTCTGTCCCCAGTGTCTCCTCAAGCATCTCTTGTCCACTCTGCCCCCCCTTTACAGGGATCTACTGTCTGTGGCTGCCACTCTGCATTCAGCAGTCAGGCTCAAGCACCACAGGGCCAGGACAGGGTCCCCCCTGGGGGCGGAGCTATTGTTTCCTCTCAGGCTGCCTCTCAGGTCTATGGTCTGCCTGAGCAAGATGGCTGCTGCCACATGGCAGATGACTCACAACCAGGATCCCAGTGGCTACTTTCTCAGTTCTCTCCCCATAGCCTCCATCTCCCGTCTCCCCTCAGGTATCTCTAACCCACTCTGCCCCACCTTTGCCAGAGCCCAGGGTAAGTGTCTGCAGATCAAAATCTATGTGTTGGCCCTTTAAATGGCTCTTTCAGTCTCTAGCCACCTGTCTCTGGCAGAGGACAATCCTGCCACTTTTCACAACTGGCTGTTATCTATGTCCTTTTTGGGCTCTGGTGTTGTAGGCTGGGGATCCCCACTTACTGTTTAGATCCTGTTCTTCTCGGGGGGACCCAACTGGCCACTTAAATATTCCTCTGGCACTGTCGCCTGGGGGTGCCCAGCCAGCCTTCTCAAGTCTCAGCTACTCTCCTTACCAGTCAGGTTGTGCTGAACTGATTCTTCTGTCTGTCTGAGGTTATAAGGCTTCTCTCTTGCTATTGTTCAGTTGTTTGTTCTGGGTGATTTCTCCACAATTTAGATGTAATTCCAGATTGGTCCTGGGAGAAAGTCAGTGTGACTTCCATTTACTCCTCTGCCATCTTGACCCTCTCGCTAAATCTAGTCCCCATTTTTTTTTTTTAATTTAGTTTGGAAGAGGAAGACACACACAAATATCCATATAACAAGAAGAAAAGAATTTATTTCTCTTTATTTAGAAAACACTATCAACGGGAAGAAATTTCTCTTTTATCAAAAACCGGGTATAGCTTTAATATTAGCCTATGACTATAACATTCTTTATTAAATTACAGAAATTGAGACTTCACCAAAAAGGGTCAAAATTTCACCTGTAACATTATATTCTAAAGCATGGACCTCAAAAACAATGTTATAATGAGGCTTCAATATATTTAGAATCCAAACTCTTTAAAAAGTCACATAGAAATTATTAAAATATTTGCTTGAGTTCTCTTTCCCTTCAACCTCCACCTACTTATAGAAGGGTTAGATGCCTAAATTCCCTCTTTGCTTCTCCAATGCATTTCCATGCTATTCTCAGGCTAGATTTCCAAGTAAACTGATCATACCATCATCAAATTTCCAACCATGGACAAATGAACCACCAGCTTAGTCTAGGGTTTGAGTAACCAAAATACTGCAAGTGAAAGTTTTTTAAAGCTTTGTCCTTTTAAATTTCCTGAAACCATGCAGTGGTGAAAACAGTAGAAAAAACGTTGGACTTGAAGACAACTTTTACTACATCTTCAATCAAATTCTCTTGAGTGCTGGTTTCCTCAACTTTGAATGGAGGGTATAACCTGCCTACTCAGCTCTCAGGCTAGCTGTGAGGCTCACACAACACATCACTATGAGATAATGCACACGGTGAACTGGCGAGATTATCACTGTACTCTGGAAACTAAGTCCTTTCCCTCCCCTGAAAAGTCTAGGAAACCCAAGCCAGTTTACCCAATTTTTCTTCGTTGTTACCAGTATGTCAAGAATGCATCACTGCTCAAGATGCCGTGCACGCAGTCTGCTCTGCCAACATTTTAAGTCTGCAGAACAAATTAAATGGATATACAGAGGGATTCCTGGCCTCAATCCTATACAAATACAAATGCATTCTGTTCATGGTGATTTATATATAACCAGAACATCCCACACATTTCCTTATAAGAAGGGTTAATCGTAAGCTATTAAAGATACACAAATGATCAAGTAGACTGTATCACTCTGCTGCAAGGCTACAGAAACATCCACCAAGTCACATTTGGCAATGTTGATTAAACACCTCATAAAAAAATCCATCTCTTTAGGAGAGCACTCTGGTCTTCAGGCTGGAGACATAGTGAGATGAGTTTTAAATAGGTCAATTAGCCAACTTTCTTTTTTAATCTAAAAACTTGTCCAGAGCATGATACAGTAGACTTTTAGATGTTCAAAGGGAACTGTGAGTACTTTGTCAGTGCACCAAGACAACTAGTGACTTTTCAAACTACATTTTAGTTCCATGTTCTTTTAATAGAAGAACAGGGTGATGTTTGCAATTGTTGGACTTTCTTAAATAAAAATTTTCAGATAAACCAACCCTAAAAGTGAAATACTAATTTTAGAATGAATAATCTTTGTTCTATTGGCAATATTATATTTTCCAAATACTTTTCTATTTTAATTCAATAAGACAACTCTAAAATATCATCTATGCCCAGAAAGCCTCTGAAACACTGTATTATGTTAAGGAATTGTACCTTCCACTTTGGATTACACATTTTGGCCAACCAGAAACTGGGAGTTTCATTGTATTAAGAAGTAAAATAAATCCATGCTGAATGAAATTGGTAATTTGAAAATTTTCCCAAAATTCATTTCCTTGAACACACTTCTGAAGATCATATGAATAGAAAGATAATCGAAATGTCCATTCCATCTAATCTTATATCTGGTTCTTTAGGAATAAGAGTAAAAATAAATAAGTCAAAGTAACCATTTTACATAAGGAAAGTGATTTTCTTTAAAGAAATATTTTGTGTTTCCCAGTTCTTGGAAGCATAAGTATCTGTTATTTCTTCCGTAGAACAGCTCACCTGGAGACCAATGTAAAGGCAACAGATCTGGTGGGAAGAATCATCTAAGGAACCCTAGTCAGCATGGCCAGAGGGGTATGGATTAATGGAAATTTTAAAGGTCATGGTTGCCTTAGATGAGATTGACTCTTTAATATTGTCACAAATCCTCTGGATTCCCCCACCTCTCCCTACCCTACCCCTGCTTTCTCTCCTCTCCTCACCACTCTCTCTCCTCTTGAATATATTCTAGTCTCTGCAAATAGAAAGAGCTCTAGTTCCAACTCTGCATACTGTTAGGTATAGTAACATCCCTGGTTCTTAGATATTTTGTTTTTAAAAAGAGAGAACTAATTCTTTCCACCTCTGACATCTACAGCTATCTCAGAAGGCTCCAAAACCAAGAACTACGTAGGTGAGAGACTCTAAATGATGCTGAGACCCCACTCAACAAAAGTATGTGCATGTCATAGACAGTAAACTGTTAAACATTCAAGAATTTCTACTGGAATCAGAAAATCAAAGCAAGCAAGTAAGAATAAAGACTGTTAATGACTGAGCTATAAAAATGGCTTCTTCTTGATTGCCTTAAGGACCATAATATACACTTTCAATTCTCCTGGTCCTGATAACTAAAAAATAATAATAAAATAAGTTAACTATGTATGGTGCCAGGTAGTGGGAACTACACTTATCGGGGGATCACTTTGTAAGTTGTATAAATGTCTAACTAATATGCTATACACCTGAAGCTAGCATAATATTGATTGTCAGCTGTAATTTAAAAATAAAATAAATAAAAAACCTCCAAAATATAAAATAGGAAGAAAGTTTTAGATTTCTTAGGTTAAGTCATATAAAATTGCCAATATTTAACCATTTTGACACACAATAATAATTTTTAAAACTTAAGGCCCAAACACAGGAATACTGGATTGAATATGACATTTTGAGCTGGTAAACTACTTTACTACCTTTTCACCACTAAATGAATTAAGTTTTTAAAAGTTTTTTAAATGAATAGGAGTGTTAAAAATTCAATGTTATAAAGAAATAAGTGAAGAAAAATTCAATGGTATACATTTCTGTCATTTCTGGTTCTTGTAAGAGCCACAGTGATAATTTTGAGTGGTTCTTTTATGATAGAATTTCCTGTATTTTACTCTCAATGATATGAAATCACAGGGCAACTATAAATTTCACATGTGTCACGTAGTACAGAACGGGCAGAGTTCCATAATACTCAAATTATCACTACCAGAAGGGAGAGGCAGCTCACACTTAGAATAATAAATACCAGTAAGAAAAAGCCTCAGCTGGTGGTGAAACAAGAAAACATTGTTTATATAATTGTTTATTTAGTGCTCTGAAACGGGTAGTTTGCTATGGGTGAGTAAAACCATTACTTCAACGGGTTTGATTCTATTCCATTCCTGTGCCAATAGCACATCGTTCTCTCACCTCTCCACTACCAGGACACATCATACACACTTCCGTCTATGATAATTCTTGTCACACTAGGCACTTGTTTCCTTCTGTCCCCCTGCTTGAACTGGAGGACTCCTAATGCAGGAATGAAGCTTTATCTACCTTTGGATCTCTAGCTTGACACATAATAGGTGCTCAATACTTGTGGATGCAAGTCCAAGTTACCATAGAAATAAAATTGGAAAACACACTGATTCCAAAAAGTTTTTAGAAATAGAATCAACAAAATTTGGCAAACCCTTGGAAGTAGGAAAAAAAATAAAGGAAAAAGCCAAAGATAACTCAGATTTCCAGCTGGGTATGGCATAAATTTGAGAGTAGTGTGGAGGCAAGGACATAGTCTGGACAAATTGAGTTTGAAATATTGGTAGACCAACCAGAAGAAAAATAACCAGTAAAGAGATGGAAAACCAGGTCTGGTGCTTTACAGAGAAGCAAAGGCGGCACAGATTAGAGTTCTGGCATCTCTCATATAGAAGTCACTATTGAGTAAATGAATAAAAATGAGATCACCCAGTTGTGAGAGCGGCGGATCAGTTGAGGAGAAGAGAGGGCTAAGGATAAGAACTTAAAGCAATGCCTGTGTTTCAGCCAGGGTGATTTAAGTGAAACCGACAGGAGGGGTGGGAGGAACTTAGAAGGCATGGAATGACACAGCATAATGAATATGGGCTGGAGAGTAGGAACAAACACTACGGCAAGAGTAGGCAAAATTAAAGGACCCAGAGAAGATAGAGTTAACTACAAGAGAGAATTGGCAATATGAAAAGGACTTATTCCAGAAGAACAGAACGGGAAGGCACATTGCGGTGGGTTAAAGAATGAAAGTGATTTTCAGAATTCAAGCTTAAAACAAAGTGCATTTGGATGTGAACAGCCCGCTGGAAAGCTAAGGGGCAACAGGAGGCTTTTTTTTTCCGTAAGGGAGACTTGGACTTATTTGTGAGGCTGATGGGAAGAAGACAGCAGAGGGAAGACCAAGTCTTTTCATATGATTTTGAATGTCTGCTTCAATTTTATTCAGTAGCTTCTATGATACATATTGTATGGATAATAAAAATAGTTTTTAATTTAAGAAGTTTTCTAAAAAACACCCAAGAGCATTTGCAAAGAAATACCCAAGCTCACATTTTCTTTGTTTAAGGTGACATAAGTGTGGAAAGGATGAAAATTTCAGACTAATTTTAGCTAATCAGTGAATTTGGTGGTCTAGCAGTAAAGACAAACAAACCATTATGTGGCACCATTCACCAGTGAACTGGGAGTTAGTCCTTTGATGGCTCTCATCTATTTGAGAGCTAACTGGCAAGCTAATGCATTTTGTCTCTAGGCAGAACCTGTGCTGAGTGGAGCGGTTCATGCAAGAGCTCTGGGATCAGCCCACCTGTGTGACCTTGAGGCAAATTGATTAAAGTCTCTATGCCTCAGTTTCCTTATGAACAAAAAAAGACTACTGAAAGTACTTCATAGGGTTATGATGAAGGTTAAATAATTTAATACCTATTAAAAAGCTCAGAACAATAGCTGATAGGTAAGTACTCAACAAAAATTAGCTGTTGTATTCAACACATCCCATTCATTTGATTTTTATTGTTGATAATCTTGGGTTCTACTCTCTCCTATTTATAAAGGCCACCTCAACTAGAACAATGTCTATTGGCAGAGGTGACGCTCCTGGATTATCATCATAGTATGTGAACTTCAAATTGTTTTTCCCAGGAGTAGTAAAGGATTTTCCCTGAGTTTGCTCTCTCTGGAGAGATCCTCCTTCTGAGCACGGCTATTGTTGGCAGACCAAGAAGCTAGGCAGTGTCAGAGATACAGCCTGTGGCTATGGAACAGTTTTTCTCTTTCAAAACAACCTGGGCCATATGGGGATTGAACCTTGGCCTCATTAATGCCACGTTTCCAACCAGTTCAGCTAACTAAACCAGGCATGCATCACCTTGAAGATTTTGAACTCTCTGAAAAAATGTCAACTTGTCAAATCACTGAAAAAGGTGTTAAGAACTACTGAATGTAACCATTATTTCCATTAGTCCAAGAATTAGACCAACACAGGTACTAAGAAATCTCGCCCTAACCTATAACTTTATCTTAGATTTATACTGGCACATGGTTGGCATTCAGTAAACGCCCTCTGGATTAACTGATCACTGAGGCTAAATTCCTAAGTGCATATAAAAAATAGTAACCTGCCTAAAGATCAAAATACCAGTAAGTAGAAAGTATGTCAGTATTTTATATGACTTTGCCTGGCCAGTTAAGAACCAGGTGTTCAAAGCTTTAACTATTACTATGTATACGGTTCAGGACAGATTTTTATATGTGCTTCCCTGAAGGTAAAGTACTTAGCCTTCTGAGTCAACTTTATAGCCCCTTTCTGCTTTCACCCTAATGGATAACATCCGTCCACAAATTTGTAACATCAGTGAGTTCTAATAATGACTGGTGAGAATTCCATTCCTATTCGAAGGTTAAGACATTTTAAACTTCATTTCAGAGTGTGGCTTAATCTAAAAGTTAATCAACCTCAACCTTAGAGATTTAACAAAAGCATAAAAAAATAGTTCTGAGAACAACCTGTGTTCCACTAAAGACTCCAAGGGAAAGTGAAGAGGTTGATCTCTTTATTGGATCCAGCACAGAGAGGCAGCTACTCAACTGACCTGCTGGTATGAACTTCCACCAGCTGCACCAGCAAGGAACGGTTTCTCGGGCAGCCTCCAGTGCGGCTTGTGAGGGAATAAAAGCCATATTCCTGAACATTTTGGTCTTCACAGCACTGATCGATCAATCCTTTTAGTAAACACCAAAATTAAGAACTAGATTTCCTCAGTGTTCCACTTCAGGCCCTTTTACCTGCTCTGTCTCCTGAATAAGGGCGACGGTACGTAGTCCAGTAAATGACTGGACTACAATTCTATGGATGCAGGTCTGTTAACCAACCAAATCCTTCCTTATGTGTCCTCTTCTACAAAATACCTCATTAGCAGAACCTGGAGGTATGGACAGTCATTCACAAAAAGAAAACAAGAAAGTATTTCTTCCTTGGATCTTATGTAGAAAAAAATATATTTTCAATTTTAGAAAGTGGGTGCAGAAAAAGAGCACTGCAAAGCCTCACCAAAATAATTTAGGTATTCAACAAACTTGAAATCAACCAGCTACCACTGACTGGGGAGATGGCAGGTACCATGGGACTCTTCCTCTGGCACAGAAGAACTATGTGGAATCACAGGCCCGAATGACAGCTTTTTGTCTGCCTGTTGGCTCCTAAACTATTTCACAGGGCAATTTAATTTCATCTCGTGTTTATATTCTCAAGGGAGTATATTTTAATTGGAAAACATGATCGAAAACTTAGAAAGATGTTTTCTGAGAAAGTATTTTAGGATTAACTTTTTCAATCTAAATTTCATTCATAAAAAGGCTAATTTGTATCACCTTTTACAGTTCCTTTTATTCAGAAAAATCATCTTCTCTCCCCCAATCTTATCCTGTTGCTTAGCAGATACTTTTCCATCCTTGCTAATTTTCGCTGGTTTTTACATCTTTATGGCTCTGCTCAAACACTAATTACTTACTGTGTGCCAGGCCTTGTGTCAGAAACGAGAAATCAAATATTTCTTCCCATGGTCTCTGCCTTCACGAAACTCATTTCCTACTGCTCAGACAATGTGTTACCCCATTATTTACAACCTGGGTTACTCCACTTGCTTTCTGTCCATCTTCGGAAACTCCCACTGACTCTCCTTTGGGATCTATTTCAGAACTTATTCCTGCCTGCCAAAAATTCTTTGACCCTCACACAATTTTAGGGCAGGTATCCTATGTCTGTATTACACTACATCTCCCTCTTGGAAGACCCATTTCTTTCCAAATCGTGAGATTTGAGTATCGGATTCTTTGTCCAACCCTTTACATTGTTTGGTAATCATATAAAGGTCATTTTTACGCCTATGTTCTAGAAAACATCAGCATCCATTCTGGTGTCCTCACGCTTTGCCTGCTTTTTCCTTTGTTTTTTGCTCTTCTCCCCCACTCCCTACACTCTTTGCAGTCCTTTCCTTCCTAATTATCCTTCACTGCTTCTGGATACAAGAAATTGACACACAAAAATTTGATCTGGATACCATATTCATTCACATCACAAAATATGAAGATCAGAGGGGAAAAGCCTACTACAACTTCAGTTATTTTGAAAGCAAAGTAAATTTTTACAAAAACAACCAAGTTGAGACTTCCCAATCCTTTAAGCCTGTTTAGTTCATACAGTTTCTACTATAACTGTGCATCCACCCAACCAAAAGTAAACCATGCCACAGAGAGATTTTTGGGGAGAAAATCAAGTGCTTCCATTATTTAAATGACTGGACTCCATTATCAAGAGGCACTCGAGTTTGATTCAGTGCCAAGTTGTATCACTACCAAGTCAAGGCAGGCATACCTGCTCATCAGGGGCCCTTATCATTAGCCCTACCATGGGAACATCTGGACCAGCCCAACTTAGCTGCAGTTCCAGAGGATACCCTGCAATGTCTCTCTCAATCCTGGTCCTTCAGGAATATAAGGTATCATTTGGTACTTTAGAGCTAACTGCAAAACTATTGATAGCAATGGCCTTTAGAATTAAGACTACTTTCTGGATTCCTACTTGTTAGCATGAATGACAGATGCTCTTTGTGTTCCTCCTTCTCCGTCACCCCCTCTGGGCCACCATACCCTCAATCCTCAATTCCTCCCACCTCTTTGCCCCAAGCCTTCTCAGAGACGGCGAACTTGACTAATGCCATCTGAAACCAAGGACTTCAGACAATAAACAGAACATCACTGCAAGTGTAATAAAGTCACTATTGTAAACCGGTTAGCAATTCCAAATGTTAACACTGGAATATGTGCTTTGATGTGTTTGTCTAAACACATTGTTTCTGCATACTTTACGGGAGCTGTGACAAGCACACCTGTTATACTCCACGCCATCCATGCTTCATGCTGACCATTCCTACTCCCTGGCATTCACCTGAGCTGCAATGCCAAAATTCCACAGAAGCACTTCCTGAAAGGCCATGTGTAAGGTCACACAAATTACAGCAATAGTTTGCTGGATCACTTGTAAATTCAGTTGCTCCAACATAATGCTAAGCCCAGAGTTTATCTATAATACATAGGTATTAATCAATTATAAAACTCTCCCAGAATTGTACAGGTAAATATTAAGTGGCTCCATCAAGTAAAAATTAGACATTTAGGAGTTGAACAGATACGTGATTTTTTTAAGGAAACCAAGCCCTATTAAAACTGGCATTCTATTAATTATATCTACATCTATATTTAATTTTGGGGACTTTCTCAGCCAATGGTTGTATGACTAGAAAATATGGCCAATAAACACAAGGGCATTTAAAAGATATTGAACTTAACTTTCCCCAAAATTCCCTGTTTAATTATTAATACCATTATAAAATTTATTTCTACTGGTGAAAATAACCTCCACAAATTACCCGAGGCTTAACTAATTGAAATATATGACCAAGATATCATATCTGTAATGTATTTGATTCAAGAAGGATAGCTGTGCTTTGTATCAAACTGGATTTGGCAGGGCATATAGGGCTTACAAATCTCTGGTGTCAGACTTGAACTGAAGTGCCATTTGTTTAGGGAAGATTTGAAGTACATGAGCGAGTAGGAAAGAGTAGGTCCAGATGTTCTGCTTAAACCCAGGTGTGGCTCAGTTGGCCTGTTTTGTGATGAGGGATTTTCCAGAGCACAGGAAGCAGCACCTGTATGAGATTACAGACAGATTTAAACTCTTTACCAAGTTGACTGCCTTCTGTCTGATCTCTTCCTAATTGCAGTGACTTAGATCTCAGGTGGAATTGGCCAAACATACAGACATTGTTTGCTACTACTTAAATTGATGGAAAAATGCAAAAAAGACCTCAGTTGCAGTTTGATCATCTTAAATAAGGAAGATCAACTGCCAATATAATGGAATCAAAGTTGAGAGCACTAAAAAGATTGAAGCTTACCAAATTAATAATTAATCCAGGCCTTTTTATTGCTATTATATTTTTTCCTTCAAAAAGAGACAAACATGTTTCCTATACAAATTTAATACCAAATTAGGGTAATGCTGGAAAAAAATGGATTGCTAAGCATCCATGATGCTCTGCTGGTATTCAACAGGTTTTGGCTGTAAATTGGTTTGGTGTGTGTAGATGACTTTTGGCTGCCTTATTAAAGGAAAATTCTTCTAGTAAAAATACACAGCACCCTATTTTTATATAGTAAACAGATGTCAGCCTTTCATTTTAAAGTATTTTTGATTCAGTAGATGTAAAATATTACTTTAACAGACAGTTCCTGTCTACAAAGAATATTTAACATTCGTAAGATAAAATAGTGACTCAAAAGTTTTGTGTTTTTTTTTAGCAGCTAACAAGGCACCGTTAAAACAAATAGCTTTGAAAATATGGTCTTAGCACTTTAATTTTAAAATGATCTCTGTGCATTAAAACTTCTCTGGTGTATGATCTTGCAGTGATAAAAACCTTGCAGTTAAATGTGTTTATCCAAAAAGTCACCCTCCCATAAGGCTGTTGTGGTCTCATACACTGCTGATCCCTCTTTTGTTACTACAGGCTGTAGGTGCTGAATGACAGAAAGCACAGCGCAGATGGCCAAGTCAACACAGTTTTCTCTATGTAGAGCTGTTACTGAGGCCCGAAGTATGTGCCAAGGACTACAAAGGAAATAGTCTTGTCACTATCTAACATCTTACCATTAGATATTTTTTCAATGGGTACATGTCCATGTGTATTGTTTATAAAGAAATCCTCGTAACTCAAAGTTAGTTGCCTCATACTGTTTAATTCAAGTGATATGATATAAACCAGGATGCTTTCATGGACTCCAAACCATCTTTGCAGCAAACCCCCGCAAAGTGACCAAATTTGTAAGTTCTCATGTCCTTCTAACCGCATCAAATTCCTCTGCCTACGTTTCCATCGACCTTTGCTCAGTTTACAAAGTGAGCCACATGGTGTTTTATCCTCCCAACATCCAAAGTGCTCAGCCCCTATGACAGAGGAAGGAGCTGAAACTTGGGCACAAAGTGCTGTCTGATGTGAAATAGTGGACCCGGGTCTCAAACCCAGGGTTTTTAAATGTGGAGAAGTGGAAGCGTCTTTCCTGTTCTCTGATCGGGAATGTTCTTAAATCATTCTACATCTTAAAAATTACAAGTATAAATTTTTAAACATTTGCTATATGCTACAGCTGTTGAATAGTATAGTGTTGCCTCAAGGCAGCCTATTTAGAAAGTATGATTGTAGTGGATTAAATTGTGGTCCCCAAAAAGAAGTATTCACATCCTAACCCCTAAAAGCTATAAATATGATCTTATACAGAAAAAGGATCTTTGCAGACATAATTAAGAACTTTGAGAAGAGATCATTCTGGATGATCCAAGGGGGCCCTAAATCCAATGACAAGTGTCCTCTGACAGAAGAAAAACACAGACACAGGGAAAGCCATGCGAAGACAATGGCAAGCCCTGGAGTGAGGCAGCCACGAGCCAGGAAGCACCCGGGGCCACCAGAAGCTGCAAGGGGTGCGGAAAGATTCTTCCTGGAGCCTATGGAGGGAGCGCAGTCCTTCTAACACTTTGATTTGGCTTCTGGTCTCCAGAACTGGGAGAGAATAAATTTCTGCAGTAGTTATCAGCCAACCCGTTTGTGACAATTTGTTACAGCAGCCGCAGGAAACTAATAGAGTAATATTATATATAGGATGTTAGGGTTTTAAAATGTGAACTAAATTAAATGCTTTGTGAGTTACTTCAACCAAGGAGGTGTTTAGGTTTCCCTCAGAAAATGTTTTTCTCATTATGCCTGGAAGATTGATTCAGGTTATGCTACTAGTGGACTTGTGAAAACTCCAACGTCACAGAATTACCTAGAGCCTGATTTCACAACAAAGTTTTACTGGCATAAGGGGGAATGAGCACAAGGTGGTAGGTATGGGAGATCAGGGCAGGCCCATCTCCAGCCCTATAAGACAATGCAAAACCCAGTCTGCCTCATAATGGGGTAAGCACCTCATATTTGACTACACACATAGGCAGCAGGCTCTGATAGAGAATGTAAAACACCATTAAATTGAAGTCTCTCTTAATCACGAAATAGCTGAATTTGAAAAACACCTGAGAGCCAATGTACAGACATAGATGGCTATGGGGAGTCTTGATCTAGTCCCTCAGAACATTCGAGGGGTTCTGAATGCCCTGAAGCAATGACATTTAGTTACTTCTACCCCATGGTGAACCCAGTATGTTCCCCATGGCAGGTTATGTAAGAGCACCAGGCCACACTGTCACAGTAACCAGCCTCTTCCGAATGCTATCGGATCACAAGAGGGGACAGGGGTGCATGCAACCTAAGAAGTTACAGGCACCTGATATAAGATCCTCCACAATGTCCTCCACCTCCACTACATAAGCCATCCACTTCTGCTGGGATGACCTCCTTGTGGCTCTGCAAAGACCTCACACTGGTTCCTGCCCTTCATTCTCATTCACGCTGTCTCCTCCATTTTCTAGATACCTTCCTACACAAAGTGAGTGTGCGTTCCTTCACCTTACTCACTATTCAGCTTCCCATTTTTCAAAGACCAGCTTAAGTTCTGCTCCAACTACTCAAAATTCAACCTTATATCCCGCCCTGACAGCATATACTCCATGACGGGGAGCATCTCACACATGCCCACCTCCATCCTTCTCCCAAAGAGGAGAGTAAGATTGGATGCAAGCAGAGACTAGAATAAAAGTGGTTCATATCCTTAAGGGATGGCATTTCAGTAGCAGGAACATAGTAAGACTGTATTGGGATAAGGGTCATCTTTTCCCTTTAAGATTGTTCGTGTTTCCTTAGGTTTACC
This sequence comes from Mormoops blainvillei, assembly GCA_004026545.1. Classification (NCBI taxonomy): domain Eukaryota; kingdom Metazoa; phylum Chordata; class Mammalia; order Chiroptera; family Mormoopidae; genus Mormoops; species Mormoops blainvillei. The sequence continues at coordinate 5,608 of PVJD01001006.1, read as the reverse complement.
TTCCAGTCATCAGTATAGACCTAGGCAGTTCAGCTATAGTGGTGAAGCACCTGGATTCTGATGTTGACAACTTGAGCCCTAACCATAGGTAAGTTACTTAGCGTCTCTGTGCCTCATTTTCTTCACCTGAGCCATTGGGCAATGGTACTTAACTCAAAGGGCAGTTTCGTGAGGGCTGAGTGAGAAAACACCTATTAGGTTCTTAGCACAATGCCTGCCACATAGTTCAATACAAGTTAGTTATTGGTATAGGATCTATAGGGCTGTTTAACATAAGAGCTAAATAGGTCAGTAGCCTGTTTTCAGGGCAAACCTTAAGTCACAGGTAGAAAAGCAGTTATGACTCACCCAGGACTTATTTCAGTGATCATGGCTAGAATTTCAACAAGAATTTGGAGCCAACGCCATATGGCCGTAAACAGCACACTTTTCCCTGGAATGTCCTCCACCTCTCCTTGTCTTCCTTGGAAAACCTAGAGAAGCAGGGCACAGCTGATAAAGGACTAGAGGGTTCTAGCCACTCCCTTCTCTCCCCACCCCCCTGCCCAGGCTTTGGCCCTCCCTCCCTCTCCAACTCCCCATCTCTCTCTCTGCCTGTCTTTCTATCCATCTCTTTATCTTTGCGTCCTCTTCAGGTGTGACTCACTAGAACTTGCACCAGGCTACAAAATCCTTGCGGACAGGAAGTAAGCCTCAAAAAGTCAGCCGGGACCCCTCGCAGCCCTCAGCGCAGTGCTGAGTGCAGAGTAGCAGCACAATACATATTTGATTCAATTTCTCATTGCTAGTTAAAAATAGTTTTGTTTTCTTTATACAACAATAACCAATGTAAAAGGAGAACGAGGTAGGGCAGGAACCTATAAAATAGGGAGACAGGTATACATGAAACCACAACTCAAGTTTTGTATTAAGTTCTAATGAAATGCCTCAAATATGTGAAAAATATACTGCTACCTAGCTCTGAAACGCATAAAAGACTTTTACCTGATAAAGTATAGTCCAAATTAATACTGGATAGTTTTATCAAGTTGTTGGCAAACCTAGTTCTCGCCCAAATTCTGGCTACATGTTTAAAATCCCCACGATGAGGCACGCCGACCAAGTGAGTGGTTTTGTTTTTCTTTTCTGTTTTTTTGTTTGGTTTTGTTTTTTATTCAGCAAAAGAAATTTATTCAGGAAAAAGAAAAGATTACAATACAGAACATGCAGCCACGGCTAACAACGTAGAGGTGTCTGCCCAGAAGAAAATGGAAAGAGTACTTTAACCAAGTTCGCTTTTATATTCCCTATTTCTCTGTCCCTCGGGGTTCCAGCTAAAGGACACAAACATTCCATGTAAATTATTTCTTATAATGGACACAACAGAAGTTTTATCTGATGCCACTTCCACAGTTTACACAAGGAAATTCAGTCCTTACATTTATGTTCAATGCAGCACTTGTGAGAAATTTGCTTGCAGTTTCATCTGAAACCCCCCAAAAATAATTTGGATGTATGAATAGAATGCAATAATCAAGAGTTACTCCTCTCGGTATTTTTAAGACCTGTTGTCTTTTTTTCTGATTATACCAATAATAAAATTCCTAAGTTTGAGCATGAGAGTAAATTAAAGCTGAAGCATGAGCAAAGGTCTGTTACTGGGTGTTTATATGCATTGTCAAGCTCCATTGTTTTTAGAAAAAATGATTGTGCAAAAATTATGCCCCTGCTCTTGGGGAATAAAAATCACATCAACTGTCTCCTATAAATCATATTTTGCTCGTCTAAGTGGATCAGATGAGAGAGAAGGAGCAGGGGCTCTACATGGTGAGGAGCTTTGATCATTTTGATCAAACACAGACCACCTATCAGCCTTCCAAGTGCCACCATGCGTCATACACATTTTCAATATTGTGTCATAATAGCTACCAGTCATTGTAGTTGAGATAAAAAAGGAATTGTAATTAAACATATGATTGGATCCAGACATTTTAATCATGCCCTCTATCTATTTTGCAAAGCAGGCCTGCCGTCCTTTCAGCAGCCCCCTGGAATCGCCCTAGGATGACAATTTGCATGCCGGCCGGATTCAGGCACCGTGCAGATTGCACGAGGACATCTGTTGCTCATTGTTTTGGTCCTCTGCTTTTCAGGCTCAAATATGAAAATGCAGAAAGTAAAAGGCAAATTATGGAGCCCGGGGCAAGAGAACAGGCTGATTGTTTGATTTTTCTTTCTCTCCCGCCATCCCTCTAGAGGAGGCTATTACAGAAACTAAAAAACGTCCCCTATTTTATAGTCCTTCCGGCCTTACAATAAAAATCACTGCCCATGAAATTACGCTGTTTCCCAGCTGCTTCTTGTCTTAGTCTTATTCACGTTGGCCAGAAAGAGACCCCATTCCCAGCTCAAAGGTCTCCAAATACACGACAGTAAGAAAGGGGAAGGGGGCCACCCTGACCCCATAACACAGACATAAGACAGAGGAAGGTCCCGAAGCATCCCGTGTTGCACAGAGAAGCTGAGCAACCAACCTGGCAAACATTCTTCCCAGCCCTGTGGATACTTCACTGGGGAACGCGAAGTATCCACTGGCCAAGGAACTGTATCACATAAACGCATGGGGGATCATTAAAGGGCCCATATTAACAAACCTGGCCAAGCCAGACTTGCTCAGGTGCAGCAGGGAAGTAGCTTCCCCTGGCTTTTCTTTTTTTTCTTTTAGGGTAAAGACTAGGCATCAAATTGAGATTCAGAAAATAATTCTTATCAGCTATCATGTGCCCAACACCAGTAAAAATGTTTTCATCTAGATTTTCTCCAAGGCCCCCAATATTGGGAGGTGGAGAAGTGTCCCCCTTTTGGAAATGAAGAGCCTACAGTTCAGAAAGATCGACTCTGGCTACCCGGCTAGGACATCACAGGCCAGGGCTGATTCAAATTCAGGTCTTTCCCTCTGAGCACATGATACTTTTATCATGCCGCATTGTCACCCCATTTCCTTGGATGACATTAACCAATCTCCTTTTCCATCCTCTACACAACATAAAATTTATAACTTAAAGAAAACCTACCCCTTTCTTCTTCTGTGGGGTGTAGTTAGTTTTTGGCTCCCTAGAAGATAAGCAAAATGTTTGCTTTATTTTTGAAATAAGTCCAAGTTGAAAATTTATGTTTCCAAGGAACTTCGGGCTGCCCAGAGAGCAGAAAGGAGCGATTCAACCACAGGAATCACCTGAGTGAGCCAGGGTCACCATGAGAGCAAAAGGAACCACTATTCTCTGTCACTGTTCTAATCCATCGACTCTGCGCCCCATTGAAACTCAAACTTATCTACTATGTACTGAGCACTGCCTATACGTCGGGCACACATAATATTAATTTGCTTTGTAGCATTGAAGCAACCCCATGAGATAAGTGGCAACAGCTCCACCACACCTAAGCCTAGGAAAGCGAGGCTCGGGATAAGGAAGGGGATTGCTGAAGACCACTGAACTTCTAATAACTGGGACCATTCAAACATGGTCTTGACTACAGGCCATTTCCCAGCCTCGCAACTGTCCCCATCATCACAGTGCCTAGTTTTTCTTATTCTTCCCACCATAATTCCATCTCTCATACTGTTGACTAGCTCAGAGCCTCATCCACTTACCACCCTTTGCCCCAAATCTGAACACCCTAATTATGCCTCCAAATCCCACATCCAGCTCCTTGGTCCCCTTACAGAAAAGGTTCGCAAGCTTTATCATGCTTATAAAACACTCGAAGAGCTTGTTCAGTTTCCTACACCCATGTCTAGATATTTTTATTCCATAGGTAAGGATGGGTCCTGAGACTGCCTTTCTGACAAGCTCCCAGGTGGTGCCGAAGGTGATGGTCTGGGGGCCCCTCGCTGAACCACTGCCAGCCTGACTTCTAGTCTGCCTGCTGCTTTCCCACGGCTGGAGGCCTTGCCCCTCCCTGACAGGGGCACAGCTAAGCCTCTTGGGCCCTCTCAGCCTTGCCCTCGTACTAACCGAGACTTCCAGGCATGTATGTTCTGACACCCTTTACCTGCCTTGGCTTCACTGGAAAGACTTCATCCTCTCTGGCTTCCTCCTCCCTCACTCAAGAAAGCAGCATGGAGTACCCCTGAGGAATAGCTCTTTCTCAGTTGGCATGGCATGGTAAAACCTCGAAGGGTTTCCCAGTCACATTGCCACTACTGTATGTGGCTTTGAGCAAATTATATGACTTCTCTATGCCTTTGATTCATCATCCTCAAAACTGGCATTAAAGTATTTACCTTATAAGATAGAGTAAAGACCAAAAGAAAGAGCATAGAAATATTCCCAGGACAATGCCTGATCCAGAGTAGGTGCCCATTACGTATTCATTCTCTTCCTCTTTTCTTCCCTTGGACTAGGGGCAGTTCAGTGTCAGCCTCTAAATATCGCAGCAGCAGTTCAGTGCAGAGACAGAAACTGTCAAGTCAGTGAGGAATGACAGCACACTCCTAGCTGCCACATTCAAGGCATTTTCAAAAACGGCGTGCAATGCCTTCCCTCCTGATTGCTTTGTCACACGTGTGTGGGGCATGGGGCATTTGATTCTGTCATAGTATTTTCTGGAAATTTTTAGAGGGACACAGGAGCCAGGACCCTCAATGTAAGGTGAGCTAGAGAAGCCAGTGACTTGTTCCCTGCCCTTGAACCTCCTTCCTGAGGACATGGGTGGGGGCCTCAAGCTAAGGGGGTGCCCCAGCTTAGCCCCTAAAAAAAGAACATTGAATCCTACAATTTCTTATGCATTTTAACTTTTTTCCTTTTTAAAATCCCTTAGTCTCTTAAATTTTGTAAACATTTACATTCTTCTGATTCTTTTTATCTTTTAATCTCTGGTTTGTACTATTCTGTGGAGTATTCGTTATTCTCTTCTTTCTTTGTCTTTCTTGCAATTTTCACTATTTAGTCAAATTTAATGCTTTTTTGCTTCTAAATACTGTCCCCTTCCTTTGTTATTTTTCTAATTCTCTGGTTTAGCTTTCTTACCTTTGACCTCTTTGTTTTATTGTCTACAGTGTATTTTAGGTTTCCTTAGCCTGACACATCTTAACCCCCTAATAGTTTTCTTATATTATTCATGTTAATTCTAGCTTTTAAATATAGGCCTTGTTATTATTTTGATTAAATTTTTTATTTACCTTGCTTGTAATTGTTTAGTGGGTTGTTTTTTTTTTAATCTTTGCATTCAGAGTTGATGAATGTCCCACAGACTCTCCCACACAGAGAGGGTCGAAGCCTCATTCCACAGCAGAACCTCAGACTCCTCATAGTAGAGTTCATATCTCCCCTCAATGCTGAATCAGCTAATATTTACTTAAAGCAAATAAGAAAACCCATAAGTTGAATCCCTCCCAGGATTATAATAATTGCACCTGAACAGGCCATCAGAAGAATATGGCTTTCTTTTGCCACATGCCCTCCAATCCCACATAATGAGCGCTATATACCCCAGCAGCTGTGGCACATATAATCACAGACATTGGGAAGGAACTGGTTGCTACACAACAGGATGTGAAGGAAAGGAGAAGATTCCACTGGGCATGGCGGGGAAGGGATTCCCAGGGTTAGCCCTCTCTGATTTACAC